>CM061136.1:60561460-61130991 GCA_030789695.1 Scilla litardierei
GTGATGGGCATATGAAAATTTGGTTTTTGCTGTTAAGGATGTTGTGACAGCATAACCTTATGGATTTATTCCTAATTTCCTTACTTGCCTAATAGACTTTGAGACATATATTCTATGAAATATATAAAATACAACCAAGAAATTTCCTTATCAAAATAAGGACTCCTACTAAAGGTTGTCTTTGAATCTTTAAAAGAGCAAATAAACTGATTTGAGATTATATCTTCCAATGAGTCAAATCTCATCAGATCTCCTGGAAGAGAAATCCAAACTATCTGTTTAAGCCTAACTATCAAATATGATATGAGTGACCTAGGAAAAACTTAGCTTACAGCCTTATCATCCTGTAGATGAACACATCATTCGGAAGATGAAACAATCATCCAGAAGATGAAACTCTCATGTAACGACCGGTTCTCATCGGTGATATTATCTGTATTTCTCTACTGATTTTTCGCCCGTATCTGTATTAGGTGTATCCGTCCCCATGCACGTGCAACTTTTCCCCTGTTAAGTGTCACTATTATTATTTTGTGGCACTTAGTGAATTTATTATTATTGTTATTACCATTATTAGTATTATTAGTATTTTTCTTTAGTATCTCCCATTAAATAAATTACAACTTTCAAATTGATCTCCAATTTCAAATCTTTTTAAATTGTTTTGAAAAGTCAAATGAGATTTTCCCTTTATAAACACATTAATCAAATTGAATGGCTATCACTTTCATTGTATTAAATCTTATTAACTTCATATTGCTAATTAATCTCCTATTTAGCCATACCCCCCTAAAACTCACGCACCTAGCTTGAACAAATGAAAAAAAAACGAAAACAAGGCCTAAAACTAAACCCAGGCTTACCCACGCGATGCCCACCCATCACCTACTAGCTCTTTTTATAACCCAAGTACGTCATCTAACCTATTAAATCCCAAGGCTAACATTTTAGCACCAAGGCTAGCCTACATTTTATAAGACCCTAGGACATCTACAGCTAGCCCTCACCCTACTCCATTCCTATAATATTAAAACCTAAGACCTAGACCTAGGGCTAGTCCCATGCTGTACGTTTTAACCCCCCTCACACAAAAGCTAACCGGTATAAAATAAACCCTAGGTTTAGCTTTTCTTTCCCTAGCTCTACTCATAGCCGCCGCCCTACACTTCTCTTCCGTAGCCTCCAAGAAATAGCACACAGCTCCCCCTTACGCGAGAGCAACTCGCATGGCCACGCCCAGCAACCCAAGCACCCCCGCACGACGTCTCCTCCGCAAGACCTTCCCTCCGGCGCCTACTTCTCTCTCCCCGACCGTAGCTCAGCCAGCGCCGCCCTTCAACCTCGCATCATCCCCCATGGCCACCCACCGGCCAGATTCCCCGACTTCCTCCACCTCACAACGCCAATGGGCCTCCGACTCTCGCCGAGATCTGCTCCGATCGCCGGCGTTCACACTGCGTGCGTGGGTTGCGCTGCAGCAAGTCGCAGCAGCGGCCGCCGCCGCCGCCGCCGCTGCCGCCCCCTCCGGTGTCCCCGTCAACCCCTAGGTCGTCGACTACAGGCCGTTCAGCCCCAGTTCAACCCCATCAGCGAGCATCAGCAACGTTTTTGACGTTTTCGCAACGTTTCCTCGTCGTCCCCAACCTGCATGTGTGTAGGTAAGCGATGCTTTGGTTTTACTCGGTTAGTTTACTGCTTGTTAAATTGGTTTGCTGATATGAGTAAGTATATAAACTGTTATTAAAATTATTTCATTAGATATATCAGAGCCTAGCATTAGTCTATAGGTTAGAGTTAGAAACATTATATGGTATATGTTTCTCTCATACCCTGCTGATGGTTATCTAATAGCAATACCACATATGAATATTAATATTACTTGATCTGTTGATGACATATGAATATCTAATAGCAATACCACATATGGTATATGTTTCTCTCATGCCCTGTTGATGGGTAATGCGTAGACCTCGGTTCGAATGAATGCAACAACTTGATCTAGAAGCCAAATGATGTCAAAGAGCACCTTAATCAGCAATCCCTTATATCAGTTTTGTTAAACAGCTATTGAAATGCTAGTAGAATTATTTGCCAGCAGGATATTAATATTTTTTTACCCCAACAGAAGGTAATACTCTCAATAAGTTAGTAGTATTATCAATGTTAACGGATAGTTGGTTTGATAATATGACATGGACATCACCCTAGGGTTGAGAACCTAATAAAATGATTAATTATTTGAAAATGTCGGAGTAAACTAAATTAAGAGATTGATTAGTGGTTCAAGTTAGTATAAGATGTTTAGTATTAAAGCCAATAATTAGGCTTGGTGATGTTTCATTGAGTTTTATTAAGTTTAGCTTTATATCCTGTCACAGGTAATCTTGTCCTCATTCCGACCTCCTGGTCCCCAAGATCGTCCAATAAGGCAAGTATATGATTTGTTATGAATTTTAGAAGTTTCGGCACGTTTACGCCGCCTTCATTGTTTTGCTGTGTAACTCAAAATTTAGACGTGAACGACGTAGGAAACTGACACCATAATGATTAGGACAAAAATTGGGATCCAACGGTATATCATACGATATATCCCCAATTTAAACAACTAGAGAAAGAAATTGTTTCTGTAGCAAATTGAACGAAAAGGACAAAATCATCATTATTGGAAATTACGGAACCGGTCGTTCGACCCGCTTCCGCTTTGCAGAACTGTCACAAAAAAAACACTAATTTTGATAACAATGAAATTCAGTGAGTCTTGACATGTTTAACAGTTTGGACATCGTGAAATCGTGCGCCTCGAAGGCGGAATCGTGAATTCGTGATGTCGTGTGAGTCGACTAGGCCGGCTCGTGTTCCGGCAAAAATTTTGGGTGGGGTTAGGGTTGAGCGGCCACTGGGCGTATGAAAGGTACTCTCCTCAAGAACACCACCCGACGCGGTGGGTTAATGTCAATCACGGTAAGCCCCCGTGAGAGGAACGACCTTCTCATCACGACCTAAAGGCGAGAACCCTAGATTAGATGTGAATTCTTGACATGGTCATTGTAACGCTAACTTGGTCATCGTGAATATTGAAATGCTAACAAACTCAGAGAATCTAACTTTAAACTTGCCATCGACTAGAACTGCATGCTAGGATTGTTCCTTTCTGCTCCGAAATATTAAATGTTAATTGCTGCAGTCGTTTCTTTTATTAAGTGCTTCTAAATTTCATATACTTGTTATATACTTCGCCTTGGGATGCTAACTCTTCTTGCAGACCCCTAGCTGACATACATTCATGTTTGTGGATGTATGTCAGGTTCAGAGCTTGAGGACCAGGAGGACCAGTACGAGAGCCAGAGTTGTCGAAGACGTCGAGCCGTTTTCTGCAGAAGACTAGAGTCTCTTTCCCGTCATTGCTTGAGTTTTAGTTTAGTTCCTTGTAGTAGGATTAGTGCTCTGCTGTAATTTCTTTACCCCTGCTGTGGCTTGTCTTGTAATTTCGTGTACGCCTTATTCATATCTGGACGTGGCTTTATCTTTTTCTGAATGTGTTTCTGATTGTTCTGAATGGCAGTTGCAAGGACCTCATCTGTGTTTTTATCACAGACGCTTATTGAACTCGAGCTTCACCGCTCCAGTTCAAGCGGACCGCGTAACGTTCTCGCTTCCGGTGTCTTTTGGGAAGCGGGGCGTTACAGGTTTTAGTGGTGGCCCATGCAGGTCATGCAACTGCGAAATTCAGAACAATGAGAACACTTTCCATTAGTCAAAACGTCCAGAATTAGTTCGTACGCGAAATTACTCGGATGCCTTGTCTCAGCACGATAGGAACCCAATGTCAGGATGATATGAAGAGTTAGTTAGATGCTCGTGCTCATTAGTTAGACACCCTTGCCACGACTTCGTATTATAATCTTAGGAGTCACCCTAGCTTTTCTCTAATCGTATTAGCTTCATTAGTCATTCGCTTAGATTTATCGAATCTAGGACCCAACCGACCGTAGCGACCGTCGCCAAGCCAGTCGAACCTGAGACGCCTGCAATGAGTATTCTTCAAGACGTAAGACATCCCAGATCCATAAGATTCCGACCTTGATCCTCTATGAATCACCACCTCGGCTTCCCTATCACAATTTAGTTCTTTGACGAACCTTAGTGCTAAACCTTAGTCGACCCAATGATTATTTCCCCTGAATTTATTATTTTATACTCATTACACTTACGTGTTAATGATCGTAGAAAGCCGCCGTAGCGTATTCACAGAGTTACTTCTTAATCGTCCTTACGCTTCAATCGTCGAACCTGATTCTTGTCCTCGATTCACATAAACTCTTCATATCCGCCATTTTTTTTAAACCTTGAACCCCTCCTTCTAAAAAGATATTTTCGATATTTCATTTATTGAATTCTTCGCTAAGTTTAAAATTCTTTCGAAAAAACTTTTACTAGATTCTCTACACTTCAGTTGACTTGAAACCCAATCTTGATATGAAAATTTTCCGACACGATCCTTAGTTAGCATCTTACAGCAATTTTCCAACATACGTCTTCCACGTTTCCACTTCGCATAACCTCGTATAGCCACTCTATTTTCCTCAGGCGATGAACTTTTTAAAACTTTAATTCTAATTCGCTGGTTCAAAATATTATCCTCTTTTCTTACCAACATATTTCAAAAACAGTCATTCCTATATACTCTTTTTAAAAAAAATACCTTCCTAAGTTAAATAGAACTTCAAAATCTTGTGTGTCAGTTTCAAAGATCATTGCCTTCATATTTTTTTTAAAAACCCATTTCCATTTGCAAAACAAGCACCACATCACTAGGCACGTATTACTCTTCACCTATTATTTGACTAATCACATTCTACATTTTAACTTATACCATACGTTCGCTATTTTACGATGTTATTATTTTCTCACACATCATCCTTATCTTCTTACCTTGGTTCATAAATATTTTTTTTTGTTTTTGTCACCCAACCAAACTACTCTCTTAACCATACCATCTTCGAAGCCGTCCATCACAACATCAACTCGTTGCCTCATTCTTGCACCTTGCTTAGTTATTACATTAGAGCTTATTTTTCCTCATGTCAGCTTTAGTTCAAGTATAGTGGGACCATTAGCTTGATTATGGTATTGTGGTGCATGTTTATGGGTAGTGACTGTGGACCCACGTATGCTAATCTCTATATACCACCCATGTATAAGTGTGCTTACCCTTAGGATATTACTATGAGGTGATTGTCTATTGTGCCATAGGTGCATATACGGTAAATTGTGATATATATGTATATAGGCGGGTATAGAATAGTAAGTGTTATGTTTATACTTAGGCGAGTAATTGACTATATCATTATAGGAATATTAGATTTAGTTTTGGCCAGTTACTAGGGGTATATGTACCATAGTTGTACTTATTAATGTTTGTAATTGGATGCTAGTATGGTGATATGCGTGTTAAGTGCAATGTTAATAGGTGTACATATAGTGGTATGTGCGGATTTATTGTGTGACCTACATGTTAGTATGTTTGACGTGCGCATGTGAATATATGTGTATGTGGTTAGTTATAGGTATGTATATATATATATATGGTATGAATAAGTGTGTTTCATGTATGGTAGGATTATTGTAGTACCCCTACAGGATGATGTATGTATAGTGATATGATTGTTTGTGCCTGGTTGCGTTTCCCACATGATTGTGGGTCGCTATACCAGTATATAGCTATAGGTGTTTGTCTTGGGGTATAGTTATTTACTAAGGAATTGCCTGGGTGAACGTATGTGTGCTAGCTAAACTAGGTGTGCAGATGTGCTGAGTATATAGTGGCATGATTAGTATATATGAATGAAATGTTAACGTGTGTGGGTGTGCACCATGCACGTGTCAGTATATGCTTAGATATATGTATTGGTGACTATGGTATGAGTGGCGTATCGTGAATATAGTTATAGGACCGTACGTGAGGTGAATATATGGTGAAATAATTGCATGCATTTGAATGACTATATAATTGTGAAATTATAGTAGTGGTGAATGTATATTAGATATAGTAAACTTGATTTAATAATGGTATGGTGTGACTACATGTGTTAATGTGTTTGGTATAGGATGTATATTAGGAGATATTAGGGAGTAGTATACTCATATTGTTTGTTCGTAAGTAGTTATATTTACGTAAGTCCTATGGCGACAGTTGTTGGTGTGAACTATTTATTTGTTTGTAAATGTGTGTACCATGGTATGTAGTAAGTGTTTAATATCTATATAAGGATGTACGCGACTATATGAATGATTGAAATACTTGTATGAATTTGACTGGCTATGATAGGTATAAGAGTATAGTGTGCGTGAATAAATACATGTTAGTAGTGTTAATATTTGGCTACCTAGTGTATATATAAGCACTTGTAATGACTATACTTGGTTTGAATTATAATGTGATATGATTGGGGTAATTACTAGAGTGACTAGATATGTTAGAAGTCCGGGGACGGACTTTATCCTAAGGTGGGTCGGATGTAACGACCGGTTCTCATCGGTGATATTATCTGTATTTCTCTACTGATTTTTCGCCCGTATCTGTATTAGGTGTATCCGTCCCCATGCACGTGCAACTTTTCCCCTGTTAAGTGTCACTATTATTATTTTGTGGCACTTAGTGAATTTATTATTATTGTTATTACCATTATTAGTATTATTAGTATTTTTCTTTAGTATCTCCCATTAAATAAATTACAACTTTCAAATTGATCTCCAATTTCAAATCTTTTTAAATTGTTTTGAAAAGTCAAATGAGATTTTCCCTTTATAAACACATTAATCAAATTGAATGGCTATCACTTTCATTGTATTAAATCTTATTAACTTCATATTGCTAATTAATCTCCTATTTAGCCATACCCCCCTAAAACTCACGCACCTAGCTTGAACAAATGAAAAAAAACGAAAATAAGGCCTAAAACTAAACCCAGGCTTACCCACGCGATGCCCACCCATCACCTACTAGCTCTTTTTATAACCCAAGTACATCATCTAACCTATTAAATCCCAAGGCTAACATTTTAGCACCAAGGCTAGCCTACATTTTATAAGACCCTAGGACATCTACAGCTAGCCCTCACCCTACTCCATTCCTATAATATTAAACCCTAAGACCTAGACCTAGGGCTAGTCCCATGCTGTACGTTTTAACCCCCCTCACACAAAAGCTAACCGGTATAAAATAAACCCTAGGTTTAGCTTTTCTTTCCCTAGCTCTACTCATAGCCGCCGCCCTACACTTCTCTTCCGTAGCCTCCAAGAAATAGCACACAGCTCCCCCTCACGCGAGAGCAACTCGCATGGCCACGCCCAGCAACCCAAGCACCTCCGCACGGCGTCTCCTCCGCAAGACCTTCCCTCCGGCGCCTGCTTCTCTCTCCCCGACCGTAGCTCAGCCAGCGCCGCCCTTCAACCTCGCATCATCCCCCATGGCCACCCACCGGCCAGATTCCCCGACTTCCTCCACCTCACATCGCCGCTGTGGGCCTCCGACTCTCGCCAAGATCTGCTCTGATCGCCGACGTTCACACTGCGTGCGTGGGTTGCGCTGCAGCAAGTCGCAGCAGCGGCCGCCGCCGCCGCTGCCGCCCCCTCCGGTGTCCCCGTCAACCCCTAGGTCGCCGACTACAGGCCGTTCAGCCCCAGGCCAACCCCATCAGCGAGCATCAGCAACGTTTTTGACGTTTTCGCAACGTTTCCTCGTCGTCCCCAACCTGCATGTGTGTAGGTAAGCGATGCTTTGGTTTTACTCGGTTAGTTTACTGCTTGTTAAATTGGTTTGCTGATATGAGTAAGTATATAAACTGTTATTAAAATTATTTCATTAGATATATCAGAGCCTAGCATTAGTCTATAGGTTAGAGTTAGAAAAATTATATGGTATATGTTTCTCTCATGCCCTGCTGATGGTTATCTAATAGCAATACCACATATGAATATTAATATTACTTGATCTGTTGATGACATATGAATATCTAATAGCAATACCACATATGGTATATGTTTCTCTCATGCCCTGTTGATGGGTAATGCGTAGACCTCGGTTCGAATGAATGCAACAACTTGATCTAGAAGCCAAATGATGTTAAAGAGCACCTTAATCAGCAATCCCTTATATCAGTTTTGTTAAACAGCTATTGAAATGCTAGTAGAATTATTTGCCAGCAGGATATTAATATTTTTTTACCCCAACAGAAGGTAATACTCTCAATAAGTTAGTAGTATTATCAATGTTAACGGATAGTTGGTTTGATAATATGACATGGACATCACCCTAGGGTTGAGAACCTAATAAAATGATTAATTATTTGAAAATGTCGGAGTAAACTAAATTAAGAGATTGATTAGTGGTTTAAGTTAGTATAAGATGTTTAGTATTAAAGCCAATAATTAGGCTTGGTGATGTTTCATTGAGTTTTATTAAGTTTAGCTTTATATCCTGTCACAGGTAATCTTGTCCTCATTCCGACCTCCTGGTCCCCAAGATCGTCCAATAAGGCAAGTATATGATTTGTTATGAATTTTAGAAGTTTCGGCACGTTTACGCCGCCTTCATTGTTTTGCTGTGTAACTCAAAATTTAGACGTGAACGACGTAGGAAACTGACACCATAATGATTAGGACGAAAATTGGGATCCAACGGTATATCATACGATATATCCCCAATTTAAACAACTAGAGAAAGAAATTGTTTCTGTAGCAAATTGAACGAAAAGGACAAAATCATCATTATTGGAAATTACGGAACCGGTCGTTCGACCCGCTTCCGCTTTGCAGAACTGTCACAAAAAAAAACACTAATTTTGATAACAATGAAATTCAGTGAGTCTTGACATGTTTAACAGTTTGGACATCGTGAAATCGTGCGCCTCGAAGGCGGAATCGTGAATTCGTGATGTCGTGTGAGTCGACTAGGCCGGCTCGTGTTCCGGTAAAAATTTTGGGTGGGGTTAGGGTTGAGCGGCCACTGGGCGTATGAAAGGTACTCTCCTCAAGAACACCACCCGACGCGGTGGGTTAGTGTCAATCACGGTAAGCCCCCGTGAGAGGAACGACCTTCTCATCACGACCTAAAGGCGAGAACCCTAGATTAGATGTGAATTCTTGACATGGTCATTGTAACGCTAACTTGGTCATCGTGAATATTGAAATGCTAACAAACTCAGAGAATCTAACTTTAAACTTGCCATCGACTAGAACTGCATGCTAGGATTGTTCCTTTCTGCTCCGAAATATTAAATGTTAATTGCTGCAGTCGTTTCTTTTATTAAGTGCTTCTAAATTTCATATACTTGTTATATACTTCGCCTTGGGATGCTAACTCTTCTTGCAGACCCCTAGCTGACATACATTCATGTTTGTGGATGTATGTCAGGTTCAGAGCTTGAGGACCAGAAGGACCAGTACGAGAGCCAGAGTTGTCGAAGACGTCGAGACGTTTTCTGCAGAAGACTAGAGTCTCTTTCCCGTCATTGCTTGAGTTTTAGTTTAGTTCCTTGTAGTAGGATTAGTGCTCTGCTGTAATTTCTTTACCCCTGCTGTGGCTTGTCTTGTAATTTCGTGTACGCCTTATTCATATATGGACGTGGCTTTATCTTTTTCTGAATGTGTTTCTGATTGTTCTGAATGGCAGTTGCAAGGACCTCATCTGTGTTTTTATCACAGACGCTTATTGAACTCGAGCTTCACCGCTCCAGTTCAAGCGGACCGCGTAACGTTCTCGCTTCCGGTGTCTTTTGGGAAGCGGGGCGTTACATCTCATCCAGAAGATGATCAAATCATCCAGAAGATGAAACTCTCATCCAAAAGATGATCACATTATCCAGAAGATGAAACACTCATCCAAAAGATGAACACATCATCCAGAAGAAGAAACTCTCATCCAGAAGATGAAAATATCATCCAGCAGATGATAATATAATCTAGAAGATGAAACTATCATCTAGTAGATAAAAATACCTCATCCATAAGATGAAAATATCATCCAGTAGATGATAATATCTAGTAGATGAAAACTCTCATCCATACGATGAAATTGTCATCCAGTAGATGATACTATCTAGTTGATGAAAACTCTCATCCATACGATGAAATTATCATCCAGTAGATGATACTATCTAGTAGATGAAACTATCATCATGTAGATGAAAACATCATCCCGAAGATGCAAATATCATCTAGAAGATGAAAATCATTTTACATTTAACTTCATACACCCGAAGTTGATGAAGAAACATTAACAATTGTATCCCACCAAATATACACATTGGTTCTATGGATACAACTAACGATCCTTTCCATTCACTGGAAGAGTGGAAGGATATCTTATGTCTTAAAATGCCTTACTTGAGTGTCTTTGGTACACTACTATATCTGGCCAACTCCACGCTTCTCTATATAGCGTTGGCCGTAAATCTGTTAGCTAGATACAGTGTAGTGCCTGAAGCGCGTCACTAGACCAGAGCTATGCATCTTCTGTGCTACATCAAAGGGTCAATATTATAAAGGACTCCTTATTAAGTGTATTTGCAGATGCAGGTTATAGATTATCGTGATGACAACAGACTTTGGGTATGCGTTTTACCCACAAAGGAAAAGCTACCTCCTTGAGATCTGCAAAGCATGCGACTAAGGCAACATTATCCTACCATTTCTAGAATCTCATCATCCAAGAAGAAAATCAAGAGTATGCATAGCTACACCCTGAAGTACCTCGTAGACATAGTAACGACTGTATCAGAGACTAGAGACATGGAGCTATCAACCGAGTCTGCAGACCATGCCACTTTCCTATCCCATCCTTAAGGAAGCTACATCAAGGGTGATGAGACAAAGCACACCTCTCCAAAAGCTTCATTGGATTCAGTAGTTGTCATAGATGACCGATACTTGTATTTTGTATTTATTCTTGGAATGTTGTAAACATGATTGATGTATAGATGCCTAGGAGATCTGCAAGACTGAAGCTTGTATAGATCAAGGGGGAGTAAAGTGTTTTGTTGCACTCTTTTTCCTTTGCTATAGTTTTTCCCACTGGGTTTTCCACAACCAAAAGGTTTAACTGGCAACCACATTAACCCTGGATGCAGAAGTATCCACCCCTAGTGACATCCACAGATCAGGTGAAGTTAAAGAGGCTTGTACTCTTTTTCCTTAGCTATCGATTTTTTTCCACTGGGTTTTCCATAGCCAAAGTTTTTAACGAGGCGAATCCCTTTTAACCTAGGACCCAGAAGTGTCCAACCCCTATGATACACATAAGAACTATGAATCATGGAGTATTCATATGACGAGTTTACAAAGATGGATGGATAAGAGGAAGTGCTATGAATGGGCCTTGAGACTTTTCCTATCATCCACCATCATTGTGGAGACCCTTGATATTCATCTTCTTGTAACAGCTAATTCTAAGATATATATGATCTATGGCTTTCACCATAGAAGTTGATTCTTAACATTAATTTGTTTCCAGGTGTTTCCTCACCACATATGTTGTTGGAGGAGGATCGAAAGGATGCCGTAGACGTGGCAGACGTGGGCAGTCTTCAGGGCACTGGACAAGGTGACTTCGAGCTGAAGGGACTCCGTGTCGAGCTATGGATGTTGGACTAATCTGTAGCCGAGTTATCTCCCCAGCTATTTGCAGTACGAGAAGCTTGTTAGGGGGTTGGATCTGGGTTCCAACCAAATCTCCTCCAATGCTTAAATCAGTAATTGACTAAGGAAGGCTCAGTGGAACTAAGTCCGACCAACTGGGAGGTCGTTGCTAGTTCTCAGTTCGAGCCATATGGAGAAATATAGTGTTTGGTTGAGGTGATTGTGAGTATAGAAATAACAGAGTATGAGATCTCTGATATTCGTCCCTTCCTCAATGTTCGAGGGATATTTATAGGTGACGGTTCCCTTGATGTGTTTTGGAGTTACATTCAAGCATTGAATGCACTTTATGGCCTTTCACCAGAGTTGCCGCTCTTGATGGAGAGCCAAAATGGCTAATCGTGAATGCCCTCATAGATGAAGAGTGTTACAACCAGAGTTGATTAAGGACCTTACGTCATACCCTTGCAATACTAACAACAACACACTAGAGGGTGGGAGGGTGAAAAGTGTAATGGCACAAATTGTCTATTTAAAAATTAAACTTCCAAATGTAGAATTATAAATGCAAGAGGAATTTAAACACCACAAAAGTCCAAACGTAAACACGAGATGTTACCCTGGTTTCTCAATCTTGGGTACGTCCAGCCACACCAATATCCACTATAAATCTCACACAGAGAAGTGAATACAATCTCACATAGAGATACCTCACACAGAGGATTTGGATTCTCACACAGAGAAATCTTTGCTCTCACACAGAGAGACTTCTACTCTCACAGAGAGAACACAACCAACCCTCACACAGATGGTTATACTCTCACAGAGAGAGTAATTAGCTCACACAGAGAAAGCTAGGGTTTCAAAGAAATAACAAAGTAAAACAAATACTCTTACCTATGCCTTGAGATGAACTTACTCATAAATGAATGCAAGGGATGGAAGATGATCTCCAAGTGATGAGATTTGCTAGAAATGCACTTGGATGATTTCCCTTGAGCTTGACTTCAATGCATGAAAGAGAGAATGAGCTCTAAGAGGGAAATGAGAGAGTTTGAGAATGGCTTAATCAATCCCTAATGATTTGCAATAGAATCAAGAAGTTCTAATAAAGTCAACCCTCTCATATATAAAGGAACATTATATGAACTCTCAAAACCCAAGGAAAAAGCCAAAAACAAAAGGCTGTAACGGCTAGAATCTAGGCTGAAATGTCATCAACAGTTGACTTTTGATCATCTGACAGTCGATTGACCAACGGCTAAATAAATCCCAACGGATATAATCTGAGCCAGGACATGCCACTGTAGAAGACTACACAAGCGACTATATAATGGATAGTCGACTGTATATCCTTCAGCAGGTGACTGCTGCAGGGGATGGAAATAAAACAGAGAGATGCAACAAATGCATTGTATGCATACAGACGACTGATGACCAGAATACATACAACTATAATATAGACAGGCGACTGTAAATACTGCAACACTCGACTGACTTGCAAAGTGGGATGAAGCCCAGAAAATGCAAGTTGCGCACAGACGACTGTAGAACACTTTACATGCGACTGTTGGAAGACATGGGACTGTAAATTGACCTTCAGTCGACTGTTCCATAATCTCAAGTAAGAGTCACTAAAAGGTTGACTTGAGCAGTGCACTACAGTCGACTGTAGAAGGCTTGACAGGCGCCTGGAATCATCCAGTCGCCTGTAAAACCTTCATCAGGCGATTGTTGGAGAGTCAGCGAATCCAATTGAGTCTTTGAGCAAGATGAACCTATTGGGCTGGATTCTATGATAATCCTAAGGCTCACTAAGATGGTTAAATGCATATGTATAAATGAGTAGACTATGTATCAAGGCATTACATTAAACCTAAACTCAAAAAAGAGAAAAGTAATAAATGATACAATACATGGATTGCATTGCTTCCCTTAGAGTCTATGTCTTCAACCTTGATACTCTCCTTCATCTCCAAACTTTCGCACTCCTTGAGTCCAAGCTATGGCATAGTTCCTCTCGATGTCCATCCTTGCACCAAGTGTTTAGTCTCCAAAAATGATATTCTTGAAATGTTAACTATGAGACTAAAACAAGAGAGTCATTAGCAACAACACAATGTTGTAATCATCATCAAAATAAAATTGGTATGAAACACCAATACTCAACAATCTCCCCCTGTTTGATAATGACACACATTATGTAAACATAAGGAAATAAAGCACAATACTAATGAGCTCCCCCTACTTATATGCACCAATTGTGAAATGAGATACACAATTGTAAATACTCATTATATCAAATGAAATAATGGAAAACAATGGTGACATATAATAGGCATGGATTACATAAACCAATTGCAATAAGTATATAACATGCATACATGAATGGTTTACATAATCCCACATATCTTTTCCCATAGATATGTCTCTCTCCTCAAATGCATATGTATGAAATACAAGATTTACATAATGCATATATTTCTTCCCCTTGTCATTGTCAAAATGGTGGGCATCAATAATATCTCCCTTGACATTCTAATTAAAGATGTGATAATATGCAAGAGTTAAAGAGATGTATAATACCAAATTTGTTAAATTTAGTGGGTATCAATCATTATCCCATGCTTCCCCTAGATCATAGAAATGGTTAGATTTTTTCCTTCTAGAATCTAATATCAATTGTAAAGAAAGAGACAAGATATCTTTAAAGATACTTTTCTTTACCAATTGTTGCTTATAATTGGAACCATAGGCCTAAAGTGTATCAAAGTAATAGATATGGAGAAATCAAGCTCATCGATACACATGACATTGCCAAAAGGAAATATAATCATGAAACATGTTGGCAATATCAATGGGTTGAGTTTGAAACCATCATAAGAAATTGTAAAATGACACCAATTGAAACAATAATCCCAAAAGAAAACAACCCGAAAATGAGAGTTAAAATATGTTTTAAAATATTTTAAACATACAACATATTAACTCCTCCATTGACATACATATGGATCAACAAATGCATATATGCCAATGTATTTTCCAAGGTCCCCATTTTCATGAAAAAATAAGTTTGAAAACATTTTCAAAATCATGAAACACACACAAACAATGGGTATGCTAAAAATAAACATTTAAGCACAATACCTTATGCAATATGTATATGTGTGAGGAACCTAAATATTAGGGAACCAAACCCAAGAGGAGTTTGATTTCCTAATGTAATCACATGAGGTGATCACATCCCTAACTAGAGAGTTGATGTAACTATCCCTCTCTTGCACACTACACCTAGTGGGAATCCATAAACTCAAAGATTTCCTAAGCAAGGGGTTTGCCTTTGCAAGAGAGATGGATGTGGCATGCTTAGGTATAGAAAATAATTTATCAGCATGCATAGAATGATGATTTTGCTTCTTGGCAAAAAATGAAGGATTTTCATTTTTCCTCACCACATTGTGATTTACATGCTTCTTGTTGGTGTTATTATTATATAAGAAAGCATGGTGATTCTTCTTAGGTGCTTTTGCAATATTTCTTGTATTTGCAACATAAGAGGAATTAGAGGTGGGTTTGATAACCACCTTTGGAGTGTATCCCAAACCTCCTCTATGGTTTACCGGATGTTGTTTTTCAAGCAAACCGCGGAGTGAATCCTTAGAATAAACAAAGCTTTTGAGCTATCGGGATTTCTCTTCGCATTTCAACGTAAGTTGTTGAATGCGAGTTTCTAAGCTAAGGTTTTGAGCTACTAAATTATCATTTAATATGCTCAATTCCTTAACTTGAGAGTGAAGTTTATCTCTCGCATTAGTGTCACAAATATGCATATCATTATTGTTTACACTAGAAGATTATAGTTCATGAAATCTGCTCTTAGCATCCTTGTATTTCGCGCTTAATTTATTGTAAGAGTTGATGCACTTACTAGCCCCTTCGGAGACCACGTCGAAGTGGTATTCGAGCTCCTCATATGAAATCTTTTCCTCTTCGATTTCCTCAAGGTCTTCTTTCTCGCTAGAGCTTGATGATGACTCTTTCCTGTTTGCCATGAAGCACATTTCTTCATTTGGGTTGAGCCACTCCTCTACATCTCTTTCACTTGAGCTAAAGGGAATTGGCAAAGAGACATCAAATGCCGCAAAGCACACGTGAGCTTTATCCTTGTCATCCACTTCTTCGTCACTTGATGTATCCTCACTTGAGTCATCAAATGTCCCGACAAGCCCCTTCTTTTGGTTCTTGAACTTGGACTTGCATTTCCAATGCTTCTTCCCGTTACAATTGTAAGTCTCTTTGTTGGGTTTGGAAGGGCATTCAGTGGAGAGATGACCTTTTCCTCTACAATTGAAACAAACCGGATTGTTAGAATTAAAGGCAAACTTTGAAGAAGATTTACCTTGCAAGCTTTTGAGGAAGGCTCTTAGTTGCTTGGCAAGCTCCCTGATTTCATCTCTACTAGCCTTATCTTCTTCATCTTCTTCACTCGGATCTTCTCGATGGAATTTCTTCCTCCATTTGATTGGCTCCTCCTTGGCATGGAATGTAACCCCCTTTTACTTCTCGGGCTTGGTTGGTTGAATCTCATTCTTGTGTTGAAGCTTCACTTCGTATGCCATGAGATTCCCAATGCACTCTTCAACGGTGTATTTGGACATGTCATTTGACTCCAAAATCCCATTGGCCTTTGAATCCCATTGCGATGTAAGTGAGTCAAGGATCTTCTCTACACGATCCTCTTGGGAAATAACCTTCCCAAGTTCTTCCAAAGCGTTCACTATGTCTGTGAACCTTGTGAACATTTCTGAAATGCTTTCTCCTTCCTACATCTTAAACATTTCATATTTAGATCTAAACACAGTTTGTTTAGATTTCTTTAGCTTTGAAGTCCCTTAATGACATATCTCCAAAGTATGCCAAATTTTGTTGGCCATTTTGCATATAGAGATGCGGTTGAACTCATTTGCAGTGAGGGCGCAATGGAATGCATTTGTAGCCATCACATTGAATTTGATCAAGTCTTTCTCCGCCTTTTTCCTTGAAGCCGCAGATGAAGTAGGTTTATCAAATGGCAACACCATGATGTCCCATAGGTCTTGACCCTCCATGTAGATCATCATCCTGATCTTCTAACTTGGATAGTTGGTTCCGTTGAAGAGCGGGGGGTCGAACGGTAGAGTGACCTTCTTCATGAGACGCGAATGTAGTGTTGAATGTGATCGTTGTAGTAAGCTATAATCTCGCACTGATACCAATTGTAAGGATTGTCTTACCCTTGCAATACTAACAACAACACACTAGAGGGGGGGGAAGTGTAATGGCACAAATTGCGTATTTAAAAATTAAATTAGCAAATGCGGAATTATAAATGCAAGAGGAAATTAAACAGCACAAAAATCCAAACGCAAACACGAGATGTTATCCTGGTTCTCCAAACTTGGGTACTTCCAGCCATACCAATATCCACTATAAATATCACACAAAGAAGTGAATACAATCTCACATAGAGATACCTCACACAGATTATTTGGATTCTCACACAGAGAAATCCTAGCTCTCACACAGAGAGACTTCTACTCTCACAGAGAGAGAACACAACCAACCCTTATACAGAAGGTTATACTCTCACACGGAGAGTAACTAGCTCTCACACAGAAAGCTAGGGTTTCAAAGAAATAACAAAGTAAAACAAATACTCTTACATATGCCTTGAGATGAACTTACTCATAAATGAATGCAAGGTATGGAAGAGGATCTCCAAGTGATGAGATTTGCTAGAAATGCACTTGGATGATTTCCCTTGAGCTTGACTTCAATGCAAGAAGGAGAGAATGAGCTCTAAGAGGGAAATGAGAGAGTTTGAGAGTGGCTCAATCAATCTCTAATGATTTTCAATAGCATCAAGAAGTTGTAATAAACTCAGCCCTCTCATATATATAGGAACCCTATATGAACTCTCAAAACCCAAGGAAAAAGCCAAAAACAAAAGGCTGTAACGAGTAGAATCTGGGCTGAAACGTCATCGACACTTGACTGATGATCATCTGACAGTCGATTGACAACGACTAAATAAATTCCAATGGCTATAATCTGAGCCAGGACATGCGACTGTAGAAGACTACGGCGACTGTATAATGGATAGTCGTCTGTATATCCTTCAGCAGGCGACTGCTGCAAGGGATGGAAATAAAACAGAGAGATTCAACTAAACTCATTGTATGAATACAGACAACTGATGACCAGAATTTAGGTGACTGTAAAATAGACATGCGACTGTAAATATTGCAACAGTCGACTGACTTGCAAATTGGGATGAAGCCCAGAAAATGCAAGTTGCACATAGACGACTGTAGAACACTTTACAGGCGACTGTTGGAAGAAATGCGACTATAAATTGACCTTCAGTCGACTGTTCCATAAGATCAAGTAAGAGTCAATAAAATTTTGACTTGAGCAGTGTACTACAGTCGACTGTAGAAGGCTCGACAGGTGCCTGTAATCATCCAGTCACCTGTAAAACCTTCATCAGGTGACTGTTGGAGAGCCAAAGACTCCAATTGAGTCTTTGGGCAAGATGAACCAATTGGGTTGGATTCTATGATAATCCTAAGGCTCACTAAGATGGTTAAATGCATATGCATGAATGAGTAGACCATCTATCAAGGCATTACATTAAACCTAGACTCAAAAAAAGAGAAAAGCAATAATGAAATAATACATGGATTACATTGCTTCCCTTAAAGTCTACGGCTTCAACCTTGGTACTGTCCATCACCTCCAAGCTTTGGCACCCCTTGAGTCCAAGCTGCCAAAGCTATGGCATAGCTCCTCTCGATGCCCATCCTTGCACGAAGTGTTTAGTCTGCAAAAATGATATTCTTGAAATGTTAATTATGAGACTAAAACAAGAGAGTCATTAGCAACAACATAGTGTTGTGATCATCATCAAAATAACATTGGTATGAAACACCAATACTCAACAGCTTTAAATGAAGCAAACCCCAGCCTCATATAAGGATCATGGACTGTTGTGCCAAAGCTATTGGCTCTTCTCGGCTCTTGGGCTTTAGCCAACACAGATAGACAGTTAAGTCCGGCCCGATCCAATGTTGTGACGATGGCCCCTATCTCCCAAGATGAACCGTCATGATAGTTGAGGTCAGATAATATGACAGGTATGGACAAGATCAGCAATTGAGATGATGAATTTAATGTATGCCATCAAGGCACATGAAACTAAAATTATCTTGCCAATTGAACGTAGAATTCAGAGAGATACCGTTCTAAGATATTGACAAGTGTCCCAAATCAGAAGATCGGGCACGAGTTGACGAAACTGTAGATTTGCATAAAGAGGGATCAACGACAGAAGAAAACCATTTCCTTACTTCCTAGAGAAATTGTGCTTCTTCTAGTTGTCGTCTCCCTTCTATTTGTTTGAATCTATTGGTGTTGGTGTGTATCTTTTCCTTCCATGCATTCTTCTTGTTCTTCTTCTGATTTTGAGATAAGTAGGTTGATGGATAAGATGGATCATGCGGAGCTCGAGCAATCTGAAAATCCCGTCGCATTGCCCCTCGAATCCCCCAACCCTAATGTTTCGATCTTGTAAGCTAGGGAAGAACTGTATCAAGTGCTTGAGAAGATAAGGAATCTGGTTACAAAAGTTCAAGCTTCCTCAATCCTTGTAATCCCGTCCAAGTACCTCCGACCTCCTTTTGGGGTTAGGATTCATCATCATAATGAGAGAATCTATTTACCCGATAAGTGTGAGGTCGGGGTATATATGAAAACATTTTCACATGGTCTCCATTTTCCCATTCATCCATTCATTCTCCATGTCTTTTCTTTTCTTGGACTCTCCTTTTGCCAACCCACTCCCAATTCCATTGCGACCTTGGTCAGCTTCACTGTGTTATGCTTGCTCAACGTACTAGAGACAACCTTATCACTTTTTGTCACTTCTTCCATTGGGGTATCCATAAGTCTAGTGTGTGGTCTTACATAACCGCCAAGAAGAAGAAGAACCTTGTGTTGGGACTTCCAAGCACTGTTAATGGTTGGAAGGATAACTATGTATTCATAATTGTCCACGATGAAGCTAACTTTCCACCCATTTGGGGTCGCTCGGGATCTGTGGTTTTAGAAGAAAAGAGCCTTACGTATATCGAAATCGGGGCGACCAATAGATTGTTGTTAATACCGAATTCTAAGAGGCATGTCACATTTCTTCTATCAGATGGGAATCTGAGGAAAACCGTGTGGACCAAAGGAATATCCGACCATCATGCCTCGTATACATTCTTGCTCACACTACTCTTTTTTACTTTTGCAGACACGGCTGGACAACATCAACCGTCGTATCCTAGGATGGCCTTCATCCTTAAGCTTGGATTTAAGAAGTCTGGGGAAGTCTCAGCTGTCCGACCGAAGGTGTCTAGCTTGGCTCCAACTGTAAGAAGCATTGCCAAAGTCGCTGCGGACTCGGCCATAACTGGAGGAGACTCTATTAAGGCGGTGGATAGCTCGACCAATATTGCTAAGGGATCAGCCATGGTGGCAGGGATTCGTCAGCAATCACAAGTGGTTCAGGAAAGAAAATGAACCGACCTTCGGTTGAGTCTAACAGAGTTAAGAAGAAGAAGAAGAAAGACGAGGCTGGCCTCCCAATCTCAACTTTGAATGATGCTCTCACTGCCCAAGCTACAACGTCTGAAGTCCGATTGACGCCCCTTGGATCTGTAGGAAGCCAAGAAGGATGGCCGTGGGGGCCTCATTCCTCAAAGGTCGGTGCTTGACTCGATCCCTCCTAAATATGAACATGCTATAGGGTCGTTCAATTTAACGGAAGCAGACCTTCCTCTATCTGAGAATGATATCCTCAAGCATATGTATCAGGTGGGGCTTAAGGAGTCCATCTTCTAAGATTGTGGGGTTGCAACTGGGCTAGCTGAGAACTCCTATCTGCTGCGGGATCGCTCAGTTTTACAGACGGTGGAAACTGAGAGATTAACCAACTTCGTAGTGTGGCATTGTCACGCCCCGCTTCTCATTAGACTTGGGAGCGAGGACATGAACGGGCCCGCTTGTGCAAGTCAGGAGGAGGTACTTTTGCTTTTCTTTCCTCCTTCACTTAACACAATAAGCGTCTGTGTGAAAACCGCAGGTTTTTGCTTGTATTACTCAAAACAACACAGATAAGTAAAACATTATTACAATCTCAAACTTCTCAATGGAATTACAACAATGGGGGAAAGAAGAGTGGGTCTTATGACCCGTACAACAAATGAAAGAAAAATAATGAAGGTTCACTAGTCAACAAGTCTTGGCCCACTGGTTCAGCTATCTTAACTAGTCCACTTGGCACCATAGCTCGGGATCTGACATATATCCAAAAACATGAATGTATGTCAGCAAGGGTCTGCAAGTAGATGTTAGAACCCAATGCAAGGTATACAAAATTATACTGAATTTAAGAGGCATTAACGAATTAAATGAGATAATGAAAACAAGTTTAAACATATTGATTTTAAAATGAGATAAAGTAAAATACTCCTAGCATGCAGTTCTAAGCAGCTTAACAAGTAAGGTGAGCAATTATGACATGGTAGTTATAACGAATTAAAAGTAAGCACTATAGACATGGCAATCCTGCTGTACGAGCAAGTAAACACAATTATTACAATTATAATGCAATGCTTTCTATCATGCATAGGGTTCTTGCCTTTAGGTCGTGATGAGTGAGTCATTCTTCACACGGGGGCTTACCGTGTTTGGCGCTAACCCACAGCATACGGGTGGTGCCCTTGAAGAGAGTACCCTTTCATACGCCTAGTAGCCACTCAACCCTAACCCCATCCCAAAATACGCTGGAACACGAGCCAGCCTAGTTCGTGAATTACAAGCACAGATTTGTCAACTCACATGACATCACGAAAGTCACGATTTCGCCTTTGAGGCGCACGATTTCACGATGTCACACATTTGATAATCATTTTAAGACATGCATCAATTAAATAATATGACCATTTATCTTTACACAACAATTTCCATGGTTACAAGAGTATCGAGCAATATTTACAACAATTTAACAAAAGTGCCGAGTATGAGAATTTAACGAATACGACATGGAAACTGATTTTTCTTTGCTAATGTTCTAAAATAAGGTATATCAAATTATATGCCATTGGATCACATTTTTAGTCACGGATGTCATGGAAGTGATTTCATGCGTCATTTCACGCGCAGGTTTTGAGTTATACAACTTTACATGCAATAGACCAAATGAGTATCTACCTTCAAAAATTCAACATAAATTGCATACTTGCATGATTTCACCGATTTTGGTGTGGTTGGGTTCGACTCGACGGGTACTACGTATTGGTACTCCTGGTTCTCTGTTTTGTTTAAACAAATCACTGAATTAGATTATTTGTGAGATAAACACAATATTAAAATAATCTCTAAATTGGGTTCGTCTGATTTTTTCGGATTCTCTGGCTAGGTTGATGTTTATATTGTATTATGTCATTCTTATGTTAACATTGTGGGCCTTATTTTACACTAATATTATTATCCTAACATCAATTATTAACATGCTGGAATTTAACACCAACAAGTTAATTTATAATTTAATACATAACAACCTATTAATACTAGTCTTACTATAAGTTAATGATAGGGTTGACATTATGTTAAATGGTACACTTACTCTACACCTACCCTAACAGATATAATAACATACCACTCACACTCTCTCTCCCTTTAACTCTGACATTCACTTAAATCTATCCCTATCTCATTTCTCTTTAAGCCTCTCTCTCTTTATTACCCAGGCTGTCCTCTTTAATAATCCCCATTCTCTCATCTCTCTCTTCTACTCTCTGTCATTCTCTTCCTCTATTGGTTTCTTTCTTTTTTTGATTGCAGCAGCAAGGGGACTCACGCACCCATAGAGCAAGGGGACTCACGGAGCGCGCTTGGAGAGGAGCGAAGGCGACAGACAACGGGTTGTAGGCGGCTGACGCGCGGTTTCTTGGCGGTCTCTGGCGGTGGTCCGGCGGTGCATGACAGACTGCGGTGGCCAGGGCTGGTGGCGCGCGCGGGGGTGCTAGGGTGGTCGGCCTTCAAGTGGTTGCACGCGGCTTCGGTGATTGATGCTCTGGAAGGGGAAGAAGTTTCTAAAGTTAACTTCAGATCTGGGTTCTCAATTCTCTCAAAAACATTGATTTTGATCTCAGTTTGAGTATGTTTGGGAAATGGATTTTGGAAGGAATTTGTTTGGAGAATAGATTTTGGGGGTTTGAATCTGAAATTTCAATTTCATTTTTGGGTTGTTTGTGTTTGATTTCTTGTTGAATCTGGAAATGGGTTTGGGTTTGAAATTCCTCTGTTAAAATTTCAGTTTGGGGTGATTTGTTTGAGGGGCTGAATGTTGGGGGGAATTTGGGTTTGAATTTGGTTTCTGTCTGTTATTTTTGGCTTGGAGAATTTGGAGGGGGAATTGATTTGATTTGGAGCCTGAGGTTTGGAATGTTGGTTTGCAGGGGAAGAGAAGGGTTTGCAGGTTGTAATTTTCTTGCAGGTGAAGAGATGCTGATGCTGTTGAAATACAAGAGTGAAGGGGAGACATCACCTTGAAGGAGGAAGCTGTATGTGGGGGAGACAATGAATAGCGATGTTGGCTGAATGGAAGAGGAAGAAGAACAGAGAGGGTGTTGGTTGTTTGATTAGGGTAGATCCACCGTATAGGTGGGTGGGTGATTTGGGTTAAAGTTAATTAGTAAGGTAATTTAGTAAAAGGTAAAAGTAACAACTAGAAGTAATTAGTAATTGGTAAACGTGATTAGTGAATAGTAAAACTACTTAATAAAACTAATTAGTAAATGTAATTAGTAAAAATATTTGGTAGAAGTGTAAACATAATTAGGGAAAAGTAATTTTTTTAAACACTAAAATACCGATTTTCACAACCTACACCGAAAATTACAAAAATGCCATGGGTTTGTATCCTCTCGAGAAGTGCGAATACAAAATCCATTTTAAGATTGGACGAGGAAAAATAGTAAGGAAATCATTTAGTCATTATTGGAATCGTTTGAATTAATCTTCATTATGGAAAAACGTGCACTAAGCAAACTGGCCGTTACATTCTACCCACCTTATAAAAAATTCCGTCCTCGGAATTTCTTAGGATTTGAGTTCATGAAGAGATGCCGATAATACCTATGTATCTCGTCGTATTCTACGAGGTAAACTATGATATGGAAATACTTCAAGATGAAAAAGTGAAACTAGTCAGGAAGTGATACATGTGATGTGGTTAAGATTGAGTTTCAAAAAGAGCTTCGGATGACTAATCACCACCGATGGCCTTAATCGTTAGTGGGCAAGAGAAAAGACTAGGGACGGATACCCAAGATGTGCAGGGATGAGGATGAGCGATGAATAATGTATATACGTATCCTCTTAATAGCAACCCCAATATCTTAACACACATGTTGCTAAACTCATAATTTCAAACAAGTGTTACTAAAATAAATCATCACTTCTCGTCTCGTCACCGAATAATGCTACAACTATAATCATATCCTAAAACTTAACTATAGATCCAATCTTATCGTTCGAATTCTAACTCAAAGTTCTCGCGTCAAAATAATCAATACTTTATACAAAATAACCTTTGAAGGAAAACACTAAATATCCTCAATGAATATCATTGAAAATTCCTTCACCCTTCACTTTCCATTTGTATTAGAGCAGTAACATTTCATGTGAAATCTTTAATGTATAGTTCCTCTGTGGCCAAATTCTCCAAAATTATATATATTCTCCTAATTTGTCTTATCCATTATATATCGTCACATTGTACATTGCATAACCTCACTGGTAACACCACAATTGTGACATCTCCCAACTCCAATCTTATCTTTATATCAAGAAATGAAGATACATCAGTTACCAATGTATGACGACTATTACAAATATGCCTGGTATACATCACTATTTATAATCAATAAGTGTCCTGCTCCCAACACGTCCTTCCTCGTGACAACTCATTAATTTAATCACCATACTTAACAACTACTATATAACATCTTGCCATTTTCCATCGTATCTTGTTCTAAACAATTTCAATCAATCCACTTAACTATCCATCAACATAACGTATCATTTCTAGTACCTTCATCACCATAGTTACTTCCGATTTATCAAGTAGCCAAAATATGAGATAATGGCATTACATGATAATGAGGGCTATTATGATGATGACATCTGTTCGAACTTGGAGCCTGAGGTGATAAGTCAGTAGCAAGCTATTTAAACCACATAAAAAGGAAGAACATAAAGTTTAAAATTTTGACTCATGCCAATGATGACTACTGGGTCCTAACCAAGTAAATCATCGATATAACATACAAAAACGTGATGACTAACCCATATGCATCCACGCTGTTACACCTTAACCATCCGAACACAAAAGACATCATCTGCCATGATACCCAATTGCAAGACAATATCCAGATCAGCACTAAGAGGCAAATATAAAGCCAGTTTTCGAGGATCAAAATTATCGCTGCCACTTCTTCCAGCAATCTCCATAACATCCAACAATAAGCCAGCATCAAAGTTGTCTCCTAAATCCGAGCACAGGACTGACATCCAACTTCAACACCTAAGGCCAATTGCAAGCCAATGCTCAACCCCAAAGATACTCATTGCTAACACCATTTGTCGACATCCACGGTTATCACCATCAGCCCTAAACAATTCAACGACCAATAACTCATGAACCAACAAACACAGAGGAGTGGACCTAATGAGAAAACGAAGCGGGGCAGTTTAAGGGGTAAGACCTAGGACAAGGAGCTTGAAAGAACACCAAGAACAGCGGCTTCCCAAGATCTCAACCACACGGCAATAGCGAGGGTGGTGGTGAGGGTTGTTGCTAAGCACATCAATCCCCAAACTCGTCGGTGGGCAATCGACATCTGTCGATTCATGGCGATAGCGGCTGTGCGACGTGGCAGGTGCCTCCGGGATGGGGTGGAGCTTCGAATGAGGCCAGAGGAGCTCGAGGCGAGATGGGTTGGTCTCGCCGTGAGAGAGAACAGGGTGGAAGAGAGGGTGTTGTCGGGGCGAAGGGGAAGCCACGGGATGGCTTGGTGAGGAAGAAGAGGATGGGTTTAAAAAGAGGGGGTGAGGTTTGAAGAGGGGTGCTAAAAGTAGGCAATAGGGTAGGGTAGGGTAGGCTAGGTTAGGCGAGATCGGGGCTCGAGAAGATGATGAGGACAAAAGGCAATAATGAAGGAGAGGTGGTAGGTGGGTAAAAGATTTAAACCCAAGGAAAAATCGGGTACAAGATGAAAGTAGGGTTAGAAAAGAAATACGAGCTCAAAAGGATGAAAACGCAACAGCCTACACGTGCATGTCACGTCTGTCTTGTCTTAAATTCTACAGTACCATCACTCGAATACTTCTAAGTGTCCTTTCGATCGGCTTCAGTTGTCGAACTCAAACTTCTGATGATTGAAAATTCGAACGCTACCATCCGCAGCTAGAGTTTAAGCGTACTAAAAAGGTCAACCGAGAGGTCATCAAGATAAAGGAAGGTTGATAGTGAAGAAGATCAATGGTGTTACATAATCATGATTTACGTCCTTGTCGTCCAGCGGACACGGCCAGAGAAGTGACTAATCCAGGATCACTTACTCCCAGTCTAGCCAGGGTGATCCAACAAACTTAGCCAAGCACATTGACCGGATCATGATCCATTGAAGGAAGCTTATCATTTATATGTGTGCCATCAACAAAGGGTGGTTTTTTAATATATATAACAACTAATTAATCCTATTAACTAGTTAAATCCTAAAAATTTAAAGTTTTAGGTTTTGTTAATGACTTTTATTAAGTATTTATCAATTGTACGGTTTTATTCATATCGAAGATTACTTGGATTATCAACGAAGGAGATTATTAGAGAAATTAAAATCAGTATAGTAATGTGGATGATTCAAAAGGATAATGCTGGCTGTCAGGAAAATCACGTGGGTCGAGAGCAAGGATTAGAATAGGTTGATCAAATGTGAGCCTGGATAGGAAATGACTTGTGAAAAGACTACGATAGATTCCTAAGGTCATAAAGTGGAATGAAAAAAAGGAAGGGAGATTAAAATCAAGGATATACTGATTTGGTTGACTAAGGATCACGAATCTCAGGAATAAGATTTTCTAATGAATTGAGGTAGGAAATTCTAGGGAAGGTGTTGTTTGAGAGTCAAAATTGTAATATTATCCATGCTGTTTTAAAGTATTTTGCATGAGCATAGACCTGCATGGGCCACCACTAAAACCTGTCACGCCCCGCTTCCCATTAGACTTGGGAGCGAGGACGTGAACGGGCTCGCTTGTGTAAGTCAGGAGGAGGTACTTTTACTTTTCTTTCCTCCTTGACTTAACACAATAAACGTCTGTATGAAAACCGCATGTTCTTGCTTGCATTACTCAAAACAGCACAGATAAATAAAACATTATTACCATCTCAAACGTCTCAATGGAATTACAACAATGGGGGAAAGAAGAGTGGGTCTTATGACCCATACAACAAATGAAAGAAATATAATGAAGATTCACTAGCCAACAATTCTTGGCCCACTGGTTCAGCTATCTCAACTAGTCCACTTGCCACTATAGCTCGGGATCTGATATACATCCAAAAACATGAATGTATGTCAGCAAAGGTCTACAAATAGATGTTAGAACCCAAGGCAAGGTATACAAAATTATATTGAATTTAAGAGGCATTAATGAATTAAACGAGATAATGACAACAAGTTTAAACATGCTGATTTTAAAATGAGATAAAGTAAAAAACTCCTAGCATGCAGTTCTAAGCAGTTTAACAAGTAAGGTGAGTAGATATGACATGGTAGTTATAACGAATTAAAAGTAAGCACTATAGACATGGTAATCCTGAAGTGCGAGCAAGTAAACACGATTATTACAATTATAATGCAATGCTTTCTATCATGCATAGGGTTCTCGCCATTAGGTCGTGATGAGTGAGTCGTTCTTCATATGGGGGCTTACCGTGTTTGGTGCTAACCCACCGCATATGGGTGTTGCCCTTGAAGAGAGTATCCTTTCATACGCTTAGTAGCTGCTCAACCCTAACCCCACCCCAAAATGTGCTGGAACACGAGCCAGCCTAGTTCGTGAATTACAAGCACGAATTTGTCAACTCACATGACATCACGAAAGTCACGATTTCACCTTTGAGACGCACGATTTCACGATATCACACATTTGATAATCATTCTAAGACTTGCAACAATTAAATAATATGACCATTTATCTTTACACAACAATTTCAACTGTTACAAGAGTATCGAGCAATATTTACAACAATTTAACAAAAGTGCCGTGTATGAGAATTTAACGAATACGACATGGAAACTGATTTTTCTTTTCTAATGTTCTAAAATAAGGTATATCAAATTATATGCCGTTGGATCACATTTTTAGTCACGGATGTCAAGGAAGTGATTTCACGCGTCATTTCACGCGCATGTTTTGAGTTATACAACTTTACATGCAATAGACCAAATGAGTATCTACCTTCAAAAATTCAATATAAATTGCATACTTGCCTGATTTCAGCGATTTTGGTGTCGTTGGGTTCGTCTTGATGGGTACTACGTATTGGTACTCCTAGTTATCTGTTTTGTTTAAATAAATCACTGAATTAGATTTTTCGTGAGATAAACACAATATTAAAATAATCTCTAAATTGGGTTCGTCGGATTTTATCGGATTTTCTGGCTAGGGTGATGTTTATATTGTATTATATCATTCTTATATTAACATTAAGTGCCTTATTTTACAGTAATGTTATTATCATAACATCAATTATTAACATGCTGGAATTTAACACCAACAAGTTAATTTATAATTATATACATAACAACCTATTAATACTAGTCTTACTATAAGTTAAGGATAGGGTTGACATTATGTTAAATGGTACACTTACTCTACACCTACCCTAACAGATATAATAACATACCACTCACACTCTCTCTCCCTTTAACTCTGACATTCACTTAAATTTATCCCGATCTCATTTCTCTTTAAGCCTCTCTCTCTTTATTACCCAGGCTGTCCTCTTTAATAATTTCCATTCTCTCATCTCTCTCATCTACTCTCTGTCACTCTCTTCCTCTATTTGTTTCTTTCTTTTTTTTGATTGCAGCAGCAAGTGGAATCACGCACCCATGGGGCAAGGGGACTCAGGGCACGCGCTTGGAGAGGAGGGAAGGCGACGGACGGCGGGTTGCAGGCGGCCGACGCGTGGTTTCTGGTCGGTCTCCGGCGGTGGTCCGGCGGCGCATGGCGGACTGCGGCGGCCAGGGCTGGTGGCATGCACAGGGATGCTGGGGTGGCTGGCCTTCAAGTGGTTGCGCGCGGCTTCGGCAATTGATGCTCGGGAAGGGGAAGACGTTTCTAAAGTTAACTTTAGATCTGGGTTCTCAATTCCCTCTCTCAAAGACATTGATTTTGATCTCAGTTTGAGTATGTTTGGGAAATGGATTTTGGAAGGAATTTGTTTGGAGAATTGATTTTGGGGGTTTGAATCTGAAATTTCAATTTCAGTTTTGGGTTGTTTGTGTTTGATTTCTTGTTGAATATGGAAATGGGTTTGGGTCTGAAATTCCTCTGTTAAAATTTCAGTTTGGGGTGATTTGTTTGAGGGGCTGAATGTTGGGGGGAATTTGGGTTTGAATTTGTTTTCTGTCTGTTAGTTTTGGCTTGGAGAATTTGCTGGGGGAATTGATTTGATTTGGAGTCTGAGGTTTGGAATGTTGGTTTGCAGGGGAAGAGAATGGTTTGCAGGTTGTAATTTTCTTGCAGGTGAAGAGATGCTGCTGTTGTTGAAATACAAGAGTGAAGGGGAGACATCACCTTGAAGGAGGGAGCTGTATGTGGGGGAGACAATGAATAGCGATGTTGGCTGAATGGAAGAGGAAGAATAACAGAGAGGGTGTTGGTTGTTTGATTAGGGGTAGATCAACCGTATAGGTGGGTGGGTGATTAGGGTTAAAGTTAATTAGTAAGGTAATTTAGTAAAAGGTAAAAGTAATAACTAGAAGTAATTAGTAATTGGTAAAAGTGATTAGTGAATAGTAAAACTACTTAGTAAAACTAATTAGTAAATGTAATTAGTAAAAATATTTGGTAGAAAGGTAAACATAATTAGGAAAAAGTAATTTATTTAAACACTAAAATACCGATTTTCACAACCTACACCAAAAATTACGAAAATGCCATGGGTTCGTATCCTCTCGAGAAGTGCGAATACAAAATCCATTTTAAGTTTGGAAGACGAAAAATAGTAAGGAAATCATTTAGTCATTATTGGAATCGTTTGAATTAATCTACATTACGGAAAAACGTGCACTAAGAAACTGGCCGTATAGGCATAGTCAGCAGGTAAAGGCTCTTACCGCTCCCATTATTTCTTCGTGGCCATAGAATGTGGGGTTAGCCCCTTATCTCCTTTTAATGTAGATGTTTTCAGTGGGCATGGAGTTGTGGTGCCGAGTGGTAAAATTGCCAACGTCGAGGTAAATCTCACCCCGAAGCATGTAAAGATGAATGATGCGGAAGAGATTTCCAAGGAAGCAAATGTTCAACTGAGGGTGATATCGCTTAAAGTTGTCGAGTTATCTTCTCGTGACGAAAGGCTTGAGACGACACTAGCCGAAGAAAGTGTAGAAGCCAATGCAAACCTTCAGAAAGGAGCTGATGAATGATTGATGATATTGAAGTGAAAAAGGGTTGATCTCAAAGCCAGTCTGACCAAGGAGAAGTTAAAGAGTGATATGGAGAGGGCCAACCTTCATGATCAAATCGTCGCTCTCCAAGCCTAGATCAATGAGTTAAATAAGATATATCTGATAAGATCGTTTAAGAAGTCGTGGAGAAGTACCCCCATCGAATTTATTGCTCCTCAAAAGTCCCAGTTATTCAGAGTTGGTTTTCTCTGCTGTTGACGAGAGATTGAGCGAAAATTCCCTAACTCAGGGATCATCTTCGAACAACTTGAGATGGTCCCTGATGAAGGTACGGATGTCAAACTCCTTGTTGCTAAGGATACTACAACTACCAAGCTAGGAGTTGTAGGAGAGGCCTCTCTTAAAGCTTCATCCTTTAAAGCTCTGCCTCTATAGATTGTATTTTGTATCTTTTTTGACTTTTGGAACTTTTGAAATGAACTTAACCATTGTTGTATAGTAGAGAATTAAGCCAAATTCGGCTATAATATTATTCGGGCCCCCTCCACGGCTCTGGTTTGCCCTGGAAAGCAGGAAGCACGAGGTATGGAAACCTGTGTATCATGTCAGCTCCCTCATTAAGTATCTTATCGTATTCGAGAGTGGTAGCTTCTAGATTAATCGCTTGGTCTACGAGGGGAACTATCGGCCGATCAGGAATAGGTTGGCCTACTGGTGGAGTGGCCCCCAGCCTTACGTCAGACATCTTTGATAAGCTACGAGAGGAGTGGCCCCTCGACTAACGGCCGATCAGGAATAGGTCAGCCCGCTAGGAGAGTCGCCCCCAGCTTACGGTAAACTAGTAGGTCAGTCTGTGGGGGGAGTGGCCCCCCGCCTTACAGCAGACCAAATCTTTGATCGACTGTGAGGGGAGTGGCCTCTCAACTAACAACCGATCAGGAATAGGTCCGCTTGCTAGAGGAGTGGCCCCTAGCCTTACGGTGGACTAATAGGTCGGCTTGCAGGGGAGTGGCCCCTCACCTTACAACATATCGAGTCTTTGATCGACTGCGAGGGGAGTGGCCTCTCGACTAACGGCTGATTGGGAATAGGTCAGCCTGCTGGGGGAGCGGCCCTAAGGCTTACAATAGCCTAGTAGATCGTCCTACAAGGGGAGTGTCCCTCGCCTTACAACAGACCGAGTTTTTGATCGGCTGCAAGGAGAGTGGCCCCTCGACTAACGGCTGATCGGAAATATGTCGGCCTACTGACAGTGTGGCCCCTAACCGTACAACAGACTAGTAGGTCTGCATATGATGGGAGTGGTCCCCTGCCTTCCAGCGGACCGAGTCTTTGATTGGCTGTGAGAGGAGTGACCCTCAACTAACGGCCGATCAGGAATAGGTTGGCCTGCGAGAGGAGTGACCCCTAGCCTTACGATGGACTAGTAAATAGGCCTGCATGGAGAGTGTCTCACCACTTTACAGTGGACCGAGTCTTTGATCGGTTGCGAGGGGATTGGCCCCGCGACTAACTGTCAATCGGGAATAGGTTCGCCTACTATGGGAGTGGCTCCCAGCCTTTCATCCGACTAGTAGGTCGTCCTGCGGGGGTTGTGGCCCCCCGGCATTACAACAAACCAAGTATTTGATCAGCTGTAGGGGAGTGGCCCCTCGACTAATGACCGACCAGGAGTACGCTGGCTTGCTGGGGGATTGGCCCCCATCCTTACAACGGATTGGTAGGATGGTCTGCGGGTGGATTGGCCTCCCGCCTCCTGTGTAGAGATATTCAAACCTCCACGATGGAGAATCTCTCTTACCCAAGAAATTATTTTTCCTTCTGCACCTCTCAAAGCTCCTCAAAGGACTTAGTTTGGAAGGTAGTTCGAGTTTGAGAAAGAGCTCATGGATTGTAATGGTGTGGTCTTGATGTGAGTTATCTAAAGCACCGTGGTGGAGAGTGAGGCTAGGTCTTCATCGAAAGAGACTTTGGAATTTGCAAGTATCGTTAAGAATACTCAAGCAAGTATAATATTTATCTTTAGTATTAATTCATACTTCTGCTAAATCGATCTTGCCTTTTTTCATGCGAGAATAATAAAAAATTTGATATCTCAAATCTTGTGTTGTTTATAACGGTTTAGAAAATCTAGAATGTTTTCTTACAGTGGTATCAGAGCCATGCTACAAAACTATGGTTTATATTGAATTTCAAGAGTTGAAACCAAATAAAAATAATATTTTTACATATCATGAACCTTAGTTGCGTAAATCTCCTAGCAGCCTCATTAGTGGACTAGTGGATAACCATTGGACGATTATGTTGTATCGTATATAAGTCTAGAGGGGGGTGAATAGGCTTTATGACAGATTTTAAAACTTTAGCCTACACAATCAGATAATCACAGAGCTAATATGGTTCAATAAAAATAACAAGGAAGCAATCACACAGTACGCACAATATTTACCCTGGGTTGTTCATCTCACAATCTATGTCTGGCCCCAAAAGCAATCACTAGAATAATAAAGTTAATGATATAGATACGTAGAACTTCATGCACCAATGCTCAGCTTACCAAGTCTATATCTCTCTCACCAAAGCTCAAACAATCCTATTCTAGCAATAATTTTACACATAACTTGTCACAACAAGTCAAATCCCCAACAATAACCCAATAAAGGAAAAAATGTTTTGGTACAGAGATCAAAATAAATAAAACCACAATAAATAAAAATATGGTGTTTAAAAAGCTCAGTTGTGGAGTTTTTCTCTCTATGTCAATCAGCATGTTGTCAGCTTTGTAGTGGCGAAAACTACGTCTCAATTCGACTTCTGGATATCAAGATATCAAGCTTCAAATTTTTTGATCAATTATTCAATTTCTAAATTTATCTGGGTCTCTGCTGTAAAACTCTACTCGATTTGCATGGTTTGATCTGTCAGGTATCATTTGGGTGAGCTGTTAGGCTGAAAGTCACTGCTCGAGTCTCGTGCAATGTATGTGCTGTAGTCTGTTGGTGTGCTCGCTCGGTCTGTGTGCACGATGATGTCGGACAGTCAGCCTTCGATCTCATTTGGAATGTGCAGACATTGGACTACAATGGCACTTGCTGTCAGCATGGATTTTGCTTCTCCATGTGATGCTGTCGGATCAGTCGACGTCTTTCATTGGATCTCTTGTGTGTGGGTTGTCGGTAGCCTCAGCCTTTATGCGTGTCGAGAGAAACAGTCAGGCTATCATTTCTTAATTTCTCTCTCTCTCTCTCTCTCTCTCTCTCTCTCTCTCTCTCTCTCTCTCTGTTTGTATCGCCAACTCTTTACTTTTTTTCCCTCTGCGATGCTTTTAATTTTGTGCCGAAGTCTATGCTTTTTGCCCCTTCCTTTTTTTGCTTGCTTGCATATATATGTGAGTTGACGAGAGGGGAGAGGCCGAGTTGTTTGATAGCTAGCTTGGGTTTTTGATGAGGAGTTAGATGGCTGACTAGCATGATGAACTTGGAGAGGGCCGGCTATATATATAGAATTTTGAACCCCTAGTTTTGTTGCACATGAACTCCTAATTCAATGCACATGAGCGCTTGTATTTGACTTGAATTGCAATTCCACTTGAAGTTGAATTCTACTTAATCTCTTGCTCCTTTTATGCAATGAAGTTGGACACTCTTTTTTCAAATTGAACACCTAGATGCACATGAACTCTTCTACCCACAGGCTTTGACTTTCTAGAAGACTTTCACCGACTCGAAATTACTAATTTACACTTACCAATTTCTACTTGATTTTTTGCCATGTTTTTGAAACTTTTCTCATTGGAAAAGTTATGATGATTCCTATAGCCATGTAATTTTATCTTGAGCATCTCTAGGGAAAATATGATATCACTAAAATTATGAAATTGCCCTTTTATCTCCAAGATGACGAAAATGTCCTTTGCTCTCATTTGACATGAAATCACTAAAACAAATACATCAATATATTCAACTGGGTTTGTTAGCATCAAACACAAGGCTCATCGATTGCCTTTCTCAATAATCTCCTCCTTTTGATGATAACAATCCTATAAAAATATTTGATCAAATATACATAAGCAAATTGGCTTACGTGATGTGTTTAAAAGTGATCATGATGTGTGACAAGTATATGCCATGCATAAGACAATGAAAAATTGTCATGGTCAAGCAAACTCCCACTACCTACATTCTCCCCTATCTATGTGCGTACACACATCATGTAATCAAAACTAGGTCAAACTCACTCGTAACTCAGGTTGGATCAAACCTTGCCTTCTCTCTCCCCATTTTGTTTCATCAAAAAACACATAATAATCCATATCATATGCCATGTAAAAGTAAATCAATATTAAGACATACGAGGAGCCAAAGGAGTAAGAAATATCCTTAATCCATCCACCTTTCTTTGCTAATCCAATTTCGGAATCACAGTTAGCAAAAAAAGAACTCTCAATTGTGAAGCTTAGATTCTGATCATATTACATTAAAACAATTAAGAATAATCAATTGATATTCAATAATCTCTTAACCGTGATTAAAACATCTTCGTGCTTGTATGATGCGCAAAAGTTAAAGCAAATATGGAGAAGTATTCATAAAAGACAACCAATTCAACCTAACTTACCAAAGTAGTATAAAATCTATAAGGATTGTATTTCCTCACCTCATGAAATATGAGTTCAAATTACCAACACATATGCATTGCCTACAAGGACTCTTTGTAACGGTCGCTTTCCGACCTTATGAATTTTCTACGTGCACGTGCTTTATCGTGCACGTATTTATTTGGCTATTTCTGGATTCCGAAATATGCGATGTGATATGCCGTTGTGATTGTTTGGGAGTGTAGGAATTTTTTGTAATTTTTGGGAACGTCGTTTCACGGCTCGTTTTCTCGCAAAACGACTTTAAATGATAGGGTCGTTATAGTCATTTGACTCAAAACGCCGTTTCCAATTTTACATTTATTTTTGGTGGGTGTAGCACATGATCAGGCTCTGTAGATCTATGCGTCTCGTCTCCACGATCGCCCTGGTATTTTCGGATTATTTTTCTGACGCCCGTTTGAGAGATATCGCTTGGAAAAATCTCGACCGTCGATTAGCCAAACTGTACAAATTCAAATTATTAGCCAAATCTGGCTAAATCTCTTATTAAATCTATTTTAAATATTTCCTAAACTGCTTCTCTGACCTCCCCTAGACATACCCCTAGATTGTACACCCTCTAACTCATGATTCCCTTTTTTACTATTTAACTTATAGCCAAATATCAAAATTTTCGTTATTAATTTTAACCCTAACATTAACCCTAAACCATAACCCTATTTTTCCTATTTCCGCAGCAGACCTAGGGCTAACTCAGCCGCCGCCCTCTCTCTCTCTCTCTCTCTCTCTCTCTCTCTCTCTCTCTCTCTCTCTCTCTCTCTCTCTCTCTCTCTCTCCCCACCCCTTTCTCTCTCCCTCACGGCCGCGCCCCCCGCCGCTGCAACTCGCAGCGTCCGCCGCAGCTCTCCTCCCCCTCGCTTTCGCTGCCCGCGCGCAGCTCCATGTGTCGACCGCCCGCGCACAAGCCCTCCGACCGCGCCGCCCCTCTTGCGTCGCCGCCTGCAGCGCAACACAGCGCTCCCCGCCGCCGCCTTCTCTCATCCGTGCACAGCGCTGCCGCAAGCCGCAGCACAGCCCCGCACCGTGCCCTCATCCTCGACGCCGGCCGCCACGTGCCCATCCTCAGCCGCCACCCGCCTTTCGCAGACCGTCGGCGAACCCCCGCCGTCAACTGTAAGTGGGGTACCCCCCCATGTGTATCTGATTACTAGTTAGAGTAGAGAATAGGGTTAGCATATGAATAAAATTGATTCATGTAACCGATGTAACCCGATAATGTTAGGCCTAATAAAAAATTGATATATTACTATTTTTTAATACTAAAATTTTGTTTCTAGCAGATAATTAAGTACACCCCTTGCTATCATCTGGGATCTGACGATTCCCTCTCCTCGCGCTACTCGCAGTCGAAGAACAGAGTGAGGGCGACGTGATCCGTCGTTTCAGATCCGACGTCAAAGCTTGCATGTGACCGTCAGACCAGGTTGGTGCCTGATCACTCCGTGTTTTACACCCTTTTTCCGCATGATTGCATGCCATTTAAATCGCTCAAATCACGCTTTTCACGATTTATCGACAATATTGCGATACTTTTCACGATTTGTTGTTTTTGTCGTATTTCAGGAGATTTGGAGCGATTTGGAGTGATCCCCTGATACGCCTACTCTAGAGTGTCACCGTTGACTTTCCCGAGGGGTATTTTGCTATTGGAGAGGAGCGGAAGAAGAAAGAACGTCGCAGGAGTGACGAGGAGGCAAAAACAAGCTGTTTGGGCATTTTTGGTGTCTCACTCGGCCGAGTGAAGGAGTCACTCGGCCGAGTGAAGGAGTCACTCGGCCGACCAGCGAGACACCGATCGGCCGACCAGATCGGACACGTTTCATATGTGCATTCGGCCGAGCGTCGGAAGACACATCGGCCGAGTGACGAGACCCCGTCCGCCCGAGTGGCACTCAGACGACGCCCATCAAAAAGAGCCAACTTACTGTTTTTCGTCTGCCTGAGCTTCAGAAGACCCACTCGGCCGAGTGGAAAATGCCGACCGCCCGAGTACATAGAAGCCATCGGCCGAGTGACGACAACTCACTCGGCCGAGCCACCCCCGAAGTGAAGACCCCCGAAGACCTAGACTTACTGGAAATTCTCAGGGTTTGTCACTCGGCCGAGCGACTTTTGTCACTCGGCCGAGTACGACGCGCTGCCTGTAGCGAAAATTGCGATTTTTCAGGCTGCGCATGGGCATTTTGGTCACAGTTTTTTGGACGATTTTGGGGGGTATTTAACCTCAGTTTTGACCTAGGTTGGAGAGCTTTTTCCATTACTTTTTGCAGATTTTTAGATTAAACTTTTTAGCTTTATATTTTTGTGATTGGAGAGGAGAGGAAAGTTTATTTTTGTTGGACTCTTGGAGAACTCTATTGGTTTGTCTCATTTTTATTGCTTATTCGAATATTGTGATGAATTCTCTTGTGATTTCAATTGTTTATTCTTGCATTCGTGATATGAATTGTGAGTAGTCTATACGTCTTGGGGCGTGGGGATGAACCCTACGAGCCCAATTTCTTATTTGTGATGAATTGGTAGAAATATTGCTAGAATTGCTATTAGGGTTAGATTGGGATCGATTTACTACGAATAGTTAGGTGTTCATATCAATTGGGATTTGCAAGAGATTGGATCCCAATTCGATAGGAAACCCTAGAAATCCGAATTGGGTTGGAATCGAGTTTCCGTAGTATCGGTTTGCAAGAGATTGGACCGATACTAGGGTTTTCGGTTGCAATTCCATGCCGATACCCGTTTGCAAGAGATTGGACGGGTAGGAACTATCCCAACCTAGGTCGTGGCCCGAGTTTGCACGAGAGTGGGCTCGGGGCGTGATTGAACGATGATGTTGATCCTAATGCTAGCTTGCCTAGGCTAGGGTTTGCAAGAGAATGGACCCAAAACCTAGGATAGCTATAGACCGGCAACAGCGCGAGAGCGTGAGCTAGGTTTTACATTCAGTTGCAACTAGTTCATCCGAAATTCTACCCTAGCAATGTTGATGCCAACGAATCACATTGACGAGATACGGTGAGTAGCGGGGATTCCCCATTCCCTAGGCGTCTTTTATTTGATATTATATCCCCTAATTTTGTCTGACGATTGTGACAGGATCGCCAAAGGCAAATTCTCTCTTTTCCGTTCTTAATAGCCAGGTTGTTCGGAGCAAGCACTTTCATTCGTCCTCCCTGTGTTCGATAACCCACTCGCCACTACACCGTGCGCTTGCGGTAAAACTACAACCGTCGCTCCGGGACGTGTATCCGGGGCGCGATCAAGTTTTTGGCGCCGTTGCCGGGGAGGCGATTGTGTTTGATCTTATCACCCTAGCTATTTCTTTCTTTTTGTTTTATTTCTTTATTTTTTTTATCTAACCCTTCCACTGCGCTAATCATTTCTTTGAAACTCTGTTTCCCCATTGCATGTACACGAGATCAACGGCGGACCCTGAAGCTATATTATTTGACCCCGAGATTGAACGTACTGTACGGAGAATCAGAGCGGAGAGGAGACAAGTCCCGGAAGGGAGGTTTATGACCAACCTGGAAACTGCGGAACAATTAGCGGTAAGAATGGCGAGGATTATTTCTATTCGAGATAGGCTTCGGCCTAAGCCCTCTTCTACGACCTCATCCATTGCCATACCAGAGTTGGCGGCTGACAAGAACTTTGAGCTGAAGACTGGACTAGTGGTTCTGATGCATCAGGATCCATTTCATGGGAATGCCCATGAAAATCCCCACTACCACATCCAGCTATTTTTGTCGAAGTGCGCCACATTTCAGATGACGGGGGTCTCCATCGATGGCATCAGACTGCCCCTCTTCCCCTTCACATTAAAGGATAAAGCACTTTATTGGTTGAGGACGCAAGCTGAGGGAGTCTTTACCACATGGGACGAGTTGGCGAGTGCGTTCATTGACAAATTCTATCCGCCCTCCAAGACGGTAAAGATTAGGAGTGCTCTTATGTCCTTCAAGCAAGGACCTCAAGAGACGCTCTATGAGGCTTGGGAGCGTTTCAAAGACATGCAGCATCAGTGCCCCCACCATAGCATTGAAGATTGGGAGCTAGTGCATCGCTTCTACAATGGTCTCCAACCGGGGACCAAGCAAATTATTGATGCCGCAGCAAATGGTGCCATCCTATCGAAGACTCCCGACGAAGCTACGACCCTAATTGAGGAGATGGCCTCAAACAATCAACAATGGGGCGACGAGCGAGGACACTCTTCGTCCTCCTTGAAGCCATCTAGCATCTATGAGGCGAAGGCCGTAGCGGAGCTGACAAACAAGTTTGATTCTCTCCACAAGGTAGTGGAGAGACTAGAGAAGTATATCACGGAGCCCCAAGGGACCCCTTCCACATCCGCACCAACGAATCAAATGTATGATTGGCAAGACCAATCTCAAGCTTGTATTTGGGAGGAGAGCAAGGAGAGGGATCCTTGGAGCAAGTTCAATATGTCGCGGGGAACCAAGGATATTGGGCCAATCCGGCCACTAGAAACCATCCCGGTTTCTCCTATGCCAACAATGAAGGAGCGTTGAACCCACCGCAACAACTACCTCAACAAGCTCGACCACAACAACAACAACAACAACATTATCCACCGAGGGGGCCTCCACAACAAAATTTCCCACCGAAGCAACAAGTTCCACCCTATAGGCCGCCCGGATACAATCAAGGGTGGAGAAATCAAAACCCTCCACAAGCTCAACAACGATCCGAATTTGAAGCTAAGGTGGAGGAGTTTATGGTCGAGCAAAAGAAGATCAATGCTTCCTTGAAGGCAGGCCAAGACTCCCTTACAACCGTTGTAGCCCAAATCTCGGAGCAATTGGCATTGCTCAATCGAAATACTCAACAATTGCCGGCACAACTCGAGCAAAACCCACGGGGCAACACCGGCCACATCAATGTTGTGGTTGCAGTTACAACTAGAGGCGGGAAGGATACCACCCCCGCCATGATTCCTACCGAGGAGCCCGTGGAGGAGAATGTAGAGCCAATTGAGCCGGTCTTTGAAGTTGAAATGGAGAAAGAGCCGCAAAAGGAGAAATCTAGAGCGGAGCAATTGATTGAAGAGAGGCGTTTTATGCCACCGGTCCCATTCCCCCAGAGGCTTGCTAGAGCAAAAATGGAGAAACGGCTAGCAAAGTTTCTCGAGTATTTGAGAGGGGTAAGCCTCAATATTCCCTTTCTCGATGCTATCGTTGAAATCCTGACATACGCCAAATTTTTAAAGGATTTGATTTCGGGAAGAAAGAGGAAGGAGAAAATTATGCTCGCCAAGGAGGGCTCTTGGTTCACCAAGAGAGAGAAGGAGCCGGCTAAATTCAAAGACCAGGGGAGTTTTCGAATTCCTTGCACCTTGGGCGGCGTCCCTCTACAAAAGGCGTTGGTGGACTTAGGGGCTAGTGTTAGCCTCATGCCTCTCTCTATGTTCCTAAGGCTAAATACCGGCACGAAATTGAAGCCTACCGACATGCGGATACAACTAGCCGATGGTCGGATCACAAGACCGGTGGGGATTGCAGAGGACATCCCGCTACAAGTCCCGGGGGGCATATGTTTGCCATGTGACTTCGTGATCATGGATGTTAAGGAGGAGGGAGACACGTCGCTAATACTTGGACGCCCGTTCCTCGCCACCACCGGTGTCATTGTCGACGTACGTGAAGGAACTCTAACAATGAATGTCGGCAACATCGAGGTGGAGCTTCATATTCACAAGGTAATGAAACACATGCCTTATCACGAGGAGCTGGACTATATGGACCTCCTTGACGAGGTAATTGAGGAGGCGATCCCCCATTCGATCGGCGCTCTATTCAAGGAAGATTTTAAGGAGGAGCCGGATTTGGACCAAGAAGAGAAGATGGTGCATTCCCCCGACCTCTCCATGAACATTGATGAAGGCGACGCTGATGTCGCGAGGATACGGGAGCTCTGCAAGCTCTCGAAGATGAAGTCTCCGAAGAAAGCTCCGCCGATACGGAAATCGGCGTCACCGGTGAAGCCGAGGACCGGAGCAAGCGCTAGCTTGGGGGAGCCACCCCCCAACACTATTCGAGACGAGATACCACCGAGGGAGAACACGCCGCCGTAACTTCCGAATCCAAGTGTTCTCCACGGAAAATTTGACGGGTGCATCTCATATGCACCAAACATCCCGCATTAATTGAAAATCAAAGGGGGTCGAGCTCACGACCTTAAACGAGCGCTTTTCGGGAGGCAACCCGATGGTTATAGCTTTATTTTTACTTTTCCTTTATTTTTTTAGAAATTATTAGTGTTTTGAGTCGTTCGCCCAAAAATTTCGTGATAACGGGTCCTATTTTTCTTTGACAGGAGATGAGAACGAGGTACCCATCATTAGGAGGATGAACAAGACGACGAGGAGCGCTCCAGGAAGGCGCTCGATGCTTAGGAGGAAGATGAAATCGACTGGAGGAAGAAAAACAGAGTTTAGAGCCCAAACGAAGACAAACAGCAGAAAACAAGGTTCACTCGGCCGAGTATACTAGTCACTCGGCCGAGCACACAAGTTCGTCCGCCCGAGCGGCTCACGAACGAGGGAAGTCTGCTGTACCCAACTCTCTGTTTCTTTTCTTGATTTCAGTATAACTGCTACTCGGCCGAGTATATATGTTCACTCGGCCGAGTAAAACTGATACGCTCCTAGGGCGAGTCTTGCCGAGTAGCTTGAGCCACTCTGCCGAATGGACTTACTCCACTCGGCCGAGGGTGGCAAGCCACTCGGCCGAAACGTAAGCGGGGAGGAATTTTTTCGTTGAGTTACTCGGCCGAGCGACCTAGTCACTCGGCCGAGTCGTAACTTTTTCTATAAAAGGGGGCGTGGGGGGCGCGTTTTTCGAAACGAGTTAAAATCCACAGCGCCCGACCCTTTGACTCCCTTGGCCCCGATTCCCCCCCCCCCCCCGCTCGCCCGATCTCTCGCCCCGCACCGGTGCTCGGCCACCCACCTCCGGCCGAACGTCACCGCACCTCGCCCGAGTCGCCGCCGGCGGACACACCTCTGGCCAAGCTCCGGTAACCCGATTTTTCGCTTATTTCTCCTCTTTTGTGTATTTTTCGACGATCCATGTGTCTAACGAACCCCAAACCCAAATTAAATTCAATTTCTATCTATTATACCCCTAACCCCCCATATGTTTTGAATATTACTCGCTGATATCTCCGTTTCATGCGCAGGTTCTATTGGGGAGCTTAGGGGAGCCCATGGGAGCTTCCGGGGATTGTTTTGGGCTACATGGAGGCGTCGTCTTCGCACGCTTCCATTACTTTGCTCTCGCGGCGTGTCGTGGTATACTCTTTCCTTTATTTTACGCACGCCGCATTTTTATTTCTTTTGGTGAGCACCCGGGGCACACATGCCGCCCCAGACACGGCCACGCACTCGGAGAGCTTCCGCCAAGCGGAAGGGGTCAGATGAGCCTGGCCCCTCCCACGAGGTGGAAGACTCTCCTCCGCCTACACCGCCACACCCCGTTCACCCCGCACAGCCTGCAGGCCCCGCACCCCGCACAGCCACTCCCTGCCGTTCCACAGCCACCACCACCGGCTCCACTTATCGGGCCGCTGGGGATTACGTTCCGGGACGACGCACACCGCGTCGCCTTCGAGCACATTTCCCAGCGCTCGATCGTACCCTCCAGGTTCGCACACCTTACAGACCTAGGACGCCTGGGGGTACTCGAGGGGATGCTCACGTTGTATGACAACGTGGGTTGGCGAGATTTCTTCCAGGTGTCGGCGGACACATTCGTCCGTCCGACACTTGAGGTTCTTTGTTCCATCGCCCGGACCGACGAGGGATGCTCGTTCAGGTTCATTGACCGAGAGTGCCAGGTCACTCTCAGTATGATGAGAGCCTTCTTCTCGTGGCCCGATGTCCCCGGGGTCGACCGTGGTTACGCCCCCACTCACATTCCCCCACCTTCCTTTGATGCCGGCACCTTCTGGGCCCGGATCACGGGTCTACCTGCTGCCTTCGACCCTAGTAGGGCCAAGGCCTCGGCCATCGTCCACCCTTGCCTCCGCATAGCTCAGCGCCTTATGGCGACTACCTTTTTGGCGAGATATGAGCCGGGTACGATGTCCACGCCGGAGCTTTATATGCTCTATGCGATGACGTGCCCCAGAGCTCTATCTAGGGAGGGTGACGAGTTGGTCCCCGCCGTCGTGATCGATATCACGAGCTGGTTTTTGGATCACATCATCGTATCGGTGGGTGCTCGCTCACCGATATGCTGCGGCGGCCTGATCACCCTGCTCACTCTTATGACCGGCGAGGACCTTCCTGCCGACCTGCGACGAGCCCCAGGCCCCACTTCACTGTCCATAGATGTTATGGCCCGGATGAAGATGCTTCGTCCGCATGGTCAGCGGCACTGTGTTTGGTTGCACGGTCCATTTGGTGCGGATTACATGATCCTTCCGAGCCCAGCTCGGACTCAGATTGCACCAGTACAGGTGAATTGGCTTCCGGCGATGGATCTCCTGATCCCCACCGCCTATGTGCTTGAGGCCGAGGAGGCTGAGCAGGCTGAGCAGGCCCACGCTGCCCACGCTGCATCCGCTGACCCTGCTGCTCCTGCTGACCCGGTGGCCCCTCAGCAGCCTGATATTTCTACTGCTCCTGACACCTCTGTCCACACTTCTGCTGGTGTCGGGAGTACCCTCGCTGAGTCCACCTCCACTAACTCCACGCCTACGACCACCTCCACTACTTTCACGCCCATCACCACTGCTGGCCCTCTGTCCGTTGAGCCCGTTTCCTCTGCCCTACCCGAGCGCCCCCCGACCATAGTTGAGTGCGGAGAGCCCTCTTTTGCTGCTGCTGTGGAGACCGTGGTTTCCACCTCTGTCTCCACCGCAGCCGTATTTTCTGAGAGTGTCGTGGCGTCTGTCCACACGTCTGTGTCACCGACCTCTCTGGCCGCCTCGTTGCCACTTTTATACTCCTCTTCCGTTGCTGCTGCCTCCACTTCTTACCAGCCTGCGCCCCGGCCTCACACTAAGGCTAGGCCCACACTTGCGAGCACAGCACCTTTCGTCCACTTACCTGCTGAGCCCATCACCTACGCCACCCGAGTACGCCAGCCTCGTCCTGCACAGCACAGAACGGTGCGTCCCTCTGCACCACCTCCCCCTGACACTGTACTTCAGAGCATTCGTGCTCTCGAGGGGGCGGTGAGTGGCCTCAGAGGTGACCTTAGGAACCTGTCCGCCACCGTCACCGATATGGCTCGTTACTTCGACCTACTCCCGTACATTCACTACTGCCTCACCCAGGTTCTAGAGCGGCTCCCTCGCGTACCCACACCCACCCAGCAGGTACCCACCCCCACTCCTACACACAACCAGCCTGCTTCCACTTCCACACCCACATCCACACCCGCTCAGCAACCTGTTCTCCCACCACCACCACCACCACCGCCTCAGGACGGAGACGGCGCAGCCCCACCCTCTTAGGCACCCTTGATGCCATTGATTCTTTTTGCCGTTGTGCTGCCCGTCTCTGCTGGGTCCTGTTGATTTTTGGCCACCCCCCTCCCCACACTGTTTTTGGGTACACATTTTGTTCATATCTTTCTATATCTTTATCTATCTTTATGTATCTTTTTTGGACGAGAGGAAGAGTTTTTGGTGTCACACTTTTATATCTGTATCACTCCTATATCTGCATGCATCATGTCCACATCACATTTTTCGTTTCATTGTTTTCTTTTCTTTTTCCTCATGCATGCATCCTCACCTTCCCCTCACATTACTTGTCTCTCGGTGTGCCACACTTCGCACATTGAGGACACTGTGCACTTTAGCTTGGGGGAGTGAGTTCTCACGTTCTTTTCGATTTACCACCTTTATTTTTAGTTTTTCCACGCCATTTTCCGTTTTTGCACTTATTTTCATCATTTTTTACTTTTTCCACGCCATTTTCACGTTTTTCTTATTTTCTTTGTGTGCTGCATTGTAAATAGTTTCATTTTCCCTCTTTATCTTTATTTCTTTTTCATCTCATGCTAGAGATGACTTTTCTGTGATGATGATGACATGGAGTTAGCTTTCTCAATATGCATGCTATATTTGTCATGTCTTAAATTTTATTTCTGATATCATATGATGTGATTTGCCTTGCATTTAGAGATAGTAACCCACACTTCTTCCGCATGAAAATGGATGAAATTTTATTATTAGCTGAGTCTGAATATTCATATGTATGCTATCGCAGAATACACACCAAGATTCACGCATTGAATGCTTATATCTGGAGTACCGTTTTCTTTTCCTATATCACTTCTATATGCATGATTTGTACATTTCACTTCAGGATGATTGAATGATGTTAGCTATGATAAATTTGGATTAGTTTAGCTTTTTTGTGATCGAAACTGAGTAGATTAGATTACCCTGCTGAAGTTGTCGTGCATGTCCTATAGAGTGAACTGAGAGACATATTTATTTCTTTCTCCACATATCTTGAACATCATTTCTCTATTTTAAAATCATTGGTGAATCTCCCCTTAGCGATTCTAATATATGGCATTTCCCCCGCTATTAATTCCTAGCTCCAAATTTCCCAAAACCAAAGAAAGAAAAAGAAAAATTCTTGTATATCCTTATTTCTTTTTGAGTTGGGATCATTGTGTATTATGCTATTTGAAAAAAAAAATTAAAAAAAAGAAAAAAAAAGGGAAAAAAGAAACAGAAAAAAAAAGAATCTCAATAAACGATCCCATCTCATGTTCTCTCTTTCTTCTCTCTTTTTGTTTTTATTTTCATTACTTTTGGATCTTCATAAAAAAATGGGGATGTAAATATTGTTTTTGTGCCACCACGCTTATAGATAAGCTTGGGGGAGAGAATCCAATGATGTGTGAGAGAGTGACTACTTGACGTTGCACGACAACCTATGCTAAGTAATATTCTATACTCGGTAAGATCGTTTTAGCTTCGCGAAATCCAGAAATCTATGCCTAGCACTCATTTCATGAAATCCACGCTTTTCTATTCTTTCTATTCTACTGTGTGATATTCTTATACTCCTCTTAGAAAGCGTTCAATTGAAAAGTGTGTGATCTGCGATATTGTATACCGCTTTAAATGATTCAGACGATGTTAATTCTAAAATTATTCCGTTTTTCATGTTATATCATTATTCTTGGGTTTTCTATTTCTATTTGCACCATTATACTATGATATCGAAATAAAATTCTTTGACATGTGTTTTACATTCGGTGCATGCTATATGAGTAAGCAAAACCCACGTCCTGAGAAAATGATCTAGCAGCTTTCCTCTTCGCTTCCTTCTTTCTTCTTCGTTTTTATTTCGTTTTTCGTTTTTCTTCGTTCTTCGTTTTTCGATTTTCGTCGTTTTCGTTTTCCGAATCCACCGGGTTTTCCTTTTACTTATCTTCCTCGAGGACGAGTAAGAGGTAAGCTTGGGGGATTTTGATCACTCCGTGTTTTACACCCTTTTTCCGCATGATTGCATGCCATTTAGATCGCTCAAATCACGCTTTTCACGATTTATCGACAATATTGCGAAACTTTTCACGATTTGTTGTTTTTGTCGTATTTCAGGAGATTTGGAGCGATTTGGAGTGATCCCCTGATACGCCTACTCCAGAGTGTCACCGATGACTTCCCCGAGGGGTATTTTGCTATTGGAGAGGAGCGAAAGAAGAAAGAACGTCGCAGGAGCGAAAAGGAGGCAAAAACAAGCTGTTTGGGCATTTTTGGTGTCTCACTCGGCCGAGTGAGGGAGTCACTCGGTCGGCCAGCGAGACACCGCTCGGCCGACCAGATCGGACACGTTTCATATGTGCATTCGACCGAGCGTCGGAAGCCACATCGACCGAGTGACGAGACCCCGTCCGCCCGAGTGGCACTCAGACGACGCCCATCAAAAAGAGCCAACTTACTGTTTTTCGTCTGCCTGAGCTTCAGAAGACCCACTCGGCCGAGTGGAAAATGTCGACCACCCGAGTACATAGAAGCCATCGGCCGAGTGACGACAACTCACTCGGCCGAGCCACCCCCGAAGTGAAGACCCCCGAAGACCTAGACTTACTGGAAATTCTCAGGGTTTGTCACTCGGCCGAGCGACTTTTGTCACTTGGCCGAGTGCGACGCGCTGCCTGTAGCGAAAATTGCGATTTTCAGGCTGCGCAGGGGCATTTTGGTCACAGTTTTTTGGACGATTTTCGGGGGTATTTAACCCCAGTTTTGACCTAGGTTGGAGAGCTTTTTCCATTACTTTTTGTAGCTTTTTAGATTAAACTTTTTAGCTTTAGATTTTTGTGATTGGAGAGGAGAGGAAAGTTTATTTTTGTTGGACTCTTGGAGAACTCTATTGGTTTGTCTCCCTCTCCATTAAAAATCTCATTTTTATTGCTTATTCGAATATTGTGATGAATTCTCTTGTGATTTCAATTGTTTATTCTTGCATTCGTGATATGAATTGTGAGTAGTCTATACGTCTTGGGGCGTGGGGATGAACCCTACGAGCCCAATTTCTTATTTGTGATGAATTGGTAGAAATATTGCTAGAATTGCTATTAGGGTTAGATTGGGATCGATTTACTACGAATAGCTAGGTGTTCATATCGATTGGGATTTGCAAGAGATTGGATCCCAATTCGATAGGAAACCCTAGAAATCCGAATTGGGTTGGAATCGAGTTTCCGTAGTATCGGTTTGCAAGAGATTGGACCGATACTAGGGGTTTCGGTTGCAATTCCATGCCGATACCCGTTTGCAAGAGATTGGACGGGTAGGAACTATCCCAACCTAGGTCGTGGCCCGAGTTTGCACGAGAGTGGGCTCGGGGCGCGATTGAACGATGATGTTGATCCTAATGCTAGCTTGCCTAGGCTAGGGTTTGCAAAAGATTGGACCCAAAACCTAGGATAGCTATAGACCGGTAACAGCGCGAGAGCGTGAGCTAGGTTTTACATTCAGTTGCAACTAGTTCATCCGAAATTCTACCCTAGCAATGTTGATGCCAACGAATCACATTGACGAGATACGGTGAGTAGCGGGGATTCCCCATTCCCTAGGCGTCTTTTATTTGATATTATATCCCCATATTTTGTCTGACGATTGTGACAGGATCGCCAAAGGCAAATTCTCTCTTTTCCGTTCTTAAAAGCCAGGTTTTTCGGAGCAAGCACTTTCATTCGTCCTCCCTGTGTTTGATAACCCGCTCGCCACTACACCGTGCGCTTGTGGTAAAACTACAACCGTCGCTCCGGGACGTGTATCCGGGACGCGATCAGTGCCCCCCTAACTCGTAGAAACCCAAACTTTAAGTCATCAAAACCTAACTAAAATCGGTAACTTAACACATTAAATTTATTTTACGCTCCCTTAAAACGTTGTGAAACGGTAGATTCGACGATCGGACTTTTGAACTGTGCATATAGGGTAGACTCGTCGAGTAGGCTGAACATTCAAACTTGACTCTGAACTATTAGGGTAGCCCCGTTTAACCTAGAAATGAACCCTAATAGGCTTGATGAAAATCGCGACCTGACACTGTCGCCGTGACCCTTTTTCAGACGGACTACCGCGGACGCGACGGCTAGACGAGACGCCCTGGACAGACGACACACTCGCCATCACAGGCAAGGGTACCCACTTGCGTTTTTGGCCATGTCTTGGTCTTAGATTGCTAGAACTGTTAGATTGTGAATGTATAGAACCAGACGTGAAATGATAGCGTCCGGGATGCCCTGACGACTTAGACTTGACGACGAAGTCTAAGCTCGACAAACAACAACTTTTGACACCGTAGGATTATCTTGTGTGTACGTGCATGTGGACACCCTAGAATAACTTTCCCTTACACTTTTCATGTCATGTCCCTGTTACACAAAAAGCCTTCGGGCGTTTCGGATGCTCTCCATGCGAGAGTGATCCCCGTGACTGTTATACAAAAAGCCTGCGGGCGTTTCAGATGCTTCCCTAGCGGAAGTGATCTCCGTGATACAAAAGCCTTCGGGCGTTTCGGATGCTCTCCATGCGAGAGTGATCCACGTGATACAAAAAGCCTGCGGGCATATCAGATGCTTCCCTAGCGGAAGTGATCTCTGTACTTCTTGTCCTGAGTTCCTGGGTTTGGGGTAGGGTTGAGCGTCCGCACGGGGAGAGGGTCTGATCCCCCTCGAACCGTAAGGCGTGAACCCTTCGTGTCTTACGTGTTCTGTCTGTCTTGTCTTATCTAGTTCCGTCTTGTCCTGTCACCTTTAGGATAGTCCCGTAGTCGGTAGCACATGCTACGACTACTGCTTGCTATGCTTTACTTTTCCTGATGCGTTACTTCCTTCTTTTACTTCTCAGTTATAACCCCAGCATGCTAATCAACCAGTAAAACGATGTTTAATAGTTCAGTACACTTGCAGTAGAGTCTAACTTCCTTTTGTAGACTTTACCTGACGTACAGTTCCTTTCTTTGGTGATGTACGTCAGGTGTCGAGCTGGAGTACGACGACCAGGTAGAGCTACCCGAGGACGTAGAGCCGGAGGACGCCGATCCTGAGTACGTGCCCGAGGAGGACCAGAGTTAGAGATCTCTGTTGCTGATCCAAAGGTTCCATCTTAGTTGTTGGGTGCGTAGCATCGTTTACTTCTGTTTAGGTTGGGTGCTTGCATCAGTAGTTTTCTTTCTGTCGTTGTAGCCGACTCAGGCTTTTGTTGGACTCAGTACTTTGGATTGATATATTTGGAATAAAATGATTGTCTTTCTCTTTCAGTACTTTTATTGTTCTGTACTAACATGCAGGGACCTGTACCTTCGACTTGGAGTACCACACAGACGCTTATTGGGTCTGGGCTTCTTAGCTCTGGCCTAAGCGGGCCTTAGTCACGCTTCGCCTCCGTTGTTTTGGGAAGCGAGGCGTGACAGGTTTTAGTGGTGGCCCATGCAGGTCCCATTTCCTTCTGCAAGTACGGAACAATAGGAGTATTGACATTCATTTTATTGTTATCCAGAAATTGTACGAGTCTAAACTCTGTATTTTCTTGACAATAGGATGGTAGGACGACGCGTCACCCGATCCAGGAACTCAGGCGATGGAGTTCCGAAAGACCAGGGCGGAGAGTTTCGCCAGTTTTTGGGCGTGATGAAAGAGATGATGGACGTGCAGCACCAGTTGGTTCAGCAGTCCCACTGTGCTGCCCATGCTCCTCCAGTAGCACCACCACCACCACCGCCTGCCCCTAGAGCTGCTCCCAGAGTGAAGCAGTTCAATGAGCTTCAGCCGAAGAAATTTTCTGGGAAGGAAGGGCCGTTGGCTGCCGATGAGTGGATTCTGAGTACTGAGGAGAAGCTGATTACTGCGAAGATTCCCGATGATACCCAGGTTGAGATAGCGAAGATGCAGCTGACAGAGAATGCCAGGAACTGGTGGCGCATTGAGGAGAGGCGCCTGCAGAAGCCATTAGAGTGGAGGACCTTCCGCTCGATGTTCAAGGATAAGTATTTCACCAAGGCTGCTAGGAGGGAGCTCTTGAGCAGATTTGTAGATCTGAAGCAGGGAGATATGACCGTCGACGAGTACGAGGTAGAGTTTGAGATGCTGAGTCGGTTTGCCCCACATATGGTGAGGAAGGAGGAGAAACGGTCTGATCGTTTTCGTCAGGGACTGCGCCCGAAGATTCAGGCTTCGATGTCTTCGGCAGATTTCATAACCATGGGAGCGGTGCTGAATGCCGCGAGGAACCATGAGACCATATCGCGTCTACCTGACCCTCCAGCTGATAGGGGGAAGCGTCCCATGGAGCAGTACCGGCCACCTCCTAGGCCGACAATGAGGCCAGTCCAGACAGTGCCTTTCAAGAGGCCAGGAGCACCTATGCAGACTCAGAGTAAGTGACCATGCCATTACTGCGGGAAGATAGGACACGTTCAGAAGGATTGTATGAGGAAGCTGGGATTGTGCTTAGTTTGTAGAGATGCTTCGCATGCAGCTAAGGATTGTCCGAGAGCGCATCATGCCATGATCAGAGCGCCCGCCCCGCTACAGAGTAGAGCACCTGCCATGGTTCAGAGAGGAGCTACTGTACGTGGACCACCCTTGGTGCCACAGAGGCAGATGTTTCAGTGGGTAGTGCAACCCCAAAGGCCGGCTTACACCATGACCGCTGTTGAGACTGAGGAGCTGGATGGAGTTATTGCAGGTATACTTCGAATCTAGACTTCCATTTCATAGTGTAGGTATTGTTGTTAGTTTTGATTGTTGGCCTTGTTTGCTAGAGTAGTGTTGTTGACATTAGTCCCTTTTACATCTTAGGCACCATTCTAGTGTCCTCTCACCCTGCCTTGGCCTTGTTCGACTCCGGTACATCCATGTGCATCTTATCCCGGAGATTTGTAACAAGGCACTCCATTCCCACCCATACACTTCCTAAGTGTTGGGACATCACTAAAAGGAACGGAGTGGTGACTGTGAACATGGGTTGTCGATCGATTCCTTTAGTGGTCAGTGGACACGAATTATTTGCAGACTTCATCATCCATGACCTGCCGCATTTCGATGTCGTTCTTGGCATCGATTGGCTGGGAGACTTCCACGCCTCGATCAACTGCCACAGCAAGAGAGTGGTATTCCGGATTCCAGGCCATCCGGAGTTCGAGTTCCGTAGCAGAGACGAGTCACTTGGGCCCATCAGGTTTCGGGCCAAGCCGAAGGTGCTGATTGTCACAGCTATGCAGATGGAGTTCGACCGACCAGCAGTCGTCAGAGACTTCGACGATGTCTTTTCGGAGGATATCTCGGGTCTGCCACCCGACAGAACTCTAGAGTTTGGTATTGACCTGATGCCGGGAGCACAGCCGATATCGAAGGCACCGTATCGAATGGCACCTGCTGAGCTTGAGGAGCTGCGGAAGCAGTTAGATGAGTTGCTGCAGAAGGGTTTCATCCACCCTAGTGTGTCACCGTGGGGTGCACCCGTTTTGCTCGTGAAGAAGAAGGATGGGTCCCGCAGGATGTGCGTGGACTATCGAGGGCTGAATGCTGTCACCGTGAAGAATAAGTATCCGCTGCTTCGCATCGACGATATTTTTGATCAGCTGGGAGGTTCGAGAGTTTTCTCGAAGTTGGACTTGAGGAGCGGATTGTAGGATCCTGTCAAAACAAGGACGTTAGGATCGAATAATAAAGTAGAGACTCACGCTTGCGTACGCGGCACCGTAATCTCTGAACTTTGCCCTCGGATTCACCAAAACGGTCAGTACTTCGTCACGGAGGATCGAAGCAGCGTTTCACCATCTAAATCTCTATTAAGAAGAAGATTTTAATGGAAGGGAGAAGAAGAACACAAGCTGTCTTATGCAAACTTATGGCATGGTTAGATTAGTGTAAATGCCTTACCCTTGGGTCCTATTTATAGGCTTTAGGGGTAGTTATTGTAGGAAATAACTAAATATAAGCTTATTAGCCTATATTAGGACATTTACTTATCCTCTTCTTCATTCACTTATCAAGTGCTCTTTTGCACTCATAAAGTGACCTTTTCCACTTATCGAGTGGTCCTTTTCACACGAGAAAAGGTTCCCTTCGCGCACGACTTCGTGCACACGACATCTGAGGTCCGTATACCCTCATACATCCCCTCATGGGTGTATTTATGTCGTCCATATCCAACATCTCCCACTCACACTTGAGGGGATTGTAAGGAAACTTATTTTCCTCTAACTCTTCTGTTTATCATACCGAGAAATAGGCCGTGTGACCGTCATGCGCATAGAGTCCGCTGTTGTGCACTTGTTAGAGATACACAACACTCCTCGAGGTGCAAAGTTGAGTAGATCAACGCATGTTTTACCCTAGATTATTTCTTCACATTTCTTATACTTTATATTCAAAAATTGAATCCCATCTGGATTGCAATTGGCTGGCCAGCTTTGAATCTTTAAAGTCCAAATGTGAATATGAAATTAATCTTACTCTTCTTGCGATCCTTTCGATCTTGACTTGACTCGCTTTTCTAACATGCCCAGCCGGACCGAATTTACCATAGTCCATAAGCAACATGCTGTAACGACCGGTTCTCATCGGTGATATTATCTGTATTTCTCTACTGATTTTTCGCCCGTATCTGTATTAGGTGTATCCGTCCCCATGCACGTGCAACTTTTCCCCTGTTAAGTGTCACTATTATTATTTTTGTGGCACTTAGTGAATTTATTATTATTATTACCATTATTAGTATTATTAGTATTTTTCTTTAGTATCTCCCATTAAATAAATTACAACTTTCAAATTGATCTCCAATTTCAAATCTTTTTAAATTGTTTTGAAAAGTCAAATGAGATTTTCCCTTTATAAACACATTAATCAAATTGAATGGCTATCACTTTCATTGTATTAAATCTTATTAACTTCATATTGCTAATTAATCTCCTATTTAGCCATACCCCCCCTAAAACTCACGCACCTAGCTTGAACAAATGAAAAAAAAACGAAAACAAGGCCTAAAACTAAACCCAGGCTTACCCACGCGATGCCCACCCATCACCTACTAGCTCTTTTTATAACCCAAGTACGTCATCTAACCTATTAAATCCCAAGGCTAACATTTTAGCCCCAAGGCTAGCCTACATTTTATAAGACCCTAGGACATCTACAGCTAGCCCTCACCCTACTCCATTCCTATAATATTAAACCCTAAGACCTAGACCTAGGGCTAGTCCCATGATGTACGTTTAACCCCCTCACACAAAAGCTAACCGGTATAAAATAAACCCTAGGTTTAGCTTTTCTTTCCCTAGCTCTACTCATAGCCGCCGCCCTACACTTCTCTTCCGTAGCCTCCAAGAAATAGCACACAGCTCCCCCCTCACGCGAGAGCAACTCGCATGGCCACGCCCAGCAACCCAAGCACCCCCGCACGGCGTCTCCTCCGCAAGACCTTCCCTCCGGCGCCTGCTTCTCTCTCCCCGACCGTAGCTCAGCCAGCGCCGCCCTTCAACCTCGCATCATCCCCCATGGCCACCCACCGGCCAGATTCCCCGACTTCCTCCACCTCGCATCGCCGCCGTGGGCCTCCGACTCTCGCCGAGATCTGCTCCGATCGCCGGCGTTCACACTGCGTGCGTGGGTTGCGCTGCAGCAAGTCGCAGCAGCGGCCGCCGCCGCCGCCGCCGCTGCCGCCCCCTCCGGTGTCCCCGTCAACCCCTAGGTCGCCGACTACAGGCCGTTCAGCCCAAGGCCAACCCCATCAGCGAGCATCAGCAACGTTTTTGACGTTTTCGCAACGTTTCCTCGTCGTCCCCAACCTGCATGTGTGTAGGTAAGAGATGCTTTGGTTTTACTCGGTTAGTTTACTGCTTGTTAAATTGGTTTGCTGATACGAGTAAGTATATAAACTGTTATTAAAATTATTTCATTAGATATATCAGAGCCTAGCATTAGTCTATAGGTTAGAGTTCGAAACATTATATGGTATATGTTTCTCTCATGCCCTGCTGTTGGTTATCTAATAGCAATACCACATATGAATATTAATATTACTTGATCTGTTGATGACATATGAATATCTAATAGCAATACCACATATGGTATATGTTTCTCTCATGCCCTGTTGATGGGTAATGCGTATACCTCGGTACGAATGAATGCAACAACTTGATCTAGAAGCCAAATGATGTCAAAGAGCACCTTACTCAGCAATCCCTTATATCAGTTTTGTTAAACAGCTATTGAAATGCTAGTAGAATTATTTGCCAGCAGGATATTAATATTTTTTTACCCCAACAGAAGGTAATACTATCAATAAGTTAGTAGTATTATCAATGTTAACGGATAGTTGGTTTGATAATATGACATGGACATCACCCTAGGGTTGAGAACCTAATAAAATGATTAATTATTTGAAAATGTCGGAGTAACTAAATTAAGAGATTGATTAGTGGTTTAAGTTAGTATAAGATGTTTAGTATTAAAGCCAATAATTAGGCTTGGTGATGTTTCATTGAGTTTTATTAAGTTTAGCTTTATATCCTGTCACAGGTAATCTTGTCCTCATTCCGACCTCCTGGTCCCCAAGATCGTCCAATCAGGCAAGTATATGATTTGTTATGAATTTTAGAAGTTTCGGCACGTTTACGCCGCCTTCATTGTTTTGCTGTGTAACTCAAAATTTAGACGTGAACGACGTAGGAAACTGACACCATAATGATTAGGACGAAAATTGGGATCCAACGGTATATCATACGATATATCCCCAATTTAAACAACTAGAGAAGAAAATTGTTTCTGTAGCAAATTGAACGAAAAGGACAAAATCATCATTATTGGAAATTACGGAACCGGTCGTTCGACCCGCTTCCGCTTTGCAGAACTGTCACACAAAAAAACACTAATTTTGATAACAATGAAATTCAGTGAGTCTTGACATGTTTAACAGTTTGGACATCGTGAAATCGTGCGCCTCGAAGGCGGAATCGTGAATTCGTGATGTCGTGTGAGTCGACTAGGCCGGCTCGTGTTCCGGCAAAACTTTTGGGTGGGGTTAGGGTTGAGCGGCCACTGGGCGTATGAAAGGTACTCTCCTCAAGAACACCACCCGACGCGGTGGGTTAGTGTCAATCACGGTAAGCCCCCGTGAGAGGAACGACCTTCTCATCACGACCTAAAGGCGAGAACCCTAGATTAGATGTGAATTCTTGACATGGTCATTGTAACGCTAACTTGGTCATCGTGAATATTGAAATGCTAACAAACTCAGAGAATCTAACTTTAAACTTGCCATCGACTAGAACTGCATGCTAGGATTGTTCCCTTCTGCTCCGAAATATTAAATGTTAATTGCTGCAGTCGTTTCTTTTATTAAGTGCTTCTAAATTTCATATACTTGTTATATACTTCGCCTTGGGATGCTAACTCTTCTTGCAGACCCCTAGCTGACATACATTCATGTTTGTGGATGTATGTCAGGTTCAGAGCTTGAGGACCAGGAGGACCAGTACGAGAGCCAGAGTTGTCGAAGACGTCGAGACGTTTTCTGCAGAAGACTAGAGTCTCTTTCCCGTCATTGCTTGAGTTTTAGTTTAGTTCCTTGTAGTAGGATTAGTGCTCTGTTGTAATTTCTTTAGCCCTGCTGTGGCTTGTCTTGTAATTTCGTGTACGCCTTATTCATATCTGGACGTGGCTTTATCTTTTTCTGAATGTGTTTCTGATTGTTCTGAATGGCAGTTGCAAGGACATCATCTGTGTTTTTTTATCACAGACGCTTATTGAACTCGAGCTTCACCGCTCCAGTTCAAGCGGACCGCGTAACGTTCTCGCTTCCGGTGTCTTTTGGGAAGCGGGGCGTTACAGGTTTTAGTGGTGGCCCATGCAGGTCATGCAACTGTGAAATTCAGAACAATGAGAACACTTTCTATTAGTCAAAACGTCCAGAATTAGTTCGTACGCGAAATTACTCGGATGCCTTATCTCAGCACGATAGGAACCCAATGTCAGGATGATATGAAGAGTTAGTTAGATGCTCGTGCTCATTAGTTAGACACCCTTGCCACGACTTTGTATTATAATCTTAGGAGTCACCCTAGCTTTTCTCTAATCGTATTAGCTTCATTAGTCGTTCGCTTAGATTTATCGAATCTAGGACCCAACCGACCGTAGCGACCGTCGCCAAGCCAGTCGAACCTGAGACGCCTGCAATGAGTATTCTTCGAGACGTAAGACATCCCAGATCCATAAGATTCCGACCTTGATCCTCTATGAATCACCACATCGGCTTCCCTATCACAGTTTAGTTCTTTGACGAACCTTAGTGCTAAACCTTAGTCGACCCAATGATTATTTCCCCTGAATTTATTATTTTATACTCATTACACTTCCGTGTTAATGATCGTAGAAAGCCGTCGTAGCGTATTCACAGAGTTACTTCTTAATCGTCCTTACGCTTCAATCGTCGAACCTGATTCTTGTCCTCGATTCACATAAACTCTTCATATCCGCCATTTTTTTAAACCTTGAACCCCTCCTTCTAAAAAGATATTTTCGATATTTCATTTATTGAATTCTTCGCTAAGTTTAAAATTCTTTCGAAAAAAACTTTTACTAGATTCTCTACACTTCAGTTGACTTGAACCCAATCTTGATATGAAACTTTTCCGACACGATCCTTAGTTACCATCTTACAGCAATTTTCCAACATACGTCTTCCACGTTTCCACTTCGCATAACCTCGTATAGCCACTCTATTTTCCTCAGGCGATGAACTTTTTAAAACTTTAATTCTAATTCGCTGGTTCAAAATATTATCCTCTTTTCTTACCAACATATTTCAAAAACAGTCATTCCTATATACTCTTTAAAAAAATACCTTCCTAAGTTAAATAGAACTTCAAAATCTTGTGTGTCAGATTCAAAGATCATTGCCTTCACATTTTTTTAAAAAACCCATTTCCATTTGCAAAACAAGCACCACATCACTAGGCACGTATTACTCTTCACCTATTATTTGACTAATCACATTCTACATTTTAACTTATACCATACGTTCGCTATTTTACGATGTTATTATTTTCACACACATCATCCTTATCTTCTTACCTTGGTTCATAAATATTTTTTTTTGTTTTTGTCACCCAACCAAACTACTCTCTTAACCATACCATCTTCGAAGCCGTCCATCACAACATCAACTCGTTGCCTCATTCTTGCACCTTGCTTAGTTATTACATTAGAGCTTATTTTTCCTTATGTCAGCTTTAGTTCAAGTATAGTGGGACCTTTAGCTTGATTATGGTATTGTGGTGCATGTTTATGGGTAGTGACTGTGGACCCACGTATGCTAATCTCTATATACCACCCATGTATGAGTGTGCTTACCCTTGGGATATTACTATGAGGTGATTGTCTATTGTGCCATATGTGCATATACGGTAAATTGTGATATATATGTATATAGGCGGGTATAGAATAGTAAGTGTTATGTTTATACTTAGGCGAGTAATTGACTATATCATTATAGGAATATTAGATTTAGTTTTGGCCAGTTACTAGGGGTATATGTACCATAGTTGTACTTATTAATGTTTGTAATTGGATGCTAGTATGGTGATATGCGTGTTAAGTGCAATGTTAATAGGTGTACATATAGTGGTATGTGCGGATTTATTGTGTGACCTACATGTTAGTATGTTTGACGTGCGCATGTGAATATATGTGTATGTGGTTAGTTATAGGTATGTATATATATATGGTATGAATAAGTGTGTTTCATGTATGGTAGGATTATTGTAGTACCCCTACAGGATGATGTATGTATAGTAATATGATTGTTTGTGCCTGGTTGCGTTTCCCACATGATTGTGGGTCGCTATACCAGTATATAGCTATAGGTGTTTGTCTTGGGGTATAGTTATTTACTAAGGAATTGCCTGGGTGAACATGTGTGCTAGCTAAACTAGGTGTGCAGATGTGCTGAGTATATAGTGGCATGATTAGTATATATGAATGAAATGTTAACGTGTGTGGGTGTGCACCATGCACGTGTCAGTATATGCTTAGATATATGTATTGGTGACTATGGTATGAGTGGCGTATCGTGAATATAGTTATAGGACCGTACGTGAGGTGAATATATGGTGAAATAATTGCATGCATTTGAATGACTATATAATTGTGAAATTATAGTAGTGGTGAATGTATATTAGATATAGTAAACTTGATTTAATAATGGTATGGTGTGACTACATGTGTTAATGTGTTTGGTATAGGATGTATATTAGGAGATATTAGGGAGTAGTATACTCATATTGTTTGTTCGTAAGTAGTTATATTTACGTAAGTCCTATGGCGACAGTTGTTGGTGTGAACTATTTATTTGTTTGTAAATGTGTGTACCATGGTATGTAGTAAGTGTTTAATATCTATATAAGGATGTACGCGACTATATGAATGATTGAAATACTTGTATGAATTTGACTGGCTATGATAGGTATAAGAGTATAGTGTGCGTGAATAAATACATGTTAGTAGTGTTAATATTTGGCTACCTAGTGTATATATAAGCACTTGTAATGACTATACTTGGTTTGAATTATAATGTGATATGATTGGGGTAATTACTAGAGTGACTAGATATGTTAGAAGTCCGGGGACGGACTTTATCCTAAGGTGGGTCGGATGTAACGACCGGTTCTCATCGGTGATATTATCTGTATTTCTCTACTGATTTTTCGCCCGTATCTGTATTAGGTGTATCCGTCCCCATGCACGTGCAACTTTTCCCCTGTTAAGTGTCACTATTATTATTTTGTGGCACTTAGTGAATTTATTATTATTGTTATTACCATTATTAGTATTATTAGTATTTTTCTTTAGTATCTCCCATTAAATAAATTACAACTTTCAAATTGATCTCCAATTTCAAATCTTTTTAAATTGTTTTGAAAAGTCAAATGAGATTTTCCCTTTATAAACACATTAATCAAATTGAATGGCTATCACTTTCATTGTATTAAATCTTATTAACTTCATATTGCTAATTAATCTCCTATTTAGCCATACCCCCCCTAAAACTCACGCACCTAGCTTGAACAAATGAAAAAAAAACGAAAACAAGGCCTAAAACTAAACCCAGGCTTACCCACGCGATGCCCACCCATCACCTACTAGCTCTTTTTATAACCTAAGTACGTCATCTAACCTATTAAATCCCAAGGCTAACATTTTAGCCCCAAGGCTAGCCTACATTTTATAAGACCCTAGGACATCTACAGCTAGCACTCACCCTACTCCATTCCTATAATATTAAACCCTAAGACCTAGACCTAGGGCTAGTCCCATGCTGTACGTTTAACCCCCTCACACAAAAGCTAACTGGTATAAAATAAACCCTAGGTTTAGCTTTTCTTTCCCTAGCTCTACTCATAGCCGTCGTCCTACACTTCTCTACCGTAGCCTCCAAGAAATAGCACACAGCTCCCCCCTCACGTGAGAGCAACTCGCATGGCCACGCCCAGCAACCCAAGCACCCCCGCACGGTGTCTCCTCCGCAAGACCTTCCCTCCGGCACCTGCTTCTCTCTCCCCGACCGTAGCTCAGCCAGCGCCGCCCTTCAACCTCGCATCATCCCCCATGGCCACCCACCGGCCAGATTCCCCGACTTCCTCCACCTCACATCGCCGCCGTGGGCCTCCGACTCTCGCCGAGATCTGCTCCGATCGCCGGCGTTCACACTGCGTGCGTGGGTTGCGCTGCAGCAAGTCGCAGCAGCGGCCGCCGCCGCCGCCGCCGCTGCCGCCCCCTCCGGTGTCCCCGTCAACCCCTAGGTCGCCGACTACAGGCCGTTCAGCCCAAGGCCAACCCCATCAGCGAGCATCAGCAACGTTTTTGACGTTTTCGCAACGTTTCCTCGTCGTCCCCAACCTGCATGTGTGTAGGTAAGCGATGCTTTGGTTTTACTCGGTTAGTTTACTGCTTGTTAAATTGGTTTGCTGATACGAGTAAGTATATAAACTGTTATTAAAATTATTTCATTAGATATATCAGAGCCTAGCATTAGTCTATAGGTTAGAGTTCGAAACATTATATGGTATATGTTTCTCTCATGCCCTGCTGTTGGTTATCTAATAGCAATACCACATATGAATATTAATATTACTTGATCTGTTGATGACATATGAATATCTAATAGCAATACCACATATGGTATATGTTTCTCTCATGCCCTGTTGATGGGTAATGCGTAGACCTCGGTACGAATGAATGCAACAACTTGATCTAGAAGCCAAATGATGTCAAAGAGCACCTTAATCAGCAATCCCTTATATCAGTTTTGTTAAACAGCTATTGAAATGCTAGTAGAATTATTTGCCAGCAGGATATTAATATTTTTTTACCCCAACAGAAGGTAATACTCTCAATAAGTTAGTAGTATTATCAATGTTAACGGATAGTTGGTTTGATAATATGACATGGACATCACCCTAGGGTTGAGAACCTAATAAAATGATTAATTATTTGAAAATGTCGGAGTAACTAAATTAAGAGATTGATTAGTGGTTTAAGTTAGTATAAGATGTTTAGTATTAAAGCCAATAATTAGGCTTGGTGATGTTTCATTGAGTTTTATTAAGTTTAGCTTTATATCCTGTCACAGGTAATCTTGTCCTCATTCCGACCTCCTGGTCCCCAAGATCGTCCAATCAGGCAAGTATATGATTTGTTATGAATTTTAGAAGTTTCGTCACGTTTACGCCGCCTTCATTGTTTTGCTGTGTAACTCAAAATTTAGACGTGAACGACGTAGGAAACTGACACCATAATGATTAGGACGAAAATTGGGATCCAACGGTATATCATACGATATATCCCCAATTTAAACAATTAGAGAAAGAAATTGTTTCTGTAGCAAATTGAACGAAAAGGACAAAATCATCATTATTGGAAATTACGGAACCGGTCGTTCGACCCGCTTCCGCTTTGCAGAACTGTCACAAAAAAACACTAATTTTGATAACAATGAAATTCAGTGAGTCTTGACATGTTTAACAGTTTGGACATCGTGAAATCGTGCGCCTCGGAGGCGGAATCGTGAATTCATGATGTCGTGTGAGTCGACTAGGCCGGCTCGTGTTCCGGCAAAACTTTTGGGTGGGGTTAGGGTTGAGCGGCCACTGGGCGTATGAAAGGTACTCTCCTCAAGAACACCACCCGACGCGGTGGGTTAGTGTCAATCACGGTAAGCCCCCGTGAGAGGAACGACCTTCTCATCACGACCTAAAGGCGAGAACCCTAGATTAGATGTGAATTCTTGACATGGTCATTGTAACGCTAACTTGGTCATCGTGAATATTGAAATGCTAACAAACTCAAAGAATCTAACTTTAAACTTGCCATCGACTAGAACTGCATGCTAGGATTGTTCCTTTCTGCTCCGAAATATTAAATGTTAATTGCTGCAGTCGTTTCTTTTATTAAGTGCTTCTAAATTTCATATACTTGTTATATACTTCGCCTTGGGATGCTAACTCTTCTTGCAGACCCCTAGCTGACATACATTCATGTTTGTGGATGTATGTCAGGTTCAGAGCTTGAGGACCAGGAGGACCAGTACGAGAGCCAGAGTTGTCGAAGACGTCGAGACGTTTTCTGCAGAAGACTAGAGTCTCTTTCCCGTCATTGCTTGAGTTTTAGTTTAGTTCCTTGTAGTAGGATTAGTGCTCTGTTGTAATTTCTTTAGCCCTGCTGTGGCTTGTCTTGTAATTTCGTGTACGCCTTATTCATATCTGGACGTGGCTTTATCTTTTTCTGAATGTGTTTCTGATTGTTCTGAATGGCAGTTGAAAGGACCTCATCTGTGTTTTTTATCACAGACGCTTATTGAACTCGAGCTTCACCGCTCCAGTTCAAGCGGACCGCGTAACGTTCTCGCTTCCGGTGTCTTTTGGGAAGCGGGGCGTTACACATGCTAAGATAGCGATCACCCAGTCAAATCTAAAGGAATCAATTAGAGTCCATAAGGGTAAGAAGTTAAGACCCATGGGTCTTTAGGTCTCACATAATAGTAAACACAATTACTATTCTAACCCAATGGTCAAATGCATATGTAGTATGAATACGTATTACAACATCACTCCTTTCCCAGGGAGCGTATGTCTTAATGATGTTGTAAGGATGATCAGACACCACAATGTCTGATTTTGAGTCCCTTTTACTACTCAAATAATTTTCTGGACCCACACCCGCATAAGACAGATAGGATTTAAGAAACCTCTTAGATCTTTTGTAAGCATCCATATGATGCAGATCTTTCATACGACCATTTTGTTTAAGTCATGCCTCTAAATCATCCGTCTGACGATTTTGACTTTAAACAGGTCTCATCTTTATTTTATCCGTTTGATATAATAAAGGCGGTTGCTCATGTGAGAGAGCCAACCTCAATCTGTCCGACATACTTAGAAAATATAGCTGAGATTTTAAAATGTACACAAACATTTTCTTGAAACTCATATGCAATGTTGAAAAGAACTTATTCTTTTATTAAATTTGATCTTTTACAGACATGGGAATTTACATTGGTATAACTCAGCTCTTACGCAATCTTTGAGATGATAAGTGTTTGTAAAACACATCTCTGGGGATCGCCTTCGTAAGTGGATCCATTATCATCTCATGCATAGATATGTACCTTATGTCTACCTTCTTGGTCTTATCATAGTCTTTTGCAAATTTGTAGCGGATATCTATGTGTTTGGTCTTACAATGGAATTTTGGATCTTTGACATAGGCTATAGATGCTTGACTGTCACTGTGTATTGGTACAGCACCTGAGTCACTTGCATCAATTAGCCTGTCTAAGAACTTCCTAAGCCAAACAGCCTCTTGGACTGCCATGCTAAATGCTACAAACTCGGCTTCCATAGTTGAAAGTGCGATGCAGGATTGTTTCTTGCTACTCCGGGATATTGCACCAGATCCGAGTAGAAAAACATATCCTGAGGTCGATCGTCGATCATCGAGATCACCCGCCCAATCAGCATCAGTGTAGCCTTTGAGCATTAAGGCATCTCCTTGATAGCATAAAGCATAGTCTACAGTTCCTTTAAGATACCGCATTATCCTCTTAACCGCTTTCCAGTGTACTTGCCCTGGATTGGATTGATAACGACTTACCATTCCAACGACCAAACAGATGTCCGGTCTTGTACACATCATAGCGTACATAAGACTACCAACTGCACTGGAATATGGAACTTTTTCCATAATTTCCTTTTCCTTTTGGTTCTTTGGACACGATTTCAGACATAAATTATCGCATTTGCTTATAGGAGTATCAATGGACTTGTAGTCCTGCATATTAAAACTTTCTAGAACCTTCTTTATATAAGTCTCTTGTGAAAGAGAAAGAAGTTTCTTCGAACGATTCCTTGAAATCTTAACTCCAAGGATATATGCGGCTTCTCCCATGTCTTTCATCTCAAAAACTGATGAAATCCAAGCCCTGATATGCATCAAAAAGCCCTTGTCATTTCCGGCTATTAAAATGTCATCTACGTATAGAGACATAATAACATACTTGCTTTTAATCCTCTTGATATACACACAGTTATCTTCATCAAGCATGGAAAAACCATTTGATAAGACAACTTTTTGAAATCATATATACCATTGCCTCGAGGATTGTTTAAGACCATATATGGACTTACGAAGTTTACAAACCTTATGTTCGTTTCCTTCTTTTGCAAACACTGTTGGTTGTTCCATATAGATCTCCTCGTCCAATTCTCCATTGAGAAAGGCAGTCTTTACATCCATTTGATGTAATTCGAGGTCTAAGCAAGCTACATAGCCAGAATCAGGCGAATCGAGGTAAAACGAACAACAGGTGAGAAGGTCTCTTCGTAGTCTATCCCTTCCTGTTGTGTAAAACCTTTCGCGACAAGGCGAGCTTTATATCTGTCTATAGAGCCATCAGCCTTATGCTTGATCTTGAGAACCCATTTGTTCCCAATAGCTCTACGTCCTCTGGGTAAGTCAACCAAGTCCCAGACTTGGTTAAATTTTATGGATTCTAATTCCTCCTTCTTCGCTTCCATCCATTTGTCTTTTGCTGGGCATGATACGGCCTATTTGAAAGTAGCAGGCTCGTCATCTTCTTGTAGTAAAGTCATAAAGGTTTGCGGGAATTCATCCTCAAATCTTAGAGGAGCTAACCTTGTACGACTACTACGTCGTATTTGAGATTCTTCAAGTCCTTGTTGACTCGAATTTAGATCGATTCTAGTATCACTCCCACTTGGAATGTCGTTAGAATTGCTCCCACTTGGATCATTATTCCCGTATGGAATAGGATTAGCATCATTCGTATCATCCATTGGTGAAGGTTGAAACGTATTTTCGTCTTCACCAAGAATTCTCCCACTCGAATGAGGTAATCCTTCTTGATCATTAATCTCAAATAGAGATAAGTCCTGACTTATCTCGCCCTGTCTTGGAAACTCGTTTTCCAAGAAAGTGACATCCCTCGACTCAAATTCAATTAGACCTCCATTGTCTTCCTGACCAATGAAAACATAACCTTTGGAGTTTTCTGCGTATCGTATAAAGATACATTTCTTTCCACGTGGCCCAAGTTTGCCATACTTATGGGAGGAAATATGTGCATAGGATGCACACCCCCAAGGTTTCAAAATGTTTAAGTCAGGAGACCTTTGGTTCCACAACTCGTAAGGAGTGGAGCTAACTGATTTCGAGGGTACGCGGTTCAAGATGAAAGCGGCTGTCAATAATGCATCACCCCAAAAGGTGATCGGCAAGTTAGCTTGTGCCATCATTGAACGGACCATTTCCATTAAAGTCCTATTCCTCCTTTCTGCAACACCATTTTGTTGCGGAGTATAAGGCATAGTTATCTGATGAACTATGCCCTTTTCATCACAAAGTTCCTTAAAACTTGTTGATTGATATTCACTGCCCCTATCGGTTCGCAAGACCTTAATCTTGCGATCTAATTGATTTTCCACTAAACTCATATAGTTTTAAAGCAGGTTAATGCTTCACTTTTATGGGATATCAAATAGATATGTCCGAATCGGGTGAAGTCATCAATAAAAGTGATGAAATAGGACTTCCCACGTCTTGTCTTGACATTCATCGGACCACATATGTCCGAATGGATGAGCTGCAATGGAACCTCGGCCCTTGTGCCGGTTCCAAACGGCTTGCGACAAGATTTCCCTACAAGGCAATGTTCACAGGTCGACATATCGACCTTTGAAACATTGGATAGAAAGCCACGTTTGGCAAGTCTATCCATACGCGTTGGTCCAATGTGACCAAGCCTTGCGTGTCAACAAATTATATCTGACTCATAAGTCGAAGAATTTGCAACAAGGAAATTTTCATTACAAAATGAGGAGTCATACATTGTATTTAATACAATAAATCCTTTGAAAACATACCCAGTACCAATTAAAGAATTATTACAAAACAAGTCCACTTTACAATCATGAAAAAACCAGCTATAATCAAGACCCATTAACACGACCACAGATATAATATTCCTTCGAATATCCGGAGCGAAGAGGACATCATGTAGTAAGATAGTGCGGTCGTTGTCCAAGACGAGCTTGCAAGTCCCAATGCCTTTCACTTCAACACGTGTGTTGTTTCCTACATATATCCACTTTGTTCCTTGGGGTATCCGGTGATACTCCACGAAGGACCATCTGTCCCTTGCTATGTGGTCGGTGGCACCTGAATCAATTATCCAAAATGGATTAGATTCTACAAGAAATATTGAACTAGAAACACATATGTAACTAGCATTACAAGTTACCTTGTCACCTCCATCCGTTCAAGAACGGGCATAGTGACCTAACTTGTTGCACTTGAAGCACTTGATTCTCTTCAAGTCTTTCTTCTTGTGCCATTTCTTGTTCCCACCCTTATGTTTGGGTTTCTTGGTAGACTCAGGTTGCTTATTACGTTCATTAGTAAACTTCGCACGATTTTTCCGTTTCTTTCCCCCGTGTGAGGAACTAGCAACCATGTGCACTTCTGCACTTGGCTTGGCAGCCGCAAGCTGCTCTTCCTCTAACTCGAGGTGCTTAGAAACATCGCTGAAGTTCTTGATGCTCTCATTATGAGTGAGATGCATCTTCATTTGGTCCCACCCATTTGGTAGGGAACGTATGATTGCTTGGATTTGTTACTCATCAGTGAGCACATGACCTGCATCCTTTAACTCTGAGATTAGATTCGCCAAATGTCGCAGATGTTTCCCCATGGAATGATCTGGACGTTTCTTGTATGAATCAAATCTTATAGTTAAAGAACGAAGTTTGGACACCGAGGTGCCACCAAACTTCTCCTCAAGCTTGGACTATATGTCCATGGCTAGGTCATGCTCTCGGAAGATGCGCATTATGTCATCGGCCATACTGGACAATAACGTAATGCGATCTATCTTGTTCTTCCGAGACCAAGCATCAAAAGCTTCCTTGTCTCGTCTGTGTTGGGCCGTAGTGCCCAACTTGGGTTCAATCATTACGTTCTTTAGAGTTTCGAGCACTTCTTGCTCCTCTAGAACATACTGTATTTTAATAGACCATAATTTGTAATTATCGCCGTTGAGTTTTTCACCATTGTTCAACTCAGCGACGATGTTCTTAGCGGCAGAAGACATTTTAGCTTTAAAATGCTGTAAAAGACATGAAAAGAAGGTTCGATCAAAAACATTGCACAAATTTCATATACATAGTCATCATATTGTTACATTTTCATGATTCATTAGTCTCGGCCAACGGACCGACCAGGGAAATAGCTAGTCCATGGTTCACTACCCCCAGACTAAGCTGAGGTGTCCCACAAACTAGTCCAAAAGACCACTGGTCGAATCATGATCCATTAAGATACTGAATCAATCGAATGTGAAATTTCAGACTAGTTTAATATCACTCCCACTTGGAAAAAGATCCCACTTGGAATGATATTATTATATTTGATAAGCTACTTTCGAAAAATATTGAAGATGTTGCTCTAGAATCGGAAAGGTCTCTACGATTCCAATCACCATCTAGAACAACTTTCAATATTTCCCCCTCACTTATCAAACGATAGTACTGTTATAGTACTTGCAGCGGAAAAGCGTTTTTGAAAAACGTATTTTGAAAACGTATTTTTCAAACGTATTTTGCAAACGTATTTTGCAGTATTTTGAAAACGTATTATTCAAACGTATTTTGCAAACGTATTTTGCAGGGCCTACACCCCATTACAGGGTGACATAGGCGAAATATTTCGACAATTCCCCGGCCATTGCCAGGGTCGTGTCGTGGCCGTGCCAAGGCCGGATACCCCTTGAGGGGATTTTTCTGCAAACCACCGTCGCCGGCTCCCGTTTGGATCCATGCGCTCCCCTTCTACAGGGGAATTTGCCGCAGAGAACTGCCGTCGGCCCCGTATGGGCTGGCCATGCATGTCCCCATCCATGCAAGCCCCCCCAAATACAGGGTCAACCGGGGCTCGGCACTGGCCGAGGCCGGGGCCGGCAGTGGCCTGGCGCCGGCCTCGGCCAGAGTCGGCCGTGGCCCTGGTAGAGGCCAGGGCCGGCCTGCGCCAGGCCCTGGCCACTACCAGGGCCGGACAGGCACTGGCCTGAGGCCAGGGCGCCGGCCCTGGCATCTGCCAGGGCCGACAGGGACCTGGCATGGCCCTGGCTCCCTGCCAGGGCCGGCCAGGCCCTGGCCTGAGGCCAGGGCGCCGGCCCTGGCCTCTGCCAGGGCCGACAGGGCCCTGGCCCTGGCCTGGCAACGGCCAGGGCCCCCTGGCCTTGGCCGAGGCCGGCCAGGGCGCCGGCCCTGTCCTCTGCCAGGGCCGGCAGGGCCCTGGCCCTGGCCTGGCCGTGGCCAGGGTGCCCTGGCCCTGGCCAAGGCCGGCCAGGGCCGGCCAGGGCCGGCCAGGGCCGGCCAGGGCCGGCCAGGGTTGGCCATGTCCGGCCATGGCCCATATGGCCATGGCCGGCCTCCCCCTTGCATGGGGTTGGCCGCACACCCCCACCGGAGGGGTGGCCATGGTTGTTATTGGCCGTAGCCAACCCCCTCCGCATGGGGAGGGGGGATGCATTGCCTCCATAGCCCATATGGCCATGGTGATCATGCACCAAAAATGTCATCTTCTCTGTTGAGAATAACCACCATCGTCTTCTCCAATGAAGCACCCGTTTGTCGAGAAAACGGTTTTGCTTCAATGGTCGTGTGCCAAAAATGAAGAGAACGCGTTTTCAAGGCCACAAACTTCACGCTCTACATGAAGAGAGTTCACATTCTCAATTGAATGGAGACTCAGTATCCATGAGGAGCACGAGTTTGGCGATATGAACGGTAAGTTCTTCCCGTCACGGAGAGTTCCTGCCATATCCGTAATGGCAGAAGACCCTAACGTGAAAAGAACAACTATTATGTTCTCCCCGTCATGATGCGTTCCTACCATATCCATAATGGAAGGAGACTCATTCGTGAAAGAGACAACGCCACGTTCATCGGTGAGATCGGGGCGACGGTTAGACCGGGGTGATCCCGTATGGCTCTGATACCAATGTAGGATCCTGTCAAAACAAGGACGTTAGGATCGAATAATAAAGTAGAGACTTACGCTTGCGTACGCGGCACCGTAATCTCTAAACTTCGCCCTCGGATTCGCCACAACGGTCAGTAGTTAGTCACGTAGGATCGAAGCAGCGTTTCACCGTCTAAATCTCTATTTAGAAGAGGATTTTAATGGAAGGGAGAAGAAGAACACGAGTTGCCTTATGCAAACTTATGGCATGGTTAGATTAGTGTAAATGCCTTACCCTTGGGTCCTATTTATAGGCTTTAGGGGTAGTTATTGTAGGAAATAACTAAATATAAGCTTATTAGCTTATATTAGGACATTTACTTATCCTCTTCTTCATTCACTTATTAAGTGCCCTTTTGCACTTATAAAGTGACTTTTTTCACTTATCGAGTGGTCCTTTTCACACGAGAAAAGGTTTCCTTCGTGCACGCTTTCGTGTACGTGACATCTGAGGTCTGTATACCCTCATACATCCCCTCATGGGTGTATTCATGTCGTCCATATCCAACACGGATATCATCAGCTGAAGGTGAAGAAGGACGATATTCGGAAGACAGCCTTCCGGATGAAGTACGGACATTATGAGTTCGTGGTTGTGCCCTTCGGCGTGACCAATGCTCCAGCTGTGTTCATGAATGTAATGAATTTGATATTCTACGACTTCTTGGATAAGTTTGTCGTTATTTTCATAGATGACATTCTTATTTACTCGAAGTCTGAGAAGGAGCACAGCTGTCATCTACGGACAGTGCTGGAGACGCTGAGGCGACATAAGCTATATGCCAAGTATAGTAAGTCCGAGTTCTGGCTGGACAGAGTCGCGTTCCTGGGACACGTAGTGTCAGGTGATGGCATATCTGTAGATCTGGAGAAGGTCAGAGCAGTCAGAGATTGGCCGACTCCGCAGTCAGCATCGGATATCAGGAGTTTTCTGGGCTATGCAGGCTATTATCGACGATTCATCAAGAATTTCTCGAAGATTGCGGAGCCGATGACGAAGCTGACAAGGAAGGATGTGGAGTTCCATTGGTCAGATGCTTGTGAAGAGGCCTTCAGTATCTTGAAGGCGAGGTTGACCACAGCACCGGTTTTGGCTGTACCGAATCGGAGTGGAGGCTTCAAAGTTTACTGTGATGCATCAGGGAAGGGCCTAGGGTGCGTTTTGCATCAGCATGGCCACGTGGTCCCGTACGCTTCTCGACAGTTGAGGACACATGAGAAGAATTACCCGACGCACGATCTGGAGTTGGCAGCTGTGATATTTGCACTGAAGATCTGGAGGCACTTTTTGCTGAGTGAGAGCGTGAAGATCTTCACCGATCACAAAAGCTTGAAGTACATCTTTACGCAGAAGGAGCTCAACATGCGTTAGAGGCGATGGTTGGAGCTCATGGCTGACTATGAGATAGACTTGCAGTATCACCCAGGGAAGGTGAACGTAGTGCCCGATGCTTTAAGTAGGCTTCCTACTGCGATGATGCATACTGCCGACTGGAGGATACAGCAGGAGCTGAGAGAGATGGATTTGGAGGTCATCCTACCTGGTGTGGTTCATTCATTCATGAATTTGCAGATTCAGTACACGATCGTGGATCGGATCAATGCAGCACAGGCAGGAGATCCGAAGCTACAGAGGATCAGGAGGCAGGTTGAAGCTGGACTACGGATGGAGTTCGTGATTCATGAGGATGGTTCGCTACGGTACGGCAGCAGACTCTGCGTACCTGCAGGTGATGTTTGGGAGGAGATTTTGAGGGAGGCTCATAGCTCGCCATATTCTATACATCCTGGTGGCACCAAGATGTATAAGGACCTCCGTCTGAATTACTGGTGGATTGGCATGAAGAGGAGTGTGGCACGGAGCGTTGCCAAGTGTTTGATATGCCAACAGGTGAAGGCTGAGCACCATCGTACGGCTGGATTGCTATAACCGCTTCCTATTCCGGAGTGGAAGTGACAACATATCACGATGGATTTTGTGACTGGTTTACCTCGGACCCCGAAACAGAACGACGCAGTCTGGGTAATTGTTGACCGGTTAACTAAGTTTGCACATTTCATCCCCTTCTGAGTGGGCCAGTCTACAGAAGTCTTGGCGAGGAAATATTTAGAGGTAGAATTTTATTTTACTTCTCTTTTACTTTCCTTTTCGAGTTAGTTGTGACGAAGACCGTGTACGTGCAGGAGATCGTACGCTTACACGGAGTCCTTGTGAGCATCGTGTCTGACAGAGACTGGAGATTCACATCTCAGATCTGGAGAAGTTTGCAGGAGAATTTGGGTACGAGTCTAAGTTTCAGCACGGCGTATCACCCGCAGACCGATGGCCAGTCCGAGAGGACTATTCAGATTCTAGAGGATATGCTGCGAGCTTGTACGCTCGATTTGAAGGGATCTTGGGAGGACCATCTTCACTTGGTGGAGTTTTCATATAACAACAGCTACCAGGCGAGCATTGGCATGACACCGTTTGCTGCCTTATATGGGAGGAAATGTCGATCGCCACTGAGCTGAGATGACATTGGAGATCATGAGCCGTTGGTCCAGAGATGATAGTGGAAGCTGTGGATGTCGTGAGAGACATCAGGAAGAAGCTCAGAGTTGCGCAGGATCGATTCAAGCATTGGGCTGATACCAAGAGGAGACCTTTGGAGTTTCAGCCTGGAGATTACATCTTCCTAAAGTTTTCTCCGAACCGCGGAGTCATTCGTTTCAGGAGGAAGGGAAAGCTGAGCCCGAGGTATATTGGACCATTCGATGTGCTGGAGCGTGTGGGAGTAGTGGCCTACCGCCTTGCTCTGCCACCATCTTTGGAGGGAGTTCACGACGTATTCCACGTATTGCAGTTACGTCGGTACGTCAGTGATCCGTCGCACACTGTGGATTTCTCGGAGTTTACGATCCGCCCGGACCTGACGTATGACCAGCAGCCTGTGCAGATTTTGGACCGTCGACAGAAGCAATTGTAGAATAAGGTAGTCGACCTGGTGAGAGTGATGTGGCGTCACGGATCATCTGAAGAGTCCACTTGGGAGCGCGAGGAGAAGATGAGAGAGCGTTATCCTTTCCTGTTTACTGATTAGAGTTGTTGATTCCGTGGAAGGAATCTTTATTTTAGTGGGGTAGAATGTAACGGTCGCTTTCTGACCTTATGAATTTTCTACGTGCACGTGCTTTATCGTGCACGTATTTATTTGGCTATTTCTGGATTCCGAAATATGCGATGTGATATGCTGTTGTGATTGTTTGGGAGTGTAGGATTTTATTGTAATTTTTGGGAACGTCGTTTCATGGCTCGTGTTTTCGCAAAACGACTTTGAATGATAGGGGCGTTTAGTCATTTGACTCAAAACGCCGTTTCCAATTTTACATTTATTTTTGGTGGGCGTAGAGAACGATCAGGCTCCGTAGATCTGTGCGTCTCGTCTCCACGATCGCCCCGATATTTTCGGATTATTTTTCTGACGCCCGGTTTGAGAGATATCGCTCGGATAAATCTTGACCGTCGATTAGCCAAACTGTTCAAATTCAAATTGTTGGCCAAATCTGGATAAATCTCTTATTAAATCTGTTTTAAATATTTCCTAAACTGCTTCTCTAACCTCCCCTAGACATACCCCTAGATTGTACACGCTCTAACTCATGATTCCCTTTTTTACTATTAATTAACTTATAGCCAAATATCAAAATTTTCGTTATTAATTTTAACCCTAGCATTAACCCCAAACCCTAACCCTATTTTTTCTATTTCCGCAGCAGACCTAGGGCTAACTCAGCAGCCGCCCTTCTCTCTCTCTCTCTCTCTCTCTCTCTCTCTCTCTCTCTCTCTCTCTCTCTCTCTCTCCCTCCCTCCCTCCCTCCCTCCCTCCCTCCCTCCCTCCCTCCCTCCCTCCCTCCCCCTCCCTCCCTCCCTCCCTCTCCCACCCCTTTCTCTCTCCCTCACGGCCGCGCCTCCCGCCGCCGCAACTCGCAGCGTCCGCCGCCGCTCTCCTCCCCCTCGCTCCCGCTGCCGCGCGTAGCTCCACGCGCCGACCGCCCGCGCGCAAGCCCTCCGACCGCGCCGCCCCTCTTGCGCCGCCGCCTGCAGCGCAACGCAGCGCTCCCCGCCGCCGCCTTCTCTCATCCGTGCGCAGCGCCACCGCAAGCCGCAGCACAACCCCGCACCGCGCCCTCATCCTCGATGTCGGCCGCCCCGCGCCCATCCTCAGCCGCCGCCCGCCTTCCGCAGACCGCCGACGAACCCCCGCCGTCAACTGTAAGTGGGGTACCCCCCACGTGTATCTGATAACTAGTTAGAGTAGAAAATAGGGTTAATATATGAATAAAATTGATTCATGTAACCGGTGTAACCCGATAATGTTAGGCCTAATAAAAAACTGATATAGTACTATTTTTTTAATACTAAAATTTTGTTTCTAGCAGATAATTAAGTATGCCCCTTGCTACCATCTGGGATCTGACGATTCCCTCTCCTCGCGCTACTCGCAGTCGAAGAAAAGTGTGAGGGCGACGTGATCCGTCGTTTCAGATCCGACGTCAAAGCTTGCACGTGACCGTCAGACTAGGTTGGTGACCCCCTAACTCGTAGCAACCCAAACTTTAAGTCATCATAACCTAACTAAAATCGGCAACTTAACACGTTAAATTTATTTCATGCTCCCTTAAAACGTTGTGAAACGGTAGATTCGACGATCGGACTTTTGAACTGTGCATATAGGGTAGACTCATCGAGTAGGCTGAACATTCAAACTTGACTCTGAACTATTAGGGTAGCCCCGTTTAACCTAGAAATGAACCCGAATAGGCTTGATGAAAATCGTGACCTGACACCGTCGCCGTGACCCTTTTTTAGACGGACTACCGCGGACGCGACGACTTGACGAGACGCCCCGGATAGACGACACACTCACCATCACAGGCAAGTGTACCCACTTGCGTTTTTGGCCGTGTCTTGGTCTTAGATTGCTAGAACTGTTAGACTGTGAATGTATAGAACCAGACGTGAAATGATAGCGTCCGGGATGCCCTGACGACTTAGACTTGACGACAAGTCTAAGCTCGACAAACAACAACTTTTGACACCGTAGGATTACCTTGTGTGTGCGTACGTGTGGACACCCTAGAATAACTTTCCCTTACACTTGTCATGTCATGTCCCTGTTACACAAAAAGCCTTCGGGCGTTTCGGATGCTCTCCATACGAGAGTGATCCCCATGACTGTTATACAAAAAGCCTTCGGGCGTTTCAGATGTTTCCCTAGTGGAAGTGATCTCCGTGATACAAAAAGCCTTCGGGCGTTTCGGATGCTCTCCATGCGAGAGTGATCCCCGTGATACAAAAAGCCTGCGGGCGTTTCAGATGCTTCCCTAGCGGAAGTGATCTATGTACTTCTTGTCCTGAGTTCCTGGGTTTGGGGTAGGGTTGAGCGTCCGCACGGGGAGAGGGTCTGATCCCCCTCGAAACGTAAGGCGTGAACCCTTCGTGTCTCACATGTTCTGTCCGTCTTGTCTTATCTAGTTCCGTCTTGTCATGTCACCTTTAGGATAGTCCCGTAGTTGGTAGCACACGCTACGACTACTGCTTGCTACGCTTTACTTTTCCTACTGCGTTACTTCCTTCTTTTACTTCTCAGTTATAACCCCAGCATGCTAATCAACCAGTAAAACGATGTTTAATAGTTCAGTACACTTGCAGTAGAGTCTGACTTCCTTTTGTAGACTTTACCTGACGTACAGTTCCTTTCTTTGGTGCTGTTCGTCAGGTGTCGAGCCGGAGTACGACGACCAGGCAGAGCTACCTGAGGACGTAGAGCCGGTGGACGCCGATCCTGAGTACGTGCCCGAGGAGGACCAAGGTTAGAGATCTCCGTTGCTGATCCAGAGGTTCCATCTTAGTTGTTGGGTGCGTAGCACCGTTTACTTCTGTTTAGGTTGGGTGCTTGCACCAGTAGTTTTCTTTCTGTCGTTGTAGCCGAGTCAGGCTTTTGTTGGACTCAGTACTTTGGATTGATATATTTGGAATAAAATGATTGTCTTTATCTTTCAATACTTTTATTGTTCTGTACTAACATGCAGGGACTTGTACCTTCGACTTGGAGTACCACACAGACGCTTATTGGGTCTGGGCTTCTTAGCTCTGGCCTAAGCGGGCCTTAGTCACGCTTCGCCTCCGTTGTTTTGGGAAGCGGGGCGTGACACTCTTAGATGAGGGTGACATTACTTGACGGACACAACACCAACGCTATAGATATGACTCTTTGCATAAGTTGGATATTCGTGGGTTGTATCATAGCCATGGAGTACATCCATTTTACATGTGAAGATCTTTTCTTTCTCTTTTTCATAGTACGCTTTGTCATTCTTTTCTTTTCTTTCCATCATATTTTTCTTTTCGTATCGTCGAGCTTTGTTATTCATCCAAGGCATAACACTACACATCCCATAGAGTTACATACTTTCAATGTTTTTCATCCACATTCAACCTCTTTTCATATTCCAAGAAAAACTAATCCATAAAGCAATATCAATTTGATAAGTGAAGGTGTAAGATGAAAATGTAGAAATTTTATTAATCAACAATTAAAGATATCTTAATTATCCATAAAGTCTAACATGCAAGTATAATCAAGAAAATAATACAAGACTTCTACAAGAAATGAATTTCATCCAAATTGCAATTGACTAACAAATGAAGTCACCTGAAGATCAAATTTTTACAGATTTTCAATTTTCCGATTGTTTCAAATTTTCAAATTTTTATAGTTTTCTATTTTTCTCACACAATAAAAAAATCTCGCAAAAAATAAAAACACACCAAAAAACAAAAAAATAAAATCAAACAAAAAAAATAAAATAAAAATAAATCTACATAAGAGAGCAACCTATGTCTGGCATCCACCACTATTGGAAAATTGGATATTAGCCACGGAAAAACCCATGGCTAATGTCATGAAATTCGTAGCTAATTCGCATTAGCCACGAATTTTCAGAAATTCTTTGTCTATTAGTCCGTGGCAAAAAATGTCGTGGCTAATGCAAAAAATTCCGTAACAAATGACCGTCTACAATAAAAGACGGTCAGTGGCAAATACAATAGTCACAGACCATTAGCAACGGACACCTATGACTAATGTGATTCATATAACAGTGGAAAAAAAATGTATTTTTAGCCACAAAATGGGCCGTGATGAAAACTCGGTTGCCAATCCGTGGCTAATGTTTTAAATCTTTTTTAAAAAATTAAAAAATCTAAAAAATCCGGCCCATCAATCAAAGTCTACCCCGCAAACGCGCCTACCGACAAGTGGCGACGCTCAAACAACCAACAAAATAAATAAAGCATGAATGGATGATGAAGTCTAGCCAAATTTTTATTTCTCAAAGAGTTTGCAATCAAAACATATGGCATCACTAGAAACCATATATAAGTGTTGATTAAAAAACATTCCAGCTTGTAAACTTTCTTGGAGATGCAGAGTTCGTTAAAGCCCTTTCTTCAAGCCCTTTCTGTTTGTTAACTTCTACTACCAAGCTACTAACTCTGTATGAGGCTGCCACTACTTACTGCTTTTGCAACTAAATGCTTGAGTTCTTGATGAATCATGGCAGGATAGAAGACATGGCTGCTGTGTTTGATTTAATGCGAGATCAAATTGTGAAGGGAAATCCGACAACCTTCTTGACTGCATTCTCATACAATGCTTGATACATTCCCTGCTGCAGTCAGGATTTTACTGAGAGGCCATGCAAGCGTATAAAAGAATGGTGTCCGACGGGATAAAGCCAAGTTTGATGACTTATTCGGTGCTGATGATGGCATCCGGGAAGAGGTGAAATACTGAATCTGTGATGGGCCTCTTGAGTCGTGAGTGAGATGGAGGCTTTGGGGTTGAAACCGAATGTTTACACCCTCGCTATTTGCATTCCGGTACTTGGGCAAGCTGGGAAGATCAATGAAGCTTACAGGCTTCCAAGGAGAATGGAGGAAGAGGGGTGCAGGCCGGATTAGGTGACTTACACTGTGCCCATGGAAGTTCTAAGCTGGAAGGCTTGATAAAGCTACTGAATTGTTCTGTGAAATGAAATCGAGCGATCAGAAGCCGGATAAGGAACCCCTTCTGTTTCTAACTGCTCGGATACATAACTTCTAGCTGCTCCATCTGCTTCTCAATTGTCTCCTTTCCATTTCCCTGCAACAGGCTCAAATTGCAAAAATAAGGAACCCCATTGATTCCAACATAAGTGACAGCAGACACAGTACTGAATCAAGCAGTACCTACAAGAACTATTATCTGAATACTTTCTTCCATGAACTCTGGAATTGCTGCTGCAAGAATATCTGAACCATTCTGCTCTTCTGGCCTCCCAACAAAACCTATGACATGGATGTTTCTATTTACCGGCAACCCAACTTCAGCCTGCAGAGCTTCCTTGTTAAGAGCCCTTCCCTCCATCACCTGAAAATGAGTTTATATGAGCATTGACCTACGAAAAATAAGACAACGTTATACATTGAGAATAACTCACTGTTGTGGCATCATATTTAGCGTCGATATAATTGTCTGTAATCTGATTCCACTCCTGAACGTCAATCCCATACACAATCCCCACGATGTCAGTCTTTCATATAACATCGCCAAAACCAGCTGGGCTTTGTCTTCCTCTGAAACAAGTTCTTGAGCATAATCAGGGCTCACGGTTGCGACCGTATCAGATTCAATTATTACAGCCTTCATTCAGTTGATCTTCCTCCCTTTCGCATGTCTGTCATGGCTGCAAATCAAGGCGTGATACTGATTGAAAGTATCTTAAGCCAATATTCATTATGAATGAATTCGAAAGAAGATTTGAACCGATCCGGAAGATTAAGAAGCAAGAAGTCTGAGAAGGTGAAATGCGCTTGGTAAGTGTTTACGGGTGTTTTCTCATCACAGAATCATTGACCGACGACCGGACGGTCAACGTGATCAAGAGATCGGTTGGGATCCCTAGGTCATGCCGAGCACTCGTGCTCTCAGCGTGGGTAGGCGGTGGATCCGAGGTCGAGTGCACGCTTCGGGAGAGCGTCGGTCCTTGGTCGGCATGGAGGCGAGGGGAAGCCTCGGCTTCGGGTTGAATGCTCGGCTTCGGCTGGTCGAGTGTCGAGTGGAAGCCTCGGCGCCTTGATTGTCCCTCGGTCATGTTCGGCGGCGGCGCTCGCTAACGGCGAGCGGGTTCGTTCCTCACCGAGGGGGTAGCCTCGGCGCCTCGGTTCAGCTCCTTCCTGAACAGACGAGGAAACTCGTCAGGGGGGGCCGGGCCTTGGTTCCGGCCAAGTCCACTCCGATGCCTAAGTCAGAACGGATCTGTGTAAAGCTCGGCGGGATCGGTACGGCTCAAAAGGAGGCCTGCACACGTATCCTCGGTCCGAGCAGTGGAAGGGGAGGTAATGGGGACAAGCAAGGTCTTGTTAATGGAATACCTCCGTTGTGGGTGTCCAGGATCCGATCCTCCTCCCGGTTGCCCCTGTCATCCCTTTATAGGGTTTGGCCCATGGTTGCCCCCAATCCATGTCCTCTGACCGCCTCCTATTCACGTCCCCGCGATCCGCCTCCATCAAGGCGCCTGCGTGCGTCGTGGGGGAGTTGATTAATGAGCTCCTTAATGGTCATTAATGTGCCGCGCTTTCAGGGGAACGGTTATCTTCTGGAGAGCGCGAGCTAATCGTGCGTCTTCTAGGCCGGGGCCGGTCCGACTTCGAGCCCTTCCGTGGGCCTCATCAGGCGGGCCTAATCCCATTCGTGGGCTTCCCGCTCTAGGCCTGGGGCTTGGGTCTCTTGTTCTTAGGCTTCTCCAAAATAGTCGTATCAATTGCCCCCATCATCCGAGCCGTTCGGATTCTGCCGGTTCGGTTCGGGCGATGTGACTCTTGAGGATTTTGATAGGCGCGTCAGTCGAGGCCAATCCATTAAATAGAAGTCATCATGATGCGGCCCGCTTAAACTTCTCTCGGTATAGGATTCGAGGTGCCGTCGGCCTCCAGATGCTGCCATGTGCTCACATGCGATCGTCTTTGCAACGCGAGGGATAGTCTCGAGGGGACGATATAAAAGGAGGCTGTCGTCCATTGGACGAGAGTTTTGCTTTTCCGATCGTCTTCCCCCTCTTCCTTTCTCTCTTCGTCGAACTGGGTTCTGCTCAAGCTCTGGCTCATGTCGTCCTCTTTTGCTGCTAGTTCGGGTCGCGCGGAAGATGTCATCGATCCCGGCATGACTCGTGGATCTGACATTGTGGTGCACTGTCATGGGGGTGCTCTTAGGGGTGCCTCCCGAGGTACTGGAGCGGCCCTCGTCTGTTTGCACCGCCTCAATTGGGGATCTACGTACCAGCTATCTTCTTCCCCCATGCTCCGCCCGGGATCCTGAAGTTGACGAGCAGATTTGCTTCCCTGGTCCTCGGGAAATCGGGGTGTACGAACAGAGCATTCGGTTCGGGCTTCGGTTCCCTCTCCACCCCTTCATCATCGATTTTCTGCGAGCTTACAGGATGGCCTTATGCCAATTCTACCCCAACGCTATTGGGTGCATTGTGGGGTTTGTCGTTCTCTGCGTGCTGAAGGGGGTCGATCTGTCTCTCCGACTCTTCGCCCAATTTTATCGTCTGAGTCACCATCAGTCGGGGGCCTGGCTCTACATCAGTGCTCGGCCAAAGAAGAGCCTGGTGCTGGGGCTGCCGAGCTCTTTGAAGCATTGGAAGGGGGAATAGTCTTCGTCGGCTTCCCGTCGGAGGTGGATTTCCCGGCCCACTGGGGGCCGCAAGAACGCTGGTTCTCGAGCTGGGCAGTCCAACTGATGCGAGCTCGAGGCGGTTGACGCCTTGTTGGCAGTCCCCGTTAGGGATCGGAGGATCGATGTTCTCTTCTCCGACCTTAATCTGCGAAAGACCGTGTGAACCGTCGGTGAGTTTTGTTGAAGCCCGACTCTCGGAGGAGTAGATGTCCGAGGCCCATCCGACGGGTTCTAATCCTTCCTTCTGCCTTCTTGTGCAGGTGGGTTCGGCCAAAGTTCTTCTCCAGCCTCTCCCCTAGTCACGGTCCCGGATCCCAACTCGCGGAGAAGCGATCACGTATTAGAGGTTTAGAAGAAACAGCGGGCCGAGCCTTCTGGAGTTGGTTCCAAGAGAGTGAGGGGGCAAGTTCTGCCCTCTCCCTTGGTGGATGCCTGACGCACCTATAACCTACACCTAGGTTTCACCTAGCGGTGTCACGATCGCCAGGCGTAGTATGGCCCCTAGGCTACGATTTCGGGCTCAATCCACAAGCGGACGGTGTCGAGTTATATTATAAAAGATTGTCGAATCCCACAGGGACGGTGATAGTGTCAATTGGTTCTCAGTTTATTTCTAAGTCTAGAAGTGAGATAGCTATCGGGGTAAAAGGTTTGTTTGCGGTGATGTTGTTGTAATATTAATAAAAGGGACTAGGGCTTTAGGGATCACCACTAGGATCGTTGGGGGTCGATGTAGGATATGATCCTTGTATTGCATTAGGGCTAGGGAATTAATCCCCCAATTCGTACCACTCTCGTGGGTTAGAATTGTGGGATATTTCGGCGGCTCTCATTGATGCAATGGCGGTAGTCATCAACGTAGCGGTATAGTTTGTCGATGGGTCCCCTCAAGGCGCGAGCCGGGCATGGTCACGTGCCTTGGTTTGATCCTTCTATTTCCTTATTCAAATCCTTAGATACCCTTAAGCACATCAATTCCACAGACCGTGGGCATGATCTCAGTAAGGGTTATCTACAGATTTGGTAGGATCAACCTAAATACGACCATAAATCCCTAATTCAACGTAGGGATCCAGATCTACATTTTCTCCTAGAGTACTAGGGCTAACCCATCAACCTTAAAAAGAATCTACTCACGCATCGCAATAATAACAAATATAATCATTGATTCCAGAGGAAAAGACAGCATAGATATTGAAATAATCCAAGTAAAAGACTTACAGCGGACAAAGGGAAAGATCTGCAATTTATAAAAGAATCCCAAGCGCAAGAACAATCCAAAATAACACAATAATCCTTATAAGTATCTAATATCAAATTCTTCTTACAAAATTTACTCTTAGAATTCCCAACAAAAATCGCCTGAGCTCTCTCTAAAAACTCTCCTCAAAATTCCCTAATTGAAGCCCCCTTCAGTCGCTCAGCTCTGCCAGCCTTCAGTGCCCCGAGATCGCGTGCATCGCGATCTTTCAAAACTTTCCAAAAATGACCTTGGGGTTGCAGACCGAGTAGGCTACTCGGTCGAGCAACTGGCTGCTCGTTCAGTAGCTCAGGGCAAGCTGAGAAGCTGCTCGAACGAGCACTACAAAAAATCCCAGTTGTTGCTCAGCCTACCCGCACCGAGCAGCTTCTTGCTCGGGTCGAGTAATCGTAGACTCGGTCAGCTGCTCGGGCGCGGCGCTTCAGCTATGGAAACTAGGCTACTCGACCGAGCGGATGAGCTGCTCGGTCCGAGTCAGCCTGTGTCAGCTCTCTCCTTAATCTGATATGGCTCAGTCAAGCGGCTGAGCTGCTCGGACCGAGCATTTTCTGGGAAAATGCTGCAGAAGCTCCTGGGGGCTCTCTCTCTCTCTCTCTCTCTCTCTCTCTCTCTCTCTCTCTCTCTCTCTCTCTCTCTCTCCTCCTCTGATGGCTCTAGAAGTGTGGCGAACTCCTCCAGAGCCCTGCCAACAAGCTCACAAGCACGTCGGATGTGTCCATACCCAAGTGGGGGCTCAAATCGCTCCAAAATCCTTGAAATCTCACAAAACACTACGAAACTCGGAAATATCGTCAGGAATGCAATATCGTAGTAAAATGAGGGATTTGGATGCGAAAATAGCATGAGATGCAATGGAATAATGATATGAAAATAGTGTAAAATATGGACACATCAAAATCCCCTAAGCTTACCTCTTACTCTTCCTCAAGGAAGACAAATAATCAGTACGTCGGGAGGAAAACAAAAAGAAAATAGGAAAATGAAAAGTAGAAAGAAAGGAAAAACAAAAAGAGAAGTGAGGGGAGAGTGCTAGGGATGATCGGTCAGATCTCAGGCCTAAATAGTATATTACGATACGCTGAATGATAAGCAAACATGCTACTGGTAATTTCTAGCTTTACACATCATATGACTGGCATGCGGTGTAGGCAAAGAATAGGGATCTACTGAATTAATACTATCAAGTCATATCAATCTCATGCAATCTCTAAAGTCTAGTATAAAGGAGTTGGCAACACCCTTTTCAATCACAGATACACAAGAAGCATAAAGAAATCACGCAACATGCAATAGAGAATAGAAAAATCATGCCATTCAGATATTCATTTCGATACATGAAAAATCTCCAAAACTAAAGCAATTCGTAAAGTTTAGGCGTTATTAAATCTCCCTGATGTGCACCATCTCCACTCTAATATCACGCTCACTCATGTATTCAGTTGGTTTACCCCCCCCCCCCCCCCCCCCCGCCCCCCCCCCCCCCCCCCCAGCTTAGCTTGAGGCGTCGCATCGAGGAAAATGATAAGGAATTTTTTATTCTCTTCCCAGAATAAATGATAGCTTCTAATGGAATGATGAAGAACATTATTTATTCATTTTCTTTCTTTCTTTTTCTTTTTCAAATATGAATATATACACATTTTTTCCCTTTTCGTATTCTTTTTCTTCTTCTTTTTCCCTTTTTTTCAATTAGAAGCTATACTTTTCCTTTTTTGGGTTTTGGGAAGTAAGATGCGGTAAAGATAGCTATGGGGGTGTAACCAACTGATATGTAGAGATATAAATAGATATGTGGAAAAGGAAAATAGTAGGACTCTCGGTTCACTCATAAGAGGGTGCACAACAGTTTGATAAAATAAAACCTTATCTAAACTCATATATAGCATGGATATTTTCACTTCTCTAAATGAATACTGAAAAGGCATGCAGAGCTAATCACAATATCAACAGGCATGCAAACAGAAGTGAATAAGATAAGAAAACAGATGCTCCAAGTGTTCTAGTGATGCGTGAACCTAGGTACGTTTCCCAACATAGATCATACTAGATACTAATTCATGAATTCGATTTTCAATTCATTTCAAGTATTAAATCAGATAGATCATCAAAAGAAATGCATGCATATAAATAGTAAAGCTGAAATTCACCCGAATAGAAAGTCAACATGAATAAGCATCACAAACGACTGATAAGGCTATGAGAGATATCATCATGCAGAAACATCCCTAGCAATTAAAGAAAAAGAAGCGAAGATAAAAGGGAAAATATAGGAGAAAAGATGCATGCATGGTAAAAATAGGAAATATGATGCAAAATGAGAAAAAAGAAAATGAAAACGATGGAAAAGTGAAATAAAAAACTGAAATAAGGAAAGAAAATTTAAAATAAAAAAATCAAAAATAAAGTGGCAGTGCTCATCCCCCAAGCTAAACCTAGCAGTGTCCTCACTGCTAAGAAATCACTCGTGAGCGGGAGATGATGCTAGAGGGGTCGGGTGGGTGGTGGAATAAAATAAAAATAAAATAAACTAAAACGTGCAAAATGAAATAAAATGAAAAAACATGACATGATGCAATGCAAAATGAGATATGATGCATGGGTGGTGCCTCCCACAAGCTATGTTAAAGTAGGGCCCCGAAGAGACAGATGTGCACAAAATATATAGGGGAGTCAAAGTGGGTATGAACTACATCAAGCAGAGGCATCACCCTCTGGGGTGGTGATGGGTCCCTCTACTGTGGACCAGGGTTGGTGGGTGTAAGGTCCGACTGTGAGTCAAGGGGAGGGCTGGCGGTGAGATCGACGGTGGAGGTGGAGGGCTCAGAAGAATGCAAAACCAGGGCAGAAAGTGGATATACTATGACTGACAACTCAAAAGTAGTAGAAACAGGCTCTGCAGAAGCCTGAGGAAGTGAAGCACTGAGTGGTGCAGAGTGTGTCACAGTGTCCGGCCTGGGAGGAGGAGCTGGTGCAAGTATAACAGTGGGTGGGCCACGGTGGCAGAGCATGTCTATGATGGAGGTGAGGTCAGACTCGACTCTGGATCTGTGTGTCGCTGTCGTGTGTAAAAATTCATCGAAATCCCGTCGTAAGCAGGAAGTCAACTCCTCTAACGCGAACAAGCGATCGTCGGTAGTACGGGAGTCAGGTGGAGAGCCAGGAAAACGTCTGTGGGATACAACTCTCATGAAGTGGCCATGTGCAACTGATGCACAGTGCCGAGCGTGGAAAGTAGGAGAGGGTGAGCTAGTAGGTAGGTCAAAGACGGCCGAAGAAAGAGCTGTATCCGACACAAAAGTGTGGACAGACGTCGACACACTCTCGGTGAAAATGGCGACTGAAGCAGAGGGAGTGGTGCCAGAAAGTGGGATATGTGGACCTAGAGAGATAGGAACTGATGCTATAAGGTCCGAAAGAGGTGGGAGAGTGGGGGCAGGATCGTCGACGGGGGAGTCAAGATCTATAAGTGTGTCATCAAAAGGTATATCGGTGCCCTCCGACACCGATACAGAGATAGAAGAAGTCTGAGTCTCGGGGCAGGAGGTGAAGACATTTCCCGAGGACTCGACGGAGGCAGATACGGCGGAAACATAAGTGGTGGAAGAGGCGGATCCAGATGGGTGAGCTGTTGGGGCAGGGATGCCGGTAACTAATCCAGCTATGTCAAGGTGCTCGAAAACTGGGGGGCGGGAGACTGGGTCATCGGCAGGTGCCTCGACCGGTGCTCCAGGGGGCTCGAGAACGTTGATGGGAGGGAGTGGAAATACCTGAAAAATCATCCAGTCAAGCTAGACGGCGGGAATGTGCATTAGGTGAGGGGTGGGTAGAATCATGTGAGAGGTATGGGTGGTGCCTACTAGATACTACCAGTGACGAACATCGTGTGGTCGGATAATGTGCATGTGCTCGAGCACGCCAATGGTCAAGCGTGTCGGGCTGGGGGGATGGTGAAGGTCGCCTGGAATGGGAATATCTAGCATCCTCGCAAAAATAGTGAAGAATGCACCGCATCAAATATCTGTGGAGTGGTAGCTGATGGCTGGCTGGTAAATTCTGTGACACAGCCAGTGTGCTGCGTCAGAAAGCATGAATGGGTGCAGAGAGCCGTCAGGGTGGAAACGAATCGGTCGAGTCATACCCATAAGATGTATAAGCTCGGGGAGGGACATGGTCCCGATCTCAGGTCTGCAGAAAATGGTGCAAGCTAGGTGCCACTGAGCGTAGCGAAGGCATGTGTGCACAATGCATGATGCCTTCGCCCGGCTAGGGCGATACTGTGGAAGTCCAAAAATACGCTCCCAAAAGAAGCGAGCGTCAAAATCGTCGACATCAAATATGGGCGAGAAGGTAAATCTGGGCTCTAGGATGGCAGGGAAGTGAAAATACTCCCGGATCATAGCAAATGTGGCGGTGCAATCATGATCTAGGAGGTAGAATGTAATTCTGTCACCTGTCGGGGTGAAAGCAAGGGAACTGAGGCCCTCGAGAGCAATGTGCGTGTAAGTGGAGGCGTGGACACCGAGGAAATGGTCGAAACCGATCGCTCGGTACATGTGCTGAACTCCCTGTAGGAGTTCCAGTGACCTAAGTGCCGGTACGTCAATGAAAACTGTAGGCACTAGACGGCGCTGATGGAGCCTATAATAGTGCGCTCTGTGTGCGCTATCTTGGAAAGTAATGCCGTATGTAGGGATACGTGCGGTGAGGTCATTAGTGGAGGGTGCGGGGTGTGGGGGTGATGAGGTAGAGACGGTGGTGGCAGCGGCGGAAGGGATAGTGTCTGTGGTGAGAGGGATCACGGCTGACATGACGGGAGTGGTGGTGGTGGGGATGGTGGTGGTCTGAGCGGTGGTAGACGGTGTGGTGGTAGTGAAGGTAGTGGTGGTGTGGCGTGCACGATGGTGGGGTCGAAAAGAGGAGGCGCCAGAAGACGGCCTCTTCCCGCGGGCGGGGGGGGGGGGGGGGTGTGGTAGATCCGCGTGTTCGAACCATCGTGTACGCGGTATATGAAATACGGTATGAAAATATAGAAGGGAACGAGTGTACCGTGAGTGCGAATGATGCGATCGGGCAAAAGATCCCCCAAGCTAGTCTGCAAAGCTGCTACCGACGTCAATGGAGAGGACTTGCAATTCGAAACGGGCAAAACGTCAGATAATCGATCAAAATTGGGTGATACGTAGATATAGAGTTACTCGGACCGAGCAGTGAAACTGCTCGGTCTGAGATGTGCTACTCAGTCTGGGGATCAGAATGAGCAGCTAACTGCTAGTTCCGTGCCCTAGGGCATGAATTTGGGTGGCGAACGGCGGTCGCTGTTAAGAGAAAGGGTGGGAACTGCGGGGGTTAGGGGTTGAAAGAGGTTGGAGGGTTTTGGGGGAAGGGGGCGGCGGCGCCGTCGGTGACAGTGGCACCGTCGGCGGTGCTGTCGACTAAAACGAGGGGGGGTGGTGGGGTTCGATTGGAGAGGGGGAGGCAGCGGCGGGGGGTTCGAAGGGGGGTTAGGATTTAAGGGGGGTGGGTTCGGCGGCGCCGTCGACGGCGGTGGTGCCGTCGGCGTCGGCGTCGAATTAGTAGGGTGTAGGGGGGAGGGGAGGTGGCGGAGAGATAGAGTGGGGGAAAGAGAGGGAGATGGGTTTGAGGGCTGACTGGAATTGGGTGGCGAAGCCGACGGCTACAGCGGCGGTGAGGGGGGAGACGGCGCGGGGGAATGGACGAGCAGGTGGGGGGTAAGTCGGCTCGAGGGAGAATTTGGGTGGGTAAAAAAATATTTTAGGTTAAAAAATAAATTGTCGGGTTTAAATTGCGGTAATAAATTGTCGGGTTTTGGGTTTGGAAATAAAGGTCCGACCCGACTCGGTCCGAGCATCTTAGCTGCTCGACCGGGTCAATGTAAAAATTTTGATCGAAATACTCCCTTATCGGCTCGACCGAGTAGCAAGATGCTCAGTCCGAGTCAATTCCTGCTCGGGCCGTGTCAATAATATTCTGTCCGGGTCGACAGAGTGACGTTTTCTCCCCAAATTTCAAGCCTGTACTACTCGTTCGACCAGTATATTGCTCGGACCGAGTTGATTTCTACTCGGACCGAGCAGGAAGGCTACTCGGGCCGAGCATAAATGGCTTTATATCCGTGTCCACACTGCTCGACCAAGCAGTGAAGCTGCTCGGTCCGAGCCTCCTGTGCCTCCTGTGCCCCTTCTTTTTCTTTGGTTTTCTCCTTAAATCTTCAAATCTGTTGCTCTCCTCCGGCTTCCTTCCGTGTATAATGTACATACGCATACCCCCCCTTGTCCATCCTACACAAAAAATAAACTCATCAAATTTTTATGATTTTTATAGTTTTATCTAAAAACATAAAATAAAAAATGAAAAATAAGAAACTAAGAAAGAAAATCCAAAATCTAATAAATTGGGTTGCCTCCCAATAAGCGCTCGTTTTAAGTTATGAGCTCGACTCCCTCAAATATATCAATGCTCATTTGGCGCGCGTGGTGGTCGCGTGTCAATCTTCGGGGTGGTGCAAACAAGCGGCATTTGATTTCTGCCTACTTCAAGATTCCCCTCAACATAGCTTATAGTCTCCTGTTCTTGATGATTTGGAGAAAGACGAAGAAACTCCTCATCCAATACTTGGATGTACGCGGCAACCGCTTTGTTGTAGGTTGGGTCGTCGTCGTCGATGATGCTTGTCTTCATTGGGTCCTTCATGACCTCTTCGGAAGCAAAGTCTTCAATTACTTCCTCTTCAAGAAGCTCCAGATAACTAGCCCCTTCTACATGGGATCGCTCCTTCATCAGCTTTTGTAGCCGGAACTCAGCTTCAATATCTCCCATGTTGAGAGAGAGAGTCCCTTCTCGGACGTCTATAAGAACACCGGCCGTCGCCATAAAGGGACGGCCGAGTATGAGTTGAGAGATCCCTCCCTCAGGCATGTCCATGATGATGAAGTCGACTGGAACACATAGACCTGGAGGTATTTGAAGGATGATGTCCCTCGCTATTCCCACTAGGTAGGTGATGGAATGATCGGCGAGCTGAATGGACATGGTCGTCGGTTCCAGCTCACTTTCTGTCTGAAGTCTTTTGAAGATGGAGAGGGGCATCAGACTGATTCTAGCCCCCAAGTCAATTAATGCTCTGCTAATTGGCATCCTGCCGATGGAACATGGCACGGTAAAGCTCCATGGGGGAGGTGATTTCTGATAATGGAGGTGGAATCCTCCAATAGCTTTATTTCTTCGAGCCTTCTCTTTCCCGTGATGAGATCCTTTAGAAATTTAGCGTAGACCGGATCTCGGTAATGGCGTCCATGAACGGAATGTTCAGCTGGATTTCCTTTATTAACTTCATAAACTTGGAGTACTTCTTCTCCAATTTGGCTAGGGCTAGCCTCTGTGGGTATGGAGGAGGAGGTCTGGAGACTTTGCCCTTAGATGCATCAACGGGAGGTAGCATCGTAGTAGGTATGGCGGGAGGTGCATCCGCTTTTTCCTCAATAGTGACAGGCCCTTCAATGGCCTCAACTCTATCGCTGTCATCAACATCTTCTTCAATGGTAATCTTCTCCTTATTAAGCATCGGGACCATGACGGCATCAGTCACCCGTCCTCTTCGAGTGGTCACTGAAACCACGGCATTGACTTGAGCTCTAGGGTTAGTCTCTGGCTGGGAAGGTAATCTCCCCTGATTCTTCAGCAGCTGCGACATTTGTCCCCTCAGTTCATCGAGCGAAGAATTGATATTCTTGAATTGGTTCGATTGTCCTGATTGAAGCGGATCTGGCCACTCATGAAGGTCTCCAGTGTGGCTTCAAGATTAGACTTGGGCGGAGCCGGCGCAAAATTCTGCTGAGGCGACCGGTTGAACTGATATCCCGGCGGCCTGTAAGGCCCAGCTGGCCTAAAGCCGGCCTGCTGCTGGCTCTGCTGCTGCTGAGGAGGAGGAGGAGGTCTCTGAAATTACGGAGGTTGCAGCCCTCCACTTGGGTTTCCATAGGAAAACCCCAGGTGATTCCTAGCAGCTGGATGTTGCCACTGATTCCGTCCCTCTCCTTGGACGTACTGTACGGTCTCGGATGTCTTAGCACCCTCATAGTGGCCCTCACTAGGGATATATCACGGATCTACATATGATGTACTGGGCGAAGCAGGGATGGAGTCCAGACGCTGCTCAATGCGGGCCACTTGTTTGCACAAGGTCTCGATGTGAGAATCCAAGTGGCTAGCGACCTTGACCTCAGGAGTCCGGGTCACAACGGTCCGTTCATCGTTCCACTGCTGAGTGTTGGCCGACATGTGCTCCAACAGATCTATAGCCTCCTCAGGAGACTTATCAAGTAAGGTGCCCTGTGCCGCAGCATCGATAATCATCTTGGTGCTAGTCTGGAGCCAGTTGTAGAAGCTCTGCACAAAATCCCAGGGCTCGATCCCATGGCGAGGACACTGGTGTTGGAGGTCCTTGAACCTCTCCCAAGCCTCGTAAAGTTACTCCTGTGGGAGCTGCTTGGAATTAGAAATGGCCCTACGGATCCGGACCGTCTTCGAAGGTGGATAAAACTTATCCACAAAAGCAAGCGCGAGCTTCTCCCAGGTGGTGAAGTGGTTGGGAGGATGGGCCCGGAGCCAATAGGAGGCTTTATCCCTTAAGGTGAATGGGAAAATTCGCAGCTTCATAGCTTCATTACTGACGTCCTTCGCCTTGAATGTATCACACTTCGCCAATAATGAGTCAATGTGATGGTTGGGATTTTCATGAGGATGCCAATGGAAGGGATACTGCTGCATAAGATTGATCAACCCCGTCTTGAGCTCAAAGGTCGTCGCCGTCAGTTACGGTCTGAGGATGGAGGAGTTGTTCCCAAAAGTAGGCTTCATGTGGCCCCTGATGGACCCGGTGCGAGGAGGATGAGGAGGATTTTCTCCCATCTGAGCGGATGGAGATGAACTTCTGTTAGAGGCTCTCAAAGCCCTGACTTTCTTTTCGATCTCAGGATCGAATAATAACTCTCTAGTAGACCCTTTGTAGCGGGTGTTCATCAACCAACAAAGCTCAAAGAAATACCATCAATAGCACCGCAATAAATAAAAAGAATAAAAATGATGGTCGGGTGAGAAATGATTGGAATGCTAGCAAGCTCCACAAAATAAAAACAAATTGAGATGGAACACTATTGCCGTCCCCGGCAATGGTGCCAAAAACTTGGCGCACCCGTAACCTACACCTAGGTTCCACCTAGCGATGTCACAATCTCCAGGCGTAGTATGGCCCCTAGGCTACGATTTCGGGCTCAATCTGCAAGCGGACGGTGTCGAGTTATAGTATAAAAGATTGTCGAATCACACAGGGACGGTGATAATGTCAATTGGTTCTCAGTTTATTTCTAAGTTTAGAAGTGAGATAGCTATCGGGGTAAAAGGTTTGTTTGGGGTGATGTTGTTGTAATATTAATAAAAGGGACTAGGGCCTTAGGGATCACCACTAGGATCGTTGGGGGTCGATGTAGGATAGGATCCTTGCATTGCATTAGGGCTAGGGAATTAATTCCCCAATTCGTACCACTCTTGTGGGTTAAAATTGCGGGATATTTTGGTGGCTCTCATTGACGCAATGGCGGTAGTCATCAACGTAGCAGTATAGTTCGTCGATGGATCCCCTCAAGGCGCGAGCCGGGCATGGTCACGTGCCTTGGTTGGATCCGCCATTTTCCTATTCGAATCCTTAGATACCCCTTAAGCACATCAATTCCACAGACTGTTGGCATGATCCCAGTACGGGTTATCTACGGATTCGATAGGATCAACCGAAATACGATCATAAATCCCTAATTCAACGTAGGGATCCAGATATACATTTTCCCCTAGAGTCCTAGGGCTAACCCATCAACCTTAGAAAGAATCTACTCACGCATCGCAATAATAACAAATATAATCATTGATTCCAGAGGAAGAGACATCATAAATATTGAAATAATCCAAGTAAAGGACTTACAGCGGACAAAGGGAATGATCTGCAATTTATAAAAGAATCCCAAGCGCAAGAACAATCCAAAATAACGCAATAATCCTTAAGCATCTAATCTCAAATTCTTCTTACAAAATTTACTCTTAGAATTCCCAACAAAAATCGCCTGAGCTCTCTCTAAAAACTCTCCTCAAAATTCCCTAATAGAAGCCCCCCTTCAGTCGCTCAGCTCTGCCAGCCTTCAGTGCCCTGAGATCGCGCGCATCGCGATCTTTCAAAACTTTCCAAAAATGACCTTGGGGTTGCCGACCGAGTAGGGTACTCGGTCGAGTAACTGGCTGCTTGTTCAGTAGCTCGGGGTGAGCTGAGAAGCTGCTCGAATGAGCACTACAAAAAATCCCAGTTGCTGCTCAGCCTACCTGCACCTAGCAGCTTCTTGCTCGGTCCGAGTACGCGTAGACTCGGTCAGCTGCTCGGGCGCATCGCTTCAGCTGTAGAAACTAGGCTACTCGATAGAGTAGATGAGCTGCTCAGCCCGAGTCAGCCCGTGTTAGCTCTCTCCTCAATTTGATATGGCTCGGTCGAGTAGCTGAGCTGCTCGGACCGAGCATTTTCTGGGAAAATGCTGCAGAAGCTCCTGGGGGTTCTCTCTCTCTCTCTCTCTCTCTCTCTCTCTCTCTCTCTCTCTCTCTCTCTCTCTCTGTTCTCTCTCTCTTCTGCTCTGATGGCTCTAGAAGTGTGGCAAACTCCTCCAGAGCCCCGCCAACAAGCTCACGAGCACGTCAGATGTGTCCATACCCAAGTGGGGGCTCAAATCGCTCTAAAATCCCTGAAATCTCACAAAACACTACGAAACTCGGAAATATCGTCAGGAATGCAATATCGTAGTAAAATGAGGGATTTGGATCGAAAATGGCATGAGATGCAATGGAATAATGATATGAAAATAGTGTAAAATATGGACACATCAATGCCCCGAAGAAGGCCCGTCTCCAGGCCATGGAGGTTGGTGTTCCTCCGTCCGAGGGTCAGGCCCAGCCCTCCTCAACTGAGGTCTCTTGGCCCTGGGCCGGGCCCTCGCCGTCGCTGCTGGGACCACTCCCTGAGGTTTACGAGCGGTACCTGGCGCGTTCCGCTCGATTCAGGCCGTTATTCCTCAGTCAGACGAGGGTTTACTCCACCCCCGCTTCCCTATGGGGCTGAAGGAGTCGGTTTTCTTCGACTGCGGGGTGGCGGCTCGGTTGGCTGAGAACTACAGCCTTCCTTTGGACCAATCTGTGTTGGACGGGGTAAAAGGTGATCGCCTGGCCGCCTTCGTGGTTCAAGCCGGTCAGCAGGTGAGGACTCTTGCATGCTTTGTTCATAGTAGTAATTTTCGTCTCATTCTCGTCTCTTGATGCAGTTATCCTTGGTTGGGCTTTCGATAAGACGTCAATTCGCGGCTCTCTTGTAGGCCAAGGCCGACTCGGCGAGGAAACCCCAGGTCGAGGGGGACAAAGGAGAGGCGAGCCAATTAGTCGAGGCGCGCATCAAGTCCCTGGAGACTCAGGTGGCTGAGCTCTCTGCTGCCTTGGAGAAGTCTGACCTGGAGAAGGCCCTGGCCTTAGTCGAGAAGGCAAAGGTTGGGGATCAGATTGTCGAGATTATGGAGGCCGCCGAAGCAACTGTCGAAGCTGGCATGGATGCCGATCCGGTAGTTGCGGCTGATGCCACGGAGCTCACTAGCCTCCTGGAAGAGACAGAGGAGAGAGAGCGGGCTCTACTGGCCAAGCTCAATACGAGCTCTAGAGAGGTCGAGAAGGAGCGGGCGGAGCATCAGCGCCAGGACGCCATCCTCGAGGGTCGGATCCGAGAGCTGGGTGCGGTGGATCCCGATCAGATTGCCCAGGATGCCGTGGATGAGTATGCCACGTCTTTTATGGCCAAGGCCATGTTCGAAGGGTTCAAAAGGGGGTTCGCTCGCTGACAGTCTGAGATCCAGAAAAGATTTTCGCTTTCGGGAATCAATTTTGAGGAGCTCCGACTAGATTTTGAAGACGAGGATGAGGTACGGGATGGACCTCCTGAGCAGCTAGCCAGCGGTCTCGAAGGGGCTCCGGGCGCAGACGAGTGAGCGAGGACTTAAACCTTTAGCCTTGTCATTTTTTTCAAAACCCATGCTCAGCCTTTTGTGTAACGCGTCCCTCCCTTTTTTGTTTAGAAATGAAATTCAATTTCCTGCTTGTGACTGCTCATCCTCCTCCTCGGGGAGTGTCCCGTTTTGGGTCCTATTGGCGATTGGTTGGCCAACCTGTTGGGGGAGTTGCCCCCAGCCTTACGGCGGGTTGGGTCGATCGGCCAACTGGGGGAAGCTATCCCTTAGGCTTAAGGTCCAATCGATATATCGACACGCTGGCGGAGTTGCCAGACTTACAATTGGTTGGGTCGGTCAGTCTGCTACGGGTGCGACCCCGAGCCTTACAACTGATCGTTGGGGTCACCCGCTGGGGGAGTTGCCCCCAGCCTTACGGTCGGCCCCATGACTGACCTGTTGGGGAGCTACCCCCAGCCTTACGGTCGACCCTATGACCGACCTGTTGCCCCTAGCATTACGATCGATTAGTTAACTGACCTGCTGGGGGAGTTGCCCCAGCCTTATGGTCGGTCGGTGTCGTTCAGCCTGTTGGGAGAGCTACTCTCAGTCTGATGACTGGACGACAGACCGGCCCGCTGGGGGAGTTGCCCCCAGCCTTTCGATCGATCCTCTTAACTGACTGGCCAGGAAGAGGCACCCCCAACCTACCAGCCAGTTGTGCGGACAACCCGCTAGGGGGTTTGTTCCCTAGTCTTGTGGTCTACCGTCGAGACGTTGATCCAGCGAGGTTTCTCTCATCCCAAGTGAGTCTCTCAAGGGAATAAAGATGAGAATAAGTGGTTCCTTTTTCAACGCATTTATTCGGATAGAGGGAAGGTGGAGATACTTTTGCGGATGATCTCACTGATAGTACTTGTGCAGGTGCTCGGCGTTCCAGGCGTGGGTAAGGACCTTCCCTTCCGTATTAGCTAGCCGGTAGGTTGTGGGTCCGAGGACTTCGGTGACCTTGTTGGGGCCTTCCCACTTAGCCGCTAGCTTCCCCTTGCGGGTGATCTCCGGGCTGAAGGCCACCTTTCTGAGGACCAGATCCCTTTGGCGGAAGCTCTTTCCCCTAACCTGGGAGTTGTAGTAGCGCGCTACCTTTTGCTTCTGCCGGATGATAGTGGCCAAGGCCTGCTCCCGTCGCTCGTCCAGGAGCTCCTGGCCAAACTCCAAGCATTCTGTGTTCCTCTCCTCATCGAAGTGCTTTATGCGGAGGGATTCTGTAACGACTGGTTTTCATGTGTTTGGATTATCTATATTATAGTATATGTTTTGGTGGATTTTATCCTTATGTGTGATTTTCCATCTCCGTAGCTTCCGTTTTCGTCGTTTGTGGTTTCGTTCGTTTCGTCGTGATTTTCTAGCTTCTTCCTTAGATCGTTGAGTTTCAGAGTAAGTCATTCGTGACGAGCTTCATATCGATCATATCTTAGTGATAGGTTGATCCTAGAAGCCGTAGGAATCTTCCCGAAGCTTCGCGCTTCAATTCGGCACTTTTCGTGCACGTTAGTTGGTTCAAGAAGGGGGACCAACCGACTAGATTGAGATCTAGTCGGTCAGGAACTCTACTGGAACCGACTAGTTCATTGAATCAATTGTACAGGAGTTACTGTTTACTCTTAGTCGGTCTAAGAACAACCACCGACCGACTAAATGTGAAACTAGTCGGTCAGAACTTGCTCTCAGACCGACTAGTTCCTTTGATGAATTTCACCTAAGTTACTGTTTATCGTTAGTCGGTCTAAGAACAACCACCGACCGACTAAGTTGCAAACTAGGCGGTTAGCCATTGTTCTTTAACCGACTAATTCCTTGACCATTTCGACAACCTGAGTTACTTTTTGGTTTTAGTCGGTCACAGTTGGTTGACCGACCGACTAGTTGTTGAACTAGTCGGTCAACAACCCTTCTTTGACCGACTAATCGCTGTCGTAAACCTAGGGTTTGACCAGCCGCCGGCTGTGCCTATTTAAACCCCCCAATCGTTTTTCTTTCTTCATTCATTTCTCCTGAGCCTCCTTCTTCCCCAAATCATCATCCATCATTCCCTAGCTCCCCTCCTTCATCCCCCGAGCTCCCCTCACCTTCATTTAGGCCGGCTATCTCCTCTATGTTGGAAGCAACGATCTAGGATCTTGGTTTGATGATGACAAACGTGTCTTTATATCTAATGTGTGTGCTTAATGTGTTTCAGGTCAATATTTGGCGGAATTGCTATTCGTATAGCATATTGGGAGAGAGGGAGTGTGTGTGCACAAAGAAGTTTGACTTGGTCAATGGAGAGCAAAGTGGACTTAGCCAAGTCATGAGAAGAGATGTGGACCAAGTCAAATTAACTAAGGAGAATTGGATTGATTCAAATCAATTTGATATTTGATCAAATCATATGTCCTATTTGTGGTGCAAAGTGATAGAACCAAATCTCTATCTCTTATTCAAAATAGGATTCCCCACAACCGCATCACCCTAGCATCTCCCTATAAAACCCATCTTCTAGGGTTGAAAAAAAAAGAGAGGCCAATATCCAATCGAAGAAGAAAAAGGCAGACCGCAGCTAAAAATTTCACTAAGCAAAAAAAAGAGGCTCTGAAAAATCAATCTCTCCAAGCCAAAAGGAGGACATTGCCGCATGAAAAAAAGGGGGGGGGGGGGGGGTCAGCCATTTCAATTCGTTGTTAATGATAACTTGTTTTAAATGATCACCCCTTTTTAAGGCTCTCTTGTCTTTAGCTTTTAATTCTCAACTTAACTTGTCTCTGATTGTTGCATGCATTTTTTTATTCACAAGTCAAAACCTAGGGAGCCACACAAATAAATAAACCCTTGTCTCAATTTCCAAGGTGCTGCCGAAACTGTTTCAAGTTGTGTTTTTTTTTGAGGCAGTACAACACAAAAAGGGTTCAAAGGCCGGCCAAAAAGTTTCCCAAGCGCCGCACATCCCTTACAAATTTTCCAAGGCCGCGTAAGTTTTTTTTTACAAATTGTTTAAGATCACATCTCCTAATCTTTTTTTTATTTGTGCAAGAACCGAACTTTGTAGAAAAGAGGGGTTATCAGTTTCGTTAACATTTTTTTTTACTGCCGCACGTTGATCTGCTCTCGTCATCCACTAATTTAGTGCACAAGACCTTTTAAAGAGGCAGCCAAAGTTTAATAACTACATGCACAAAAATTGTTAAGAGGAGAAAGCACAGTTCTCTCTTTTTCAATCATTCACGTGCACACTTGTTTGGCCCCAGGCTTTCTTTGTCAATGAATTATTTTTCATCTTCACATCAGAAATACATTTGATGTAACTATAGAAATATTGTTTTTAAAAACAAAGAATAGCACTACTCTTTAATTGGTTAGTGCAGGTGATTGGGATTAATTCTCCAAGCACAGGCCTACTTATTTTCATTGCAAAGGCCGAAATCACACAGACTCAAACCAGGGTGGCCGGCCATATCATTTTCACAGGGGAAGAACAAATGCAAAGTTGTTCATGCAGGCACACAAATCACCAAACAAAGTACAATCAGTAGAGAGGAGCAAGCACCAAGCACAGCCGAAATACAGAGAGATATCCGCAAGTCACTAAAGGAGGAGAAGCAATCGGCAACTTGAGTTGCGAAGAATTGCCGAGGAGACCACTACTACTTGCCAGACGACTTCTGGCCCGTACTGATTGACGAAGACATCGCTGCTACACAATCTGAGCTTCCTAAACTCTATACTCTATTATTTTGTGTAGCAATTGTGATAGATCTTCGTAGGGGAAACTTTACATATTTTTCTGTGACTATTTTGGGACTTGTCTAGTTGGGACTAGACAAGTGGGACCCAGCTAGTTTGGGACTAGCTGGTAGAAAGCTTTGCTAGGATTGATAGTGAGAGGAAACACTGTGTGTGGGGTACTGAGAGCCTGGCGAGTGTAGAGACGTAGAGGGTGCTCTGAGCGTGCTCTAACTTGTGGTTTTGTACCTATTGCGCTATTCAATACTAGTTCTGCTTTGGGGGCTAGAGTAGGTCGTTGGGACGACCGAACCAGGGTAAATCTGATGTGTACTCTGTGTCTACATTTTATTTACTCTGGTTGTGCTATAACTGCGTGTGCTTATTCGTGGGTTGCACGAATTATTTTTAAAAGCCTATTCACCCCCCCCCCCCTCTAGGCTAGGATCAGGATCCAACAAGTGGTATCAGAGCCAGTTTAGTAGATCTAGCCCAGGTTGACCATGGACCACATTGATAGTGCTTTTGCTGAGGGTCAGTCTATTTCCCGATCACCTAGATTTAATGGAGTAGACTATGCTTATTGGAAAAATCGTATGAGAATCTACTTGATTTCTATTGATTATAAAGCTTGGCAAATAATTGAAAAAGGATATAAACTGCCTGTAATTAAAGTAGAAAATGCTGAGATTGAAAAACCAAATGACAAATGGGATGATAATGATTGGAAATCTTATTCTTTAAATGCTAAAGCTATGAATGCTCTCATTTGTGCACTTGATAAATCTGAATATAATAGAATCTCACATTGTCTAACTGCGCAGGAAATATGGCATACTTTGGAGGTGACGCACGAGGGAACGTCACAGGTGAAGGAGTCTAGACTTGCACTTCTGAGCACAGAGTACGAGGGATTTCGCATGATACCATCAGAGACCATATCAGAAATGTTTGCGAGATTCACCAACATCGTCTATAAGTCTAGCTCGCTCGGTAAGCCATATTCTAGCATTGAACAGGTGAGAAAGATATTAAGAGCACTGCCAAGCTCTTTCAGACCAAAGGTCACCGCCATCCAGGAAGCAAAGGTATTGTCTCAATTGAAAGTGGAGGACCTTATTGGTAATTTGATGTCCCATGAGTTGGAACTACAAAATGTTGAAGCAAGAGAGAAACCTGAGGAGAAAGAGAAAGTCATAAAGCCCCTTGCTCCGAAAGCTGACGAAAGCGAAGATGATGATGACGACATAGCGCTAATGGTGAGAAACTTCAGAAAGTTCATCAAGACCAAGCATGGGAAAAACGAAATGGCACCCAGGTTTAATTGTTCTAACTTTAATAATTCTTCCAAGCAATTTAATGATCAGAAATCTACTGATAGAATGCAATGTTTTAAATGCAAGGGAAGAGGACATCTGATGAAGGATTGCCCAAATGAAACTGCTCAGCTCGCTAAAGGAAAAGGAAAAGCGAAGGTATTAACATGGGATATGGACAGCGAAGCTGAAAGCGAGGAGGAAAATGAAGCACACTCTTGCATGGCTTTGATGGGGATCCAAGATGAGACACCGTCAGGTAGCAAAGCTGAACTTCTTAAAATTTGTGAAGAAATGCAAAATCAAATAGTAGATCATGAGTTCACTATTGAATGTCTCCAAAATCAGAACTATGACATGCAAGTTAGAGATGATAAGGTGTTTAAAGAGAATGAAAAGCTTAAAATTGAACTTAATGCATGTAAGTCTACTATTGAAATCATGAAGAAGGAAAAAGCTAGCTTTGATGAAACTGCTCCTTGTATTTCTTGTCCCTCATTATTAAACCAAATTAGCATGCTTAAACTTGATTTGATTAAGCTCGAAACTGAAAAAGACTATGTGATTAGAGAGCTTAATGATAAATTCTGCATGTTGGATAATGACTTTAAAAGAAAAATGATTGAATTTGAAAAGAAGGAAGAGGAAAACAAGAGAGCTTTTATTAGTAAATGCACGATGCTTGTGGAAGAAAATAAACAATTAAAAACCAAAGTCTCTCATCTTGAAGTAGCCATTAAGAAATTCTCTATGGGAAAACAATCGTTGGACACCATTTTAGAGAATCAATTATATGGCAATAATAGAAGATGACTTGGTTTTGGTCTGAAAAACGTTGAAAAGCAAAAATTCAAGAAATTCCACAATGTACCCTCTATTGCGAAGAACATATACGCAAAGTGCTTTACTTGTGATAGTGTAGGCCACACATCATATTATTGTAAATTCAGGAACACAAATATCAAGTTTAAACAAGTGTGGGTTCCTAAAACAATATTGGCTAACACTAGTGGACCTTGTTGGATTCCAAGGTCACACTTAACACCTTTTATGTAGGTAAGGTGGAGATTTGGTGAGGAGTAATAAATTGGAAGCTTCATTCTTTTAGCTCCTTAGCCAAATAGCGACGAGAAGGTATATTTTTTTTCCCTCTTTGCATTTCATTGCATACCTTCATAGATTGTTTTATGTGCTTGTATTTATTTTGTTTTGTGTGCTTGCTTGCATGATTTTTTTAATGTTTTTATTTCTGAAAAAAAACAAAAAAATTGAAAAACAAAAATCCAAAAAAAATTGTGCTTATTGAATCTCCGCTTATGAATCTCTTAAGTGGTATTGTATGAATGATCAATTGTATCCCTTGTAGAAGTCAATTCATTATTGTTGTAGCTACATGAACATGTTGTTATCTTTTTAGTAGCCATGACATGTCTCTAAAATTTCAAACGTGACTTCTACACCTACATTTGCACTTTCACGATATTTGACTTTTTCGTGCTTTTGGAGATTCTTTTGAAGAATAATGGGAAGTGAATGTAGGAATGATTAATTTCTGAATTTTCTAAGGGATATGAAGTGTTTAGCCATGAATTAAAATTGAGCACAAAAGAATTGAAATAAAAAACGATATTTGCTCCGTATGAAAAATGGATACACTTCATGGCTAATACACAACCCACGAGTATCCAACTTGTGCTACATGGGCAATCATTAGCCTTGGTGTATATAACTCGTCAAGCAATGCCATCCCGCATTTAAAAGTCCTTTTAGGCCATGTTTTGGGATTTGGTAACTTGAACTCATCTTTGATGAGGTGGGAAAAATCAATCCTAGTGATATTCATGAAAATTGGAAAATGTGGATTGATTTGGTTGAATATCTGAAATTGAATCCCCTCTTGTACTTTATTGTCTATATCACTACACTTACACAAAGGTGAAGAAGTCTTGTTATGAAATTCTATGAGCTTGGATTGCCTATTTTGTGGAAAACTCATGCAAATTGCACGCTACATTTAATAATGGTTTATTTTTGCATGGAATATTTTTGTGACTTCATTAACCCACTTTTGGTGATTTCAAAGGGGGAGAAAGAATAATTGGAAGATTTGAGACAGTTTGATGTCTGTATTATTTGTTGAGGGGGTAGCTAGAAATATTCTTGAATATATGGTGAAGGGGGAGCTTGAGAGAAGGGGGAGCATGCTTTTATATTTAGTATTTGTAATGCATGCGTTGTAATGCTTGATGCTTGAATGACTCATCCATACATCATATTGCATTACACCCTTCAACACACTTCGCACACCCATACTTATTGCTCAAATCTTTTATGGGTTTGTCATCACCAAAAGGGGGAGATTGTTGGAAGCAACGATCTAGGATCTTGGTTTGATGATGACAAACGTGTCGTTATATCTAATGTGTGTGCTTAATGTGTTTCAGGTCAATATTTGGCGGAATTGCTATTCGTATAGCATATTGGGAGAGAGGGAGTGTGTGTGCACAAAGAAGTTTGACTTGGTCAATGGAGAGCAAAGTGGACTTAGACAAGTCATGAGAAGAGATGTGGACCAAGTCAAATTGACTAAGGAGAATTGGATTGATTCAAATCAATTTGATATTTGATCAAATCATATGTCCTATTTGTTGTGCAAAGTGATAGAACCAAATCTCTATCTCCTATTCAAAATAGGATTCCCCACAACCGCATCACCCTAGCATCTCCCTATAAAACCCATCTTCTAGGGTTGAAAAAAAAAGAGAGGCCAATATCCAATCGAAGAAGAAAAAGGCAGACCGCGGCTAAAAATTTCACTAAGCAAAAAAAAAGAGGCTCTGAAAAATCAATCTCTCCAAGCCAAAAGGAGGACATTGCCGCATGAAAAAAAGGGGGGGTCAGCCATTTCAATTCGTTGTTAATGATAACTTGTTTTAAATGATCACCCCTTTTTAAGGCTCTCTTGTCTTTAGCTTTTAATTCTCAACTTAACTTGTCTCTGATTGTTGCAGGCATTTTTTGATTCACAAGTCAAAACCTAGGGAGCCACACAAATAAATAAACCCTTGTCTCAATTTCCAAGGTGCTGCCGAAACTGTTTCAAGTTGTGTTTTTTTTGAGGCAGTACAACACAAAAAGGGTTCAAAGACCGGCCAAAAAGTTTCCCAAGCGCCGCACATCCCTTACAAATTTTCCAAGGCTGCGTAAGTTTTTTTACAAATTGTTTAAGATCACATCTCCTAATCTTTTTTTTATTTGTGCAAGAACCGAACTTTGTAGAAAAGAGGGGTTATCAGTTTCGTTAACATTTTTTTACTGCCACACGTTGATTTGCTCTCCTCATCCACTAATTTAGTGCACAAGACCTTTTAAAGAGGCAGCCAAAGTTTAATAACTACATGCACAAAAATTGTTAAGAGGAGAAAGCACAGTTCTCTCTTTTTCAATCATTCACATGCACACTTGTTTGGCCCCAGGCTTTCTTTGTCAATGAATTATTTTTCATCTTCACATCAGAAATACATTTGATGTAACTATAGAAATATTGTTTTTTAAAAAAAAGAATAGCACTACTCTTTAATTGGTTAGTGCAGGTGATTGGGATTAATTCTCCAAGCACAGGCCTACTTATTTTCATTGCTTAAAGGCCGAAATCACACAGACTCAAACCAGGGTGGCCGGCCATATCATTTTCACAGGGGAAGAACAAATGCAAAATTGTTCATGCATGCACACAAATCACCAAACAAAGTACAATCAGTAGAGAGGAGCAAGCACCAAGCACAGCCGAAATACAGAGTGATATCCACACGTCACTAAAGGAGGAGAGGCAATCGGCAACTTGAGTTGCGAAGAATTGCCGAGGAGACCACTACTACTTGCCAGACGACTTCTGGCCCGTACTGATTGACGAAGACATCGCTGTTACACAATCTGAGCTTCCTAAACTCTAAACTCTATTATTTTATGTAGCAATTGTGATAGATCTTCGTAGGGGAAACTTTACATATTTTTCTGTGACTATTTTGGGACTTGTCTAGTTGGGACTAGACAAGTGGGACCCAGCTAGTTTGGGACTAGCTGGTAGAAAGCTTTGCTAGGATTGATAGTGAGAGGAAACACTGTGTGTGGGGTACTGAGAGCCTGGCGAGTGTAGAGACGTAGAGGGTGCTCTGAGCGTGCTCTAACTTATGGTTTTGTACCTATTGCGCTATTCAATACTAGTTCTGCTTTGGGGGCTGGAGTAGGTCGTTGGGACGACCGAACCAGGGTAAATCTGCTGTGTACTCTGTGTCTGCATTTTATTTACTCTGGTTGTGCTATAACTGCGTGTGCTTATTCATGGGTTGCACGAATTATTTTTAAAAGCCTATTCAACCCCCCTCTAGGCTAGGATCAGGATCCAACACTCTAGGCCGCCGGCAACCCCCCAAAACCCCCAAAACCTCATTTTCTCCAGATTTTCTCCCCATTTACAGATCTGAACCTTAGTTCTCCGGATCGTTTCTTCCGTCGCCGTGCTTGCTCGGCATCGTTCTTCTGCTAACGATTCGGTAATAACTCGATCCTATAATGTTCTCTTAACCCATTTGTGTTTTTGTAAAACCCTAATGAAAATGGATGTTGTTTTGATGGTTGTTTTCTCCATAACAGCGACTTCTAGCGATTGTGAAACGAACCTTCGTGATCGTCACCCTCGGTGCTAGGCAAGTGAAACTTGTCACTTACGGTTTTAGGCCATGTTCTAGGCCATTTACTTGTTTTAGCGTAAAAGAGACTAGGCAGTGAAAGGATAACTGCCTAGACGCCCTTGATCTAGTTTGACAACGAAGCTAGATCCGTCACCTTCATCATGCTTGTATGTCATGTTTAATTTCAATTAACGGTACGCAAATATCTGTTCATGTCATTGCATACTTTCTTGTTCATCGTGTTTGTGTAGCACACGCTACTTTAAAATGTAAGCTGCGACGAGTAGGATTTTGACTCCTACATCGTGACTTGATGCTAGGTGCACCCCTATGCCAAATACACTTCCTGGCTCGTGATCCAGAAGCGAGCATAGTGTGTTGCTAATCCCAACGCTCGATACACGTGGAGGGGTAGGGTTAAACGGTCGCTTGAGCTTAGGAGTTGGCCCGATCAGCCACTCTAGCCAAAAGGCGGAAACTCTGAGCACAAAGTGAAAATCGTGATAAGTGATTCTTGAATCAGTGATTTGGTAGCTTTTGCTACATCGTGCGTGCATGTCCCTTCTTGTCCTTTTTAACTGTTGCATCACACTTAAATGTCATGTCATTGCATCTCACTTGAACTGTTAGGTTGTTAGTTGACTTTCAGTTTCCTTGCTCAAGTCTTTTAGACTTGCTGACATGTGCCCCTCTCTCTTTTGGGTGACACATGTTAGATCTTGAGCCAGAGTTCGTTGGTGAGGACGTGGGGTTTGCTGACGCTGAGTCAGAGCCTGCGTACGTGGAGGAGTACGTGGACACCGGGGACCGTCCTAGTGTCTTCGTTGAGCTTTCCCTTTTGTTTTAGTCTGCAGTTGTTGTCGGTGCGCAGCACCTATACTTTGTTATGTTGTCGTTTTGTCGGCCATGTTTTGGGCCTTTAGACTCTTTCCTTTAGCCTGGTGGCTTTTCTGGATGTTGGATATTATTGTGGACAAATCCTGAGATTGGTTAACTTTTATCAGTCTCCCTTACCATGTTATTATTATTGTTGCTCCGTTTTCACTGATAGGGACCTGCTTATGTTTTATTGACGCTTATCAGGCGTGTGGCTTCACAGCTCCACGTCTGTGCGGACCTTCTCACTTCTCGCCTCCATAGCTTTGGGAAGCGGGGCGTGATAGGTTTTGTTGGTGGCCCATGCAGGTATGCTTTCTGTAACTGTGAATTATCGGATCAACGATAATAATATTAGATTGTCCAACAACTAAAATTCGACATCCGAGTCCTAAGCTATGAGTCTAATTGTTTCGTTTTCTACGTCACTAGATGGCAAGAAGGCGATTTACCCATGGTGGTGGTAGCGCGCCCCCTCATGACGAGGAGCCTGAGCGGGAGCCCATCAATGGAGAGATGATGCGGATGATGCTTCAGATGATGCAGGTGCAACAGGGCGTGCTCCTGCAAGTCCAGAATGCTCCAGTCGGTCGAGCTGCTCGGGCAATCCAGGATGCCCCTCGCTCCGAGCCGGGAGAGAAGCAATTTTGGGAGCTGGGTCCCGCTTATTTCGATGGGTCTGAGGGTCATCTAGCTGCCGATGAGTGGATTCAGAACAATGAGGATAATTTGAAGATGGCGAAGATCAGCCCGGCTGGATGGGTTGATTTGGCGAAGAGGCAGCTCAAGGATAATGCTCGAAACTAGTGGGATGCGGAAGAGAAGATGCTGGTGGAGCCGATAGCTTGGGCTACTTTTAAGTCCAGGTTTGATGAAGAGTTTTTCCCAAAGGCTGCTAGGAAGGAGATGCTGCAATGCTTTATTGAGCTGAAGCAAGGGAGCTTGACGGTGGACCAGTACCACCAAGAGTTCACTAGGCTGAGTCGGTTCGCACTAAAGATGGTGCAGGATACTGATGAGAGGGCTCAGAGGTTCCTACAGGGACTTGCTTTGGAGCTTCAGAGTTTTGTGTCTTCCTCTGATCTGGAATCTTATCAGAAGGTTCTGGTAGCTGTAAGGAGGCAGGAGCTGAACCTGAGCCAGAGGAGAGGACATGTTTCTGGAGCTGGGAAGAGGCCTATGGAGCAGGCCAGAGCGGTGGTTAGGCCTGGATTCAGGCCCAACCAGCCAGCTCAGTTCAAGAGGCCAGGTGGGCCTGTTCTGAAGACTTGTAATCATTGTGGCAAGCCGGGTCATGTGAAGGATCAGTGCCGGAGGCTCTTGGGTCAGTGTTTGGGCTGTGGTGATGCTTCACATTCTCTGAAGGATTGTCCGAGTATCAAGCAGCCTTAGAGGGCACCTGTTGCAGCACAGCCGTTGCAGCAAAGAGCGTCTGTTCCTGTTGGACGAGGAGCAGCTCTTGTTCCACAGAGGCAGGCTTTTCAGCAGGCTTTTCCGTCGAGGAGGCAGGCTTTTCTGATGACCGCTGTGGAGAGCGAGGCAGTGGATGAGGTTATCGCAGGTAATCCTCAATCTAGCTGTTCCTTTCTTGATTGGTTTTGATTGATAGATTATGTTTGGTTTCTTGCACATGATTGTTTGCTAGACTAGGGCTTGATTGTTATACTGTTTGTATGTGTGATTTTGGTTTGCACATTTCCTGCACGAGTCCTCTTTGACTCAGGTGCGTCGATGTGCATTATTTCTCGGAGCTTCGTGGAGAGGCATTCCTTGTCGACGTCCTCTCTTTCCAAGAGTTGGAATATCGTTACAGGGAATGGCGTGGTCTCGATGCATCTTGGTTGCAGTTCTTGCCCGTTGGTGGTTTGTGGACATGAGCTTTACGCTGATTTCATTGTCCACGACATCATCAACTATGATGCGGTCCTTGGGATGGATTGGCTTGCGAGCTTCTATGCTACGATCGACTGTCGGAGGAAGAAGGTGGTGTTCGAGATTCCCGGACATCCGGTATTTGAGTTCAGCCGAGGTAGCAGTTCGCTTGGTCCAGTCAGGTTTCGGGCCAGGCCGGTGGAGATTGTAGCTATGCAGATGGAGCTGGAGAGGCCAGCGGTTGTGCGGGACTTTGTTGACGTCTTCCCCGAGGAGATGTCTGGATTGCCACCTGATCGAGCTCTGTAATTTTCTATTGATCTTGTTCCGGGAGCGCAGCCGATTTCGAAGGCGCCATATCGTATGGCACCCGCAGAGTTGGAGGAGTTGCGGAAGCAGCTGGATGAGCTTTTGCAGAAGGGTTATATCAATCCTAGTGTGTCTCCGTGGGGAGCACCGGTGTTGCTGGTGAGGAAGAAGGATGGTTCGCGTCGCATGTGCGTGGACTATCAGGAGCTGAATGCGGTGACCGTGAAGAATAAATACCCGTTGCCTCGCATTGATGATATTTTTGATCAGCTTGGAGGTTCGAGGGTGTTTTCGAAGTTGGATCTGAGGAGTGGTTATCATCAGCTGAAGGTGAAGAAGGAAGATGCTCCGAAGACAACATTCAGGACGAAGTATGGACACTACGAGTTTGTGGTTATGCCTTTCGGTGTAACCAATGCACCCGCAGTTTTCATGAATCTGATGAACCTGATTTTCTATGACTTTTTAGATAAGTTTGTCGTTATCTTCATTGACGACATTCTGATCTATTCAAAGTCGGAGGAGGAGCATGCCTCGCACTTGAGGACGGTGTTGGAGATTTTGAGGAAGCATCGTTTGTATACTAAGTTTTCGAAGTGCGAGTTTTGGCTGGACCGAGTTGCTTTTCTGGGGCATGTGGTGACTGTAGATGGTATTTCGGTGGATCCCGAGAAGATTAGGGCCATCAGAGAGTGGCCCGTTCTGCAGTCAACATCTGAGATCCGGAGTTTCCTTGGTCTTGCTGGTTACTATCGGCGCTTCATTAAGTACTTTTCCCGTATTGCTGAGCCGATGACCAGATTGACGTGGAAGGATGTACCTTTTGTTTGGTCGGGTGATTGTGAGAATGCCTTTGGTGTTCCGAGGGAGAGATTGATGACTGCCTCTATTCTTGTTGTGCCTGATCGCAGTGGAGGATTTGAGATCTTTTGCGATGCTTCTGGCAAGGGTCTCGGTTGTGTGTTGCATCAGCACGGGCATGTTGTGGCATATGCTTCGCGTCAGCTCAAGGCTCATGAGAAGAATTACCCGACACACGATTTGGAGTTGGCTACCGTCGTGTTTGCGCTCAAGATTTGGAGGCACTTCCTGCTGAGTGAGAAAGTGAAGATCTTCACCGATCACAAAAGCTTGAAGTATATTTTTACTCAGAAGGAGCTCAACATGCGACAGCATCGATGGCTGGAGCTCATGGCGGATTATGAGATTGATTTGCAGTTTCACCCTGGCAAGGTGAATGTGGTTCCGGATGCGCTGAGTAGGCTTCCAGCGGTGATGATGTTGACTTCGCAGTGGAGATTGCAGCAGGATTTTTGCGAGTCTGGTGTGGAGATTGTTCTTCCTGGGGAGGCTTCTTCGTTGATGAGTATGCAGATTCAGTCGTCGATTGTGGATCGGATCAAGGCTGGTCAGGTTGGAGATCCGAAGCTGGTGAAGATTCAGGAGCAGGTAGAAGTCGGTCTGCAGACTGACTTTCTAATTCATGAGGATGGCTCGCTGAGGTTTGGAGCTAAGTTGTTTGTGCCGGCTGGGGATATCAGAGAGGAATTATTGGTGGAGGCACACAGTTCACCGTATTCTATGCATCCTGGTGGCACCAAGATGTACAAGGATCTTCGTCTGAACTTTTGGTGGCATGGTATGAAGAGGAGTGTGGCTCGGAGTGTAGCCAAGTGTCTGGTTTTCCAGCAGGTAAATGCAGAGCATCAGCGTACGGCAGGGTTGCTACAACCACTTCCGATTCCAGAGTGGAAGTGGCAACACATCACTATGGATTTCGTGACTGGACTGCCTCGGAGTCCGAAGCAAAATGACGCGATTTGGGTGATCGTAGACCGATTGACCAAATCTGCGCACTTTATTCCATTCCGAGTAGGACAGTCCACGGAGGCGCTAGCAAGGAGATACATGGAGGTAAATTCTTTTACTCTCCGTTTCTAATTCCTTTTCCTAGTTTAAATAGTGATGTAATGTGAATCGTGCAGGAGATCGTACGACTTCACGGAGTCCCTGTGAGTATCGTGTCGGACAGAGACACGAGGTTCACATCTCAGTTCTAGCGGAGTTTGCAGAAGAGTTTGGGTACGCGTCTGAGTTTTAGCACGGCGTACCATCTGCAGACAGATGGCCAGTCCGAGAGGACGATTCAGATCTTGGAGGACATGCTGAGGGCGTGCATGTTGGATTTCAAGGGTTCGTGGGAGGACCATCTACATCTGGTGGAGTTCTCTTACAACAACAACTTCCAGGTGAGTATTGGCATGACGCCTTTTACCGCGCTTTATGGGAGGAAATGTCGATCGCCATTGAGTTGGTATGACGTTGGTGATCGGGAGCTGTTGGGACCTGAGATGATTGTGGAGGCCATGGAAGTTGTCAGAAATATTCAGGAGAGGTTGAGGATTGCTCAGGACCGTTTTAAGCATTGGGCAGATGCTAAACGTCGTCCTTTGGAGTTTCAGCTAGGCGACCATGTGTTCTTGAAGATTTCCCCGAATCGTGGTGTGATTAGCTTTGGGAAGCGAGGGAAGTTGAGGCCGCGATACATTGGACCGTTTGACATTCTGGAGAAAGTTGGCGAGGTAGCCTACCGCTTAGCCTTGCCGCCATCTTTGGAAGGAGTTGACAATGTTTTCCATGTGTCGTAGCTTCGTCGATACATTAGTGATTCATCTCATGCTATGGATTTCTCGGAGATTACCGTTCGCCCTGATATGACGTATGACCAGCAGCCAGTGCAGATTCTGGACAGGCATCAGAAGTCACTCCGGAACAAGGTTGTCAATCTTGTGAGGGTGATGTGGCGATGCGGCTCGCCAGGAGAGTCTACTTGGGAGAATGAGGATGAGATGCGAGAGCGTTTCCCACTTTTGTTTCCGGACACGTGAGTGTTGGGAAATTCAGAGGACGGAATTTTTCTTAAGTTGGGGAGGATGTAACGACTGGTTTTCATGTGTTTGGATTATCTATATTATATTATATGTTTTGGTGGATTTTCTCCTTATGTGTGATTTTCCATCTCCGTAGCTTCCGTTTTCGTCGTTTGTGGTTTCGTTCGTTTCGTCGTGATTTTCTGGCTTCTTCCTTAGATCGTTGAGTTTTGGAGTAAGTCATTCGTGACGAGCTTCATATCGCTCATATCTTAGTGATAGGTTGATCCTAGAAGCCGTAGGAATCTTCCCGAAGCTTCGCGCTTCAATTCGGCACTTTCCGTGCACGTTAGTTGGTTCAAGAAGGGGGACCAATCGACTAGATTGAGATCTAGTCCGTCAGGAACTCTACTGGAACCGACTAGTTCATTGAATCAATTGTACAGGAGTTACTGTTTACTCTTAGTCGGTCTAAGAACAACCATCGACCGACTAGATGTGAAACTAGTCGGTCAGAACTTTCTCTCACACCGACTAGTTCCTTTGATGAATTTCACCTAAGTTACTGTTTATCGTTAGTCGGTCCAAGAACAACCACCGACCGACTAAGTTGCAAACTAGGCGGTCAGCCATTGTTCTTTAACCGACTAATTCCTTGACCATTTCGACAACCTGAGTTACTATTTGGTTTTAGTCGGTCACAGTTGGTCGACCGACCGACTAGTTGTTGAACTAATCGGTCAACAACCCTTCTTTGACCGACTAATCGCTGTCGTAAACCTAGGGTTTGCCCAGCCATCGGCTGTGCCTATTTAAACCCCCCAATCGTTTTTCTTTCTTCATTCATTTCTCCTGAGCCTCCTTCTTCCCCAAATCATCATCCATCATTCCCTAGCTCCCCTCCTTCATCCTCCGAGCTCCCCTCACCTTCATTTAGGCCGGATATCTCCTCTAGGCCGCCGGCAAACCCCCAAAACCTCATTTTCTCCAGATTTTCTCCCCATTTACAGATCTGAACCCTAGTTCCCCGGATCGTTTTTTCCGTCGCCGTGCTTGCTCGGCATCGTTCTTCCGCTAACGATTCGGTAATAACTCGATCCTATAATGTTCTCTTAACCCATTTGTGTTTTTGTAAAACCCTAATAAAAATGGATATTGTTTTGATGGTTGTTTCTCCATAACAGTGACTTCTAGCGATTGTGAGACGAACCTTCGTGATCATCACCCTCGGTGCTAGGCAAGTGAAACTTGTCACTTACGGTTTTAGGCCATGTTCTAGGCCATTTACTTGTTTTAGCGTAAAAGAGACTAGGCAGTGAAAGGATAGCTGCCTAGACGCCCTTGATCTAGCTTGACAACGAAGCTAGATCCGTCAACTTCATCATGCTTGTATGTAATGTTTAATTTCAATTAACGGTACGCAAATATCTGTTCATGTCATTGCATACTTGCTTGTTCATCGTGTTTGTGTAGCACACGCTACTTTAAAATGTAAGCTGCGACGAGTAGGATTTTGACTCCTACATCGTGACTTGATGCTAGGTGCACCCCTATGCCAAATACACTTCCTGGCTCGTGATCCAGAAGCGAGCATAGTGAGTTGCTAATCCCAACGCTCGATACACGTGGAGGGGTAGGGTTAAACGGTCGCTTGAGCTTAGGAGTTGGCCCGATCAGCCACTCTAGCCAAAAGACGGAAACTCTAAGCACAAAGTGAAAATCGTGATAAGTGATTCATGAATTAGTGATTTGGTAGCTTTTGCTACATCGTGCGTGCTTGTCCCTTCTTGTCCTTTTTAACGGTTGCATCACACTTAAATGTCATGTCATTGCATCTCACTTGAACTGTTAGGTTGTTAGTTTACTTTCAGTTTCCTTGCTCAAGTCTTTTAGACTTGCTGACATGTGCCCCTCTCTCTTTTGGGTGACACATGTTAGATCCTGAGCCAGAGTTCGTTGGTGAGGACGTGGTGTTTGCTGACGCTGAGTCAGAGCCTGCGTATGTGGAGGAGTATGTGGACACCGGGGACTAGTCCTAGTGTCTTCGTTGAGCTTTCCCTTTTGTTTTAGTCTGCAGTTGTTGTCGGTGCGCAGCACCTATACTTTGTTATGTTGTCGTTTTGTCGGCCATGTTTTGGGCCTTTAGACTCTTTCCTTTAGCCTGGTGGCTTTTCTGGATGTTGGATATTATTATGGACAAATCCTAAGATTGGTTAACTTTTATCAGTCTCCCTTACCATGTTATTATTATTGTTGCTCCGTTTTCACTTATAGGGACCTGCTTATGTTTTATTGACGCTTATCAGGCGTGTGGCTTCACAGCTCCATGTCTGTGCGGACCTTCTCACGTCTCGCCTCCATAGCTTTGGGAAGCAGGGCGTGACAGATTCCTCGCCTACCTCGACTGGCACCATCGCTTCGGTGCCATACGCGAGCGTGAAAGGGGTTTCGCCTGTGGCTTGTTTGTGAGTCATCCTGTACGACCAGAGTATCCCCGGGAGTTCCTCCGGCCAGTTGCCTTCAGCGTCTTCCACCTTCTTTTGGAGGGGCTCAATGATGGACTTGTTGGCGGCCTCCGCCATCCCATTAGTCTGGGGGTGTACCACCGAGGCGAAAAGGAGTTTGATCTTCCACTCCGCGCAGAAGTCCTTGAACCCAGCGGAGCCGAATTGCTTCCCATTGTCTGTGACGATGGCTCGGGGAATTCCAAACCTGGAGATGATGAAGTTCCACACGAAGCTCTTTGCCTTCTTCCAGGTGATGGAAGCAAGGGGTTCTGTCTCAATCCACTTGGTGAAGTAGTCCACCGCCACGATCAAGTATTTCCTCTGCCCCCGGCCGAAAGTGGAAGGCCCGAGGATGTCGAGTCCCCATTTCATGAAAGGTATGGGGTTGACTATCGGAACGAGCTCCGACGGGGGGATGAGCCTAGTTTGGCGAACCTCTGGCACTCCTGGCACATTTGGAAGTATCTGGTAGCGTCGTTGACCAAGGTTGGACAGTAATACCCTTGCCTCAAGATTTTCTGGGCGATCGTCTTGCCACCATGGTGATTCCCACAGATCCCCTCGTGCACCTCCCTGAGGACGTAGTCGGCCTCCCGAGGTCCGAGGCACTTGAGATAGGGAAGGATGTCCGTCTTCATCCAGCGTCTTTTATACAGTGCCCCTTCATGGATCACGTACCGGAGTGCCTTTCACTCCAGGGATCAGAGCTCATCCAGGTCTGTTGGTACTTCCCCACTGGAGAGGTATCGAACGATCGGATCCATCCAAGTGGGATCCTCGTCAATGACCATTACTTCCTTCTCCTCCGTACTGGGGAACCGGAGATTCTCCACGAAGATGTCACGACCTAACTCCTCGGACGAAGAGGAGGCTAGCTTGGATAGAGCATCTGCGCGGGCGTTCTCCGACCGTGGGAGGTGGAGGGTCTCAGCTTGCCTGAATTTGGATAGCTCAATTTTGGCCGAAGCAAGATAATTCTGCATCGCCACTTCGCGCGCCTTGTAATCCCTCTACAACTGGTTGATGACGAGATTCGAATCGCTAAGGAGGCATACGGATTCGGCTCCGAGTTCTCTGGCTAGCCTCAAGCCATTTATTGCGGCTTCGTACTCGGCCACGTTGGTGGTGGCCAGAAACTCGAACCAAAGTGCTTACTCAACGACGCTTCCCTCGGGAGATCGGATTACGATACCGGCCACACTCCCAGCCCGGGTCGCTGATCCATCTACATGGACTACCCATGTATCATGGTCCCCTGGGTGGTTGGTAAGAATGATGTCAGTTGAAAGGAAAGACAAGGTTTGGGGGGTTACCGCAGCCGAGCCTTCTTCCTCAGAAGGGTATCCTCCTTTTATGGTTCATTCGACGATGAAGTCTGCCAGGGCCTTCCCTTTTATGGCCGTGCACGGCTTAATCGAAGGTCAAACTCGCTTAGCTCCACTCCCCAATTCAACATCCTCCCCATCCGGTCGAACATCTTGAGGTTCCGTTCGAGTTGGGAATCAGTAAGGACTAGTATCGTATGGGCTTGGAAGTAGGGTCGGAGTCTTCAGGCCGAGAGCACGAGGGTGTACGCGAACTTCTCCATGGGCGTGTACGTCCCTCCATGTCCTTAGAGACTCAGCTGGTATAATACACTGGCCTCTGCACTCCATTGTCCTTCCTGATCAATACCGAGCTCACCGCCTCACCCGTACATGCCAGGTAGAGGCTCAGCGATTCTCCTTCTTGCGGTTTGGAGAGGAGGGGCGGACTGCGAAGGTATTCCTTGAGTTCAGCGAACACTCGGGTGCAGTCCTCTTCGCATGGTGCTGTCTTCCTCTTGTCAGCGGGCGCAGCGATTTCTTTCCTTTGGGTCTTGAAGAAGGATAGGGACCTCTCCGCCGACTTGGATAAAAAATGCCCCAGAGCGGCGATGCGTCCATTCAGCCTTTGTAGCTCTTTGATTGTTGTTGGTTGCCGCATTTTGATCAATGCCTCGATCTTATCAGGGTTAGCCTCAATGCCGCAATTAGTGATCATGAACCCCAGGAACTTGCCAGATCTTACCCCGAAAGTGCATTTCGTGGGATTGAGCCGGATGTTGTGCCTTCGCAGCCGCTCGAAGGTCCCCTGAGGTCGGCGATGTGATCTTTTGGTCCTCTCGATTTGACCAACATGTCGTCCACGTAGACCTCTAGGTTCCTCCCTATCTGGAAGTCGAACACCTTGTTGACCATTTCTGGTAGGTTGCCCCTGCGTTCTTCAAGCTGAAGGGCATCTTCTTGTAGCAGAAGGTCCCCCGGTCCGTCGTGAAAGATGTCTTCTCTTCGTCCCGAGGGTCCATCTGGACTTGATTGTACCCAGAGTAGGCGTCCATGAAGCTGAGCATCTCGTACCCAGAGGCGCTTTCCACGAGGTGATCGATGCAGGGCAGTGGGTAGCTGTCCTTAGCACAAACCTGGTTGAGGTCGCTGAAATCCACACATATTCGTCACTTCCTGCTGGACTTTTTGACCATCACGACGTTAGGCAGCCACTTTGGGTACCAGACTTCCCGGATGAAGCCGGCGTCGAGAAGGCGTTCCACTTCCTTGGAGGCTGCCCTCCTCTTCTCGCCACCCAGGTTTCACTTCTTCTGCCTGACTGGTTTGAAATTGGGGTCGGTGTTCAGCTGGTGCATGATCACCCGGGGATCCATGCCGGGCATGTCGTCGGGCGACCATGCGAAGATGTCAAGATTGGCCTCCAAGCACTCGATCAGCTCGCCTATCAAGCCAAGGGTCAGTCCGGACCCGATGGAGACGAATCTCCCTTCGACATTTGTGACAGGGATTAGCTCTGGCTCCTCCCCCGGAGTGGGCCTCGGTCCGTACCTCAAGTCAAGCGAGGCCATCAGATCGTCATGCTGCTCGACGGGTTCCCCGTCGGCTAGCTGGTGGCAGATCTTCAGCTTACCTGTGTCGTCCTTGACCTGTTCGATCCCCCTTGGGGTCTAGAACCTGATCGTCCGATGGAGAGTCGAGACCACCGCACCGACAGTGTTGAGGAGCAGGCGACCGATGATCCCATTGTACGCTGATCTGATCCTTAGCGCCATGAACTCCATCATCAGGGTCACCAAGTCAGGCGGCTTCCTGAGCATGACAGGGAGGCAGATCGCCCCAACAATGGGCATGGAGTGACCCGTGAAGCCTATCATGGGCCCCGAGCTCAGCTCCAGGTCTTCGTCCCGCAGCCCCATCCTCTCCAGAGTTGACATAAAAAGGATGTCGCATGAGCTGCAAGTATCGACGAGCAGTCGCCTCACCATGGATGCGTCGATGACACTGGAAACCACGAGTGCTTCGTCTGACCGCGGTTTCTCCCTCGCGGTGCCCCCGCCGACTGGGAGGAGTAAGGAAGTGTTTTCGGCCTCCACATCGTAGTCCCCTGCGCGGCCGGGCCGGGGTCCGTCCGGACCCCGGGTTCGAGACACGCACCTGGTAGTCATGGTTCCTCCCCACCGATAGCAATACGGCCCATGTGCTGACATTGGGGTCGTGGCCTTCTTTCGCTGCAGAGGGCGAGGCCGCGTCATTGCTGGTATGGTTGTTTTACGTGGGTGTTAGCTCGTTCCCACAGACGGCGCCAGATGTTTACGGGTGTTTATTCACCATAGAATCGTTGACCGATGACCGGATGGTCAACGTGGTCAAGGGATCGGTTGGGATCCCTAGGTCACGCCGAGCACTCGTGCTCTCAGCGTGGGTAGGCGGTGGATCCGAGGTCGAGCGGACGCTTCGGGAGAGCATCGATCCTCGGTCGGCATGGAGGCGAGGGGAAGCCTCGGCTTCGGGTTGAATGCTCGCCTCGGCTAGTCAAGCATCGAGGGGAAGTCTCGGTGCCTTGATTGTCCCTCGGTCTTGTCCGGCGGCGGCGCTCGCTAACGGTGAGCGGGTTCGTTCCTCACCGAGGGGTAGCCTCGGCACCTCGATTCAGCTCCTTCCTGGACAGACGAGGAAACTCGTCAGGGGGGCCGGACCTTGGTTCTGGCCAAGTCCCCTTCGATGCCTAAGTCAGAACGGATCTGTGTAATGCTCGGCGGGATTGGTACGGCTCAAAAGGAGGCCTGCACACGTATCCTCGATCCGAGCTATGGAAGGAGAGTTAATGGGGAAAAGCAAGGTCTTGTTAATGGAATACATCCGTTGTGGGTGTCCAGGATCCGATCCTCCTCCCGTTTGCCCCTGTCATCCCTTTATAGGGTTTGGCCCACGATTGCCCCCAATCCACGTCACCTGACCGCCTCCCATTCACGTCCCCGCGATCCGCCTCCATCAAGGCGCCTGCGTGTGTCGTGGGGGAGTCGATTAATGGGCTCCTTAAGGGTCATTAAGGTGCCGTGCTTTTAGGGGAACGGTTATCTTCTGGAGAGCGCGAGCAAATCGTGCGTCTTCCGGGCCGGGGCCGATCCGACTTCGAGCCCTTCCGTGGGCCTCGTCAGGCGGGCCTAATCCCATTCGTGGGCTTCCCGCTCTAGGCCTGGGGTTTGGGTCTCCTGTTCTTGGACTTCTCCAAAATAGTCATTTCAGTAAGCGTTGTTGTGGATGCAGAAAGCAGCCTGTCAACCATGAGGAACCATAGATTAATGGCTGGTCTCTGAAGATCCTGTAAAAGGAATACGGCATAGAATTAGGTATTGACACTGAATGCTGAACTTATCAACCATGAATTGCGGAACTAATATAGATTGCATGTGCATTTTGCTTCTGGTTTTGTTTGGCTGAATAGCTAGGCCTAATCCTTTTGTACTATCATGAAACTATAATTTGGGAAATATAATCTAGATAACAACTGATACGACTACTTTGGAGAGGCCCAAGAACTAGAGACCCCGACCCAAGCCGAGAACGGGAAGCCCACGAATAAGACGAGGCCCACGAATAAAACGAGGCCCACGAACGGACTCAAAGCCGGACCCGGCCCCAACTTAGAAGATGCACAATCAGCGCGTGCCCTCCAGAGTCAACCATCCCCCAGGAGCACGATACCTTAATGACCATTAAGGAGCCATTAACCCATGAACCCACGACGTACGCATGGGCTTGGATGGAGGCGGATCGCAGGGACGTGGGCAGAGAGGACGTAGAGGGAGGGCAATCGTGGCCGTGACCTTATAAACGGGACGGCCGGGGCAACCGTGGGGGGGAATCCCAGGTAACAAAATTTGAGGTACACCATCAATGATCTGGATTTTGCCCTAATTTTCCTTCCTTTGTTTGGATTGAGGGCCAGCGTATCAATCTCCTCTCGAGTCGTACCTACCCCACCGGGTACTCATCAGACCGTGATCTGACTTTAGCATCGGAGGGGACTTGGCCGAAACCATGGTCCGCCCCCCCCCCCCCCCCCCCCCCCCCCCGACGAGTTTTCTTGTCTATCCAGGAAGGAGCCGAATGAGGCGCCTAGGCTACTCCTCAGCGCAAGACGATCCCGCCCGCTACAAGCGAGCACTACCACCAGCCGTAGACCAAGCGATAGCCAAGGCGCCAAGGCTACCCCTCGACGCTCGTCCCATCGAAGCCGAGCACATTCCACGGAGTCGAGGCACTCCATCTGCTCCGCACCGACCGGGGACCGACGCTCAGCTCGAGGCTCCCGCTCGTCTTCATCTCCATCGCCATACCACACTGTGTCCACGTGAGCACGGCAAGTCCGAGGGTCCTCAACCGGTCCCTTGACCACGTTGACTGCTTAGTTGTCGGTCAACGAGTCAGTGGTGAGAAAACACCCGTAAACATCTGGCGCCGTCTGTGGGAACCGAACACAGCCCACGTTTACCCTCCGGAATGGAACCCGTCTGCAATGGCTTGGGGCGCATGCCCCCTATCCAAGAGGAGGGGGATTACATCCCTCCATAGAACCAACACAGCCACATCACCGAAGGGATGGGCGAATCCCGATCGGTGACTCAGGAACAGCTTCGCCTCTTCGCTTAGGAAACCAACGCCAACCTACAGACGTTGGTCACCACGATTCAACAGCTTGTCGATAACCCCTCTGTTCGACGAGCGGGAATGGGAGGGAACCACCAACGGGGATCGGAGCGCCAGCCTGTGTGGTCCGCCATGGTCACTGACCACGGGGATAGAGCCCACAACCCGAAACAACGATTTACCATACCGGGCTTCGTCTCGGAGAGGTCCTCACTCCCACCTCGCCCCGTGAGGGGGAGGGAATGGGACTCGAGCAAACCGGAGGTGAATCGGTTACCGCCTCGTCTCGGCGACCGGGTCTATCAAGTCGGCGACCCGCCGGCCACCGAGCCTCGGGGGGACGACCGCACCGGAGCGGAAGTCCTCCTCGGGAAAAACCGAAGAAGCAGGATTACCACAAGGAGAAGAGGAGCACCCACCGGCCAACGTCTGCCCGAAGCTCAGCAGGAACGAAGGCGACCCCCCGGCGAGGCCGCACCCGCTCGCCACCGCCCGGTCACGAATTAGTGAGCGTCGGGGAGCGCCCGGATGGCGCCAGAGGTGACCGATGCCCACTGTCCCGAAGGATAACTGAGGTGCGGGTACCTTCTAGATTCAAGGTGCCAACGCTGGAGAAGTACCACGGCACTGGCTACCCTCTTGACCATGTGATGGACTATGAGGGGGGTCATGGCATTCCAAGGAGCCTATGACACCCTCCTCTGCAAAGGCTTCTGTTCCACGCTCCGGAGAGCAGCCGAAGTTGGTACCATGGACTTTCCAACCGCTCCATTGATAGCTTCGAAGACCTCTCTCAGCAATTCTGCAAACAATTCATGGCCGGGCGTCAGGTGAAGCCCGATTCGGAGCTCCTGTTTAATGTGGTGTAGGGCCCCAGCGAGACCTTGAGGCACTACATGCACCGCTTCAACACAGAGCAACTGAATGTGGAGAGCTACCCAGAGTTGGTCGTCAAAACGGCCCTGAAGAATGGGCTCCGGCATAGGGGCCTGAGAAATTCGCTGCACAACGACCCTCCGAAAGACCTCGCCGTCGTCATAGCCAGGGCAGAACGCTCTAAACTGATGGAAGAACCACTGGCCGAGGACGACGGAAGCCGCCCGATGGGAACGAGGCGAGGATTCAAGCGCGATGAGAGCGAGAGTCACGGCCATGACGAGCACCAGCAGGAGAAAAAGGCAAAAGGAAAGCAGCGCAGAGAGGAACCGTGACCCCCCAGATCTAACGCTACCCTGGACGTCATCCTCGCGCACACCCAAAAGGAAGGACGCTTTAACAGGCCGCCCCGAGGATGAAGAGGGGCGGGAAGGACGAGGAAAAGTATTGCAAGTACCACAAGGATAACGGCCATGATACTGATGACTGCTGGCATCTGAAGAAGGACATAGAGAAGCTGGTCAGCCGGGGGCACTTAAAGAACTTCACCTACGACTCAGCCCCCGCCCCAAGGAAGGGACGTCTAGGCAGTCGGACAAGGGGAAGAAAGTGAATGTGGCCCAGACAGCCATGCGCATCATGGAGTGAGCTGGAGAGACGACCTGCAGCAACCTCTCCGGGGCAAGGCTAGCTTGCCCTCGCCATCTCTGTATTTTATTTTTCTCTAAATGTACACCCGGATTCGAAGCAATGGAAAGGACCGTGTTAGTACAAACCTTAATCTATATCTTTGGTTGGCTGGATGATCGATAGCAAGACGAGCAGGAAGTTGTCCTCCAGAGGGACGCAGCAAAACGATCGGACGTAAGGCTGGGGGCAACTCCTCCAGCAGCCTGATCGTCAAGCCTGACTGTAAGGCTGGGGGAAACTGTAACGACCACTTTTCGTTGTACTTTGTTCGTGCACGTGCTTTTGACCGTGCACGTGTTTATTTTAGACTTTATTTGATTGTGAATACTTTTGTGTGATATGCCGTTGTGAACGTCTCTGAGAGTATTAAATAGTGGCACTATCTTGGAACGACACTTCTCGAGTCGTTTTCCCACAATTTAACCTTACTTGATGAGACGTGACGATTTTCACTTTTGACGGGAGACGTTTCTATTTTTAGTTTTGTTGTCCGACGTCAAAATTGAGATCCGTCTTCTTAGTTAGCTCACTTTCATCATCACGATCACCACGATATTTATTTTATAATTTTTGGAGTTCATTTGACCACTTTTATATTTTTAACAAGTTTTATAATATTTTTAATAATTAATTTTTAAATTATTTTCGGCCAAATAAAATTTAATTGAGTTTTAAACGTATTAAAGAATTTTTGAGCCAATTTCCAGCTCATTTGGACCAGGTCAAATCCTTGGGTGAGTTGGAGAAGTTGAATTTCAAATTTTAGATATTTTTGAACTTCCAATCCTATTAGATTTAGCCCTAGACCAAGTCAACCCATCTACACTATATAAACAACCCCTAGGAAGACCTATTTTCGCAAGAAATTAACCCTAGCCTCTTCCAAAACCCAAATTTGACATTGCGACGATTCGTCGCAACGTTGCGACGAACAGCTGCCGCACCGACCGAGAAAACCAAGCCAAATCCCCCGCTCCGACCGCTAGCCATCCCCGCTCACGCTCCGCTCCACATCGCAGCACAGCCGCCCCTCTATTCAACCGCTCCGACCGAGAGAAGCCCTCGGTCTGACCGAGGGCTTGGCCCGCATCCCCGCTCCGCATCGACCCCGCACCGTCGCCCGCTCTGTCGCCCGCATCACCCCGTGTCTGACCGAGGCGCCCGCTCGCATCGCAGCTCGCCGCTCCGTTGCAACATTGCAAATGTTGCAACGACCCGCTCCAAGCGCCCGACCGGCCCGATCTCCCGCACCGACCGAAGGAAGCCCCCGCACCGCTGCTGCAACCGACCCCCGCTGCTGCACAGCCCCGTTCCCCCGCGTCTGATCGAGCCAAGTCCCCGCATTGGCTGTGTACGACCGAGAGCCATTCGTTGCAACCCCGCATCCGTCGCACCGCTTTCCTCTGTGGGCCCCCCAAGTTCTCCAGAGGTATTGTGGGTCCCCCAAAGGTCCCTAGGACTACTGTGGGCCCCACCTAATTAGATCTCTTCGACGATTTGCCGCGTATGACGTTGCGACACGTCGTAGCCCGTCGTCGCACGTGCTAGCTTTGAAATCTGGAATCGTCACTCCGGTTGATTGCTCTGAAACTTCCAGCGAGGAATCTAATTGGAATCTGGACTTAGAGCACGATATTATTATTCCAACCACCGGCGTCGCTACCCGACGCCGGTGTAGCTTTCGCGTCGTGTTGAGGTAACGCTTTGCACCCCTAGGACTCCCAACCCAATTGCATGCTAACCAAGACTAAAATCAGTATTTTTAAAGTATTTTAAATGTTTTAGCAATCACTAATCAAGATTAATAAAACGGATGTAGGCCGGTGGACTTGTGCACGTAGGAATTGTGACTTTGGACTCGTTAGACGGTGTCTCTCTGACGTGATACTTGCAGGCAAGTGAAACTTGCCAACTCTTGCTTAGGGCCATGTTTTAGGCCACTTCCTTGTTTTTAGCGTAAAAGAGACTAGTCAGTGAAATGATAGCTGGCTAGACGCCTACTTGATCTAGTTTGACAACGAAACTAGATCTGTCACCTAATTGATCTAGCTTGACAACGAAGCTAGATCCAACCCTTAAAACTTGTTGTTCATGCATACTAAACTGTCACGTTTACTTTCCTTACCTGTACGCCTTACTACTTGTCTTGTCATGTCATCCATGCATTGAATGTCGCATTCGTTGCACACGCTACAATACTTGTACTTGTACTTCCTTGTCTGGCTAGGTGCACCCCTAGACCAACAAGATAAAACACTTCCTGGCTCGTGTTCCAGAAGCGAGCATTCCCGTTCGGGGGTAAGGCCCTGGCTCGACACACGTGGAGGGGTAGGGATAAACGATCACTTGAGCTTAGGAGTTGGCCCGCGCAGCCACTCTAGCCAAAAGGCGGAATCTCTGTGCACGAGGTGCTTACTTTCCTTGTCTTGTACTTGTCTTGTGAATGATTCATGTAATACTTGTCATCCATGACATGCCATGCTCGTACTTTACTTTACCTGTTGCACTCATTACTTTAACTGCCATGTCATTGCATCATGCTAGAACTGCTAGGTTGCTTTACTTTTACCTACCTTCAGTTTCCTTGCACAAATCTTCCAGACTTGCTGACATGTGCTCCTTGCTCTTTTGGGTGTCACATGTTAGACCCTGAGCCAGAGACAGTTGTTGAGGACGAGGTGGTTGCTGACACTGAGCCTACGTACGTCGAGGAGTTCGTGGACACCGGAGACCAGTTGTAGAGACTTTTGGCGTTGCTTTTTCTTTAGGCTGTTAGATGTCGGTGCTTGCACCATTACTTTGTTTCTGTACTTTGTACTTTTGTTGGCCATGCTGGGGCCTCTTTTAGACTCTTTTCTTTTAGCCTGGTGGCTTTTTCTGTGATGTTGAGATTTATTATTATGGATATTCTGAGATGTTTCTTTTGTCTCTTTCGTTATTATTATCTTTGTTTCGTTTCGCGTTGCAAGGACCTGTAGTTTAAATTTGATTGACGCTTATCGGACTTGCAGCTTTGTAGATTCAAGTTTGAGCGGACCTTCTCACGCTTCGCTTCCACGTTTTTGGGAAGCGGGGCGTGACAGAAACTCCCCCAGCAGGCGGGGACATAAATTAGTCATAAGCCGATGGTAGCTCCCCCACGGACCGGTCGATCCGATCGGCCGTAAGGCTGGGGCAACTCCCCCAGCAGGCCGATCGACGAGCCCGACCGTAAGGCTGGGGGCAACTCCCCCAGCAGGCGGGGACATCGATTGGTCATAAGCCGAGGGGTAGCTCCCCCGCAGACTGGTCGAGCCGATCGGCCGTAAGGCTGGGGGCAACTCCCCCAACAGACGGGGACATCGATTGGTCATAAGCTGAGGGGTAGCTTCCCCGCGGACCGGTCGATCCGATCGGCCGTAAGGCTGGGGTCAACTCCCTCAGCAGGCCGATCGACGAGCCCGACCGTAAGGCTGGGGGCGACTCCCCCAGCAGGCATGGACATCGATTGGTCATAAGCTGAGGGGTATCTCTACCGCAGACCGGTCGATCCGATCGGCCGTAAGGCTGGGGCAACTCCCCCAGCAGGCTGCTCGACGAGCCTGACTGTAAGGCTGGGGGCAACTCCCCCAGTAGGCGGGGACATGGATTGGTCATAAGCTGAGTGATAGCTCTCCCGCAGACCAATCGATCCGATCGGCCATAAGGATGGGGGCGACTCCCACAACTGGCCGACCACCGAGCTCGTCCGTGAGGCCATGGGCAACCGATCGGGGTGGGACCATCGGATGGCCGTACGCCAAGGGATAACACCCTATGCAGACCAGCAAACCTAATCAGCTGTGAAGTCGAGGACAACTCACCCAGCGGGACTGAAAATCAAAAAAGCATGAGCCAGGGGACCGAGTGCAGTTTTTCCCTCAACGCGGAGCGAACCCTCGGACCGGGAACTAGTCAGCAGTCTACAAGGCGGCCACCCGACTGGCTCGATTATCACGAACGGGAAAGAGCCACAGCGGGTCGGCCGAGAACAGCTCCGAGGCCCTGATCTAAAGGAACAATGGGCCCAGAACCCCAAAGACCCGCACGAGAGATGAGGGGAAGCCTGCAAACCATGGGATCTACGATCGAGTCAAACGTAGTAAAAGATCAAAGAGATTGAGAGCCCACACCCTCTACAAAGCAAAAAACCCCAACGACAAGAAAAATGACGACAAGTGCAATGGGTCGACAAAGAAACTTCGTACATAAATTGTTTAAAGTTACAAGCCAAAAAGGGGGGGAGAACAAAATGGAGTAACTTAAGGCCCCTGGGCGCGGGAGGAAGCGTCCTTTAGCACCTCGCCCTGCTCGGAGCTCGAGGGATCTACGGGAGGGAGAGGCTGCCGGGCGTGCTCCGCAAACCGTCGGAAGGAGTTTCGGACGACGTCAATAATCCGCGGAGCCAGGAGGTCCTCGTAGGAGCTGAAGGCCTCCCTAATGACCTCCGTGATCCTTGCCCCCAGGACCCCGTCGACGCCCCTCTCCACCTCCTCGAAGAACCGGGTCATCTGCCGCAGATCTGCCAGCTCGCTCTGGAGATCGCCCCTCTCCTGGCGGAACGCCTCTTCCGCCTCTCGGGCCGACCTCTGGGCGTCGGCCAGTTCCCCTGGAGGTCCATCACCTGGGCAGCAAGCTCATCTACCCGGTGACGAAGCTACCGAGCCTCCATGCGTACCTCTTGGACGGCCACCTCGGCCGCCCCTGCCCTTGAGCACTCCCGGGCTGAGGACTCCTCGAGGTCTCTCGCCCGGGCCGACCGACGCTGCGCCTCGACAGCCATCACCGTGGCCTGCAAAAAAGGAGTTATGCAAAGAAAGATCAGAAGACAGGTTTGAGAGAAGCAAGGCGGCCTAACCTGCTGAAGCTGCCAGACTAGGGAGTCCGACAGTGTGTCGGTTGGAGCTCTCTCTAGGAGAGATCGGTCCCTCGAGAGGATGGAGCTGTGCACCAACTGGTTGGTCACGGTCCGGTCAACGAATACCGAGTCCCCGGGGGTAACCTCGGGGCCTGCCAGGACGTTTGCCAACACGCCGCCAGCTCCCACCAGGGAAGGCTCGGCAGAGATAGCGGGAGTGGCCACCAGGATCAGCGGGAGAGTTTCACAGGAGGCCATCGGCATCTCGGGAGCCACCGGAGTGCGGGTCTCCCCGCCCACCTTCCTCCTCGTCCTCTCGCTGGGACCAGCAGATGTCGGGGGGAACACTTACGCCCCGCACCGCGACCACTCACGGGCGCATGAGGGGCCAGCTTGGCTCCCGCGTCGCCACCCTCGGCTTGGGCGGGGCGGTGGAGTTCGGCCCCCATGGCTTCTCCTTCAGGGAGGTCCGTCATGGCCAAGGGAGGAGGCGTAACCACGACCGAGGGCTCCACTCTTCCTACGGCAGGCTCGACCTGACACACCTCCTCGTCAACGGTGCAGCGGGGCGCCTGGCCCGATGGGTTCCCTCGGCTTCGGCTGGATCCCAGCCAGATGATTTCGTTGACGTTACGGGTAAACTCACGCCCAGCCATCTCTGCAGAAGAAAAGACGATCAGGGTAAGCGAGAGGGAGAGCAGAAAGAAAGGGAGCGCCTACCGGGAGACCAAAGAATGGTCTTGAGAAGCAGGTCGTCCAGCAGAGGCCAAACCGACCTCTCCTCTTGGGGAAGAAATGACAGAAGCTGGACGACTGCCTGGTCAGCCTCGAAGAGGGTCAGCGTCAAGTTATATTGACATAACCCTTCCCAACCAGTCAAGATCTAGGCGTCCCCAGGGAAGACCAAAAAACGTAGCTCGAGCTCCAGTCTCCCACCTAGCGGGGTAAACCGAGCAAACACTCCCTCCCCGCGTGGGCCCGGAGGTGCTGCCACGACCCATGGCCGGCCGTCTGAACCCGATAGTAATGAAAGAGAAGAGGCAGAGACGGCTCCAAGCCATGGGCGCGGCAGATCATGATGAACTCGGTCAGCACCTCGATGGAGTACGGAGTCAACTGGCACAAGGATACCATCAGGAATTCCATGACCTGGATGATGAAGGGATGAAGGGGGAAACGGAGTCCCAGGCGAAACATCTCGACGTAGACGCCGACCTCATTACTCTGCGGAAAGCAAATCCGCTCGTTGCTAAAGGGAATCCTGACATCGTATGGATGATATAAATACTTTTTCCGGATCTCCGTAACCACCAGAAAGGGGGCCTTAGACGGCGACCCAAGGACCACCGGGGGAACATCGAACCTCTCGACGGCCCAAGCCACATCATCACCTATGGGGTCCGTGAAAAGCTTTCTTTTCCCCTTATCCTGAACAGGACATGTCCTCGAGGGGACTCCGAGTCCCAAAGGACGAATACTTCCAGACTCGGGCACCGGGGGGTCCCCTGATCCCGGCACCGAATCGCCTATCCTAAGCGTGGCCATGGGGCAAAAGAAGAAGAAAAGAGGTTACCTTGAAAAGGATCTGGAGGGAGAAAAGACGACGGAGAGAAGGAGCTCGCAAGACCAAAATCAAGAGGAAGGGCGCGAAAGAATCGAAACTGGGAAGGCCAACGCCTTTATATGGAAGGCAACCGCGGAATCCAAATCGTCTGGAAGGGAGCACATGGAGGCATCTGAACATCGATGACGTTTCGAAACCCGCACCAAGAGAAGCTCAAACGGTCTGCATCATAATGACCTCCATTTAATGAATTGGCCTCGACTGACGCACCGGTCAAATCCCCAGAAGTCACATCACCCAAACCGCACTGGCGAAGCCCGAACAGCTTGGATGATGGGGGCAATTTATACGACTACATTGGAGAGGCCCAAGAACTAGAGACCCCGGCCCAAGCCGAGAACGGGAAGCCCACGAATAAGACGAGGCCCACGAATAAAACGAGGCCCATGAACGGACTCAAAGCCGGACCCGGCCCCGACTCAGAAGATGCACGATCAGTGCGTGCCCTCCAGAGTCAACCGTCCCCCCAGGAGCGCGATACCTTAATGACCATCAAGGAGCCATTAACCCATGAACCCACGACGCACGCAGGGGCTTGGATAGAGGCGGATCGCGTGGACGTGGGCAGAGAGGACGTAGAGGGAGGGCAATCGTGACCGGGACCTTATAAAAGGGACGGCGGGGGCAACTGTGCTGGTAACAAAATCTGAGATACACCATCAACGATCTGGCTTTCGCCATAATTTCCCTTCCTTTGTTCGGATTGAGGGTCAGCGTATCGATCTCCTCTCGAGTCGTACCTTCCCCACCGGGCACTCATCAGACTGTAATCTGACTTTAGCATCGGAGGGAACTTGGCTGGAACCAAGGTTCGGCCCCCCTGACGAGTTTTCTCGTCTGTCCAGGAGGGAACCGAACGAGGCGCCGAGGCTACTCCTCAGCGCAAGACAATCCCGCCCGCTACAAGCAAGCGCTACCACCGGCCGAAGACCAAGCGATAGCCGAGGCGCCGAGGCTACCCCTCGACGCTCGTCCCACCGAAGTCGAGCACATTCCACGGAGTCGAGGCACTCCATCCGCTCCGCACCGACCGGGGACCGACGCTCAGCTCGGGGCTCCCGCTCGTCTTCATCTCCATCGCCGTACCACGCTGTGTCCACGTGAGCACGGCGAGTCCGAGTGTCCTCAACCGGTCCCTTGACCACGTTGACTGCTTAGTTGTCGGTCAACGAGTCAGTGATAATAAAATATCCGTAAACAACAACCATTTATAAATTCGTGGACGGCTATAATTTTAGATATGATAGATATGTTCAAAAGAATCAAAATCACCCAATAATTTGTGGATGCCTACGATAGTGCGGTGGGACAACTACAGTAGGTGCATGGAAGAGAATTCAAATCCGTTCATCGATCATAACCATTTACAAATTAAATGAACGATTTTTTATAATATGTGTATCATATAATATAAGATAGTTACACCTTCTATGGTTTTCCTCCTTGCAATGGAAATAAATCATTTGATTCCCCAGATTCCCTTCTCTTTCAATTTCTACAAATCTACCTCCAACTCAACCTCCACGTCTAAGATATCCCCGTGACAACCACCACCTCAACCGTGACTACAACCATAACTCAATTATCCTTCATAATCACCAAATTGTCCCTCGTCCTGCAACAGCTGCGAAGTATCACTGTCGAACTGCCCAGAGCTGTCAGTTAAGGAGCCCACGTCAGCAAAATTCAAGGAGTCTTTTGGGAACATATTTTGATGTGATATTATCTTCGGTTAAAAAAAATGAGAAATGCTAGCAGCACCCCTATGACTAGGGGTGCATGTCCTGTTTGCTTTCCCAAAGTGGAAAGCTATTATTTCTCATTTCAAAATCATATTTCCTTTTTTCTACTTTAGCTTAATTTTGCACAAAAAGCTATATGCACCCCTACTCATAGGGGTGCAGATAGCAATCCTCAAAAAAATTAACGATAAATTTGGTCAATCACCTACGATCGTATTGGAGTGTACTTTTGATGGTAAACCATCCAATTACCTCAATACTGCTGACATGACCCACAGCTTTTGCATACCCTTCATGTCTAATGAAATTGGAAACCTCACTCTTAGCTCATCGTGGACTTTGTTATGCGATGGTGCTAAGGTTTTGCTCCCTTAACTAATTTTACTCATTTATGTATATTGCTTACAGGTCGGACATAAATGACATTGGCGTGTGTATGTGTGCATATTTACCGATGTCAAAAACAATATCCATCATATGTCTTGTCTTCATAGACACCACGGAAAACATGCATGGCCTGGATGAATGTTCCTCATATAAAATAACCTAAATAAATAAAGATAGTAAGTAATGTAGTGCGGAATGCTGGACAACAGAGGTGGTTTCTTTTAAGAAAGTAAAATCAACTGCAAATAGAACTTCATCCGCAGCTTCCAATGATAACTTCGAGGAAACCTCTGTGTCATCTGCTTCTTCCCTGCTAGTCTCTGAGGTTATTTCCATGTTTTTTTTGGCAAAAGTGTCAAAGCATTACATCTGAACCCAAAATGTCAAACTGACGAAATTGTACGTAAAATATATAGAAAATTTTCTTTTATGATAGTTTTTAATGATTTTTTTGGCCGGTTTAGATAATATACGTAATGCAAACAACTTTGACACACACATTCGGGAGGGTCTTGTGATTACCTTTGAGGAAATTGATTCTACCAAAATTTCAGGTCATAATTCAATCAAGCAGTAAAATATGATTGTCAACTAGAGTTAGCTTCATTAAGTTCTCCGATTCCCCCATTCTGCTCTACTACTGATTAATCTCGTTACTGGCCTGGGTTAATGCATGAATGAGGGATTTGATTACCTCCAGTGGCCAGTGGCGAAACCAGGAAATTTTTTTGCCCTGGGCAAAAATAAAGATGATATAAAGAATATTTTAAAAAAATATCAAAACAAAAAAAATTAAACGGCAGTAAATAATATATGCAACAAAAAATTTAACATTAATTAATACCTAACATGCAAAAAAAATATCATAACAAAATAACACAAAATTTAACGTTAAATAACTGCAGTTGGGATTGAACTAAGAAGCTATTTTACTATAGACCAGTGCTTAATCTTTTAGGACATCAGTAGATGGTGTTCAAACACATAAAATTAAATGATAATAAGTAACAAATAATAACTAACTTATTATGCTATATACATGTTAAAATTAATTATCATATACCATGACATGTTAATCTATGTCCAACATTTCTTTGTTTAGATGTACGCGTGCACACGTATGCTTTATGTTGTAAATAGAATACACCGAATACATAAAATAGTAATTAACATATTTGTTATTAGCTAAAAATTGTTTAAAGAAAACAACGAAGTCACTAAGGGGATGCTTATTGATGGATTGTATGCTAATTAAGAAACCAAGATTTTAATTTAAACAATCAAATAAAAAATTAAATAAGTTAATAAATAACTTAAAAAAGGGAGAGGTGGGAATCGAAAGCCAGGAGCTTCAGTTTTTCAAACCGGCAGCTTATCAATTGGGACTCAAACAGATGTTGACAATGAGTAAGAAACAATTTAGATAAATTTACTTGCGCTGGGCAGCTGCCCAGCGCAAGTGCTACATAGTTCCGCCCCTGATTACCTCTCTTTGTTCATGCTAACTTAACTAAGGTTGACTTACCCCATCAGGAGAGTACCCAACAACCAGACATTCAATGTTAAAAACCTAAACATTTGCAGGCAGTAATTTTCTAGACAAATCAAGTTCATTTGCTTCGTATACAAGAAAAAATAGGGGATCTTACATTGCTATTTTCTGACATACATAACCATCTGACGCTATTTTCTGCAGTTCCTGGATGCTGAAGCATCCCTTATGGTGAGCCAGAATGCGTGGCCATGGCTCAAGTGGCACATCGATCTGGCAAAGCAATACACACGCTTGATTCATGGATACAAATCTCCAATGTAAGCAACCGGCTCTCTGAAACTTTATATCCTCAAGTATCTTTGTTCCTGAACTTCTAAAAGATCCAACGAACCGCTTGTAATTTTGCAAATGCAAAAACTGTGGCATGGAACCACTACAGGTGTTGGTGCTGGCTAGAACAAAACACAATCATACAACCTCTCTCTCTCTCTCTCTCTGTGTGTGTGTGTGTCTACAAAACACAATCATACAATCTCACATCTACATTTATAGCTAGACCAACAACAGGCAATGCCAACGTCTCATCATAAGGACCAAGTCTTGTTTGTGCTGATATAATTACTGCTATTACTGATACAACTATTTTGGAGAAGCCCAAGAAATAGGGACCCCAGACCCCGCTGTGAACGAGAGGCCTACTAGCGAAGTTGGGCCCAACCAGACGAGGCCCACGAATGAAGCCCTATGTCAGGCCAGACCAGCCCAAGAAACGCACGATCAGCTCACGCTCCTCCGGGACGGCCGTTCCCCTGAATCCGCGGTTCCTTAAAGACCATTAAGTGGTCCGTTAATCAATGTTCCCCACGACGCACGCAGGCGCCTTAAAGAAGGCGGATCGCGGAGGCGTGAGTGGGGGCGGACGAAGGACGTGGATCGGGGGCAATCGTGGCACGGACCCTATAAGAGAGTAGCAGGAGCAACCGCCAAAGGGATCGAAGCCTAGGTATTTTGATCTGAGGTATACCATCAACGACCTTCGTTTTCTGCCATTACCTTTCCCTCCCCCCTGCTCGTGCCGTGGGTCAGCGTATCGATCTCCTCTCGAGACGTACCTACCCCGCCGAATACTTTTCAGACCCTGATCTGACTTAGGCATCGGAGGGGATACGGCCGGAACCAAGGTCCGCCCCCCCTGACGAGTTTCTCGTCTATTCAGGATGAAGATGACCGATGCGCCGAGGCTACCCCTCAGCTCCAGACGATCGCCCCAGCAGCAAGCGGGCGCAGCTACCAACCGAAGACCAGGCAGCAAACAAGGCGTCGAGGCTACCCTTCGACGCTCGTCCGACCGAGGCCGAGCCCGTCACACAGAGCCGAGGCTTTTCCTCCGCTCTGCTTCAACCGAGGACCGACCCTCTGCTCGGATCTCGAGCTCGACCTCGACTCCATCTCCGGCCCACGCCGAGCGCACTTGTGCTTGGCGTACCCAATGGATCTCAACCGACCCCTTGACCATGTTGACCGTTCAATCCTCGGTCAACGATCCAGTGGTGAGAAAACACCCGTAAACATCTAGCACCGTCTATGGGAACCGAAGCAAGCCCACACCGAAACACCGGAATGGAACCCATCTGCAATGGCGCGGGGCGCATGCCCCCATCCAAGAGGAGGGAGACTACATTCCCTCCGAGAACCAGCTCAGCCACACCACCGAGTGGACATGCGAGTCTCGATCGGTCACCCAAGAACAGCTCCGCACCTTCACCCAGGAGACCAACGCCAACATCCAGACGTTGGTCGTAACAATTCAACAACTCGTCGACAACGCGCCCATCCAGGGAGATGGGGTGGATGAGGCCCACCGTTGGGGAGGGGGTCACCAACCCGTGCGGTCTACCATAGTCACCGACCACAGGGACGGGGTACCCAACCTGGAGCGGCGATTCACCATGCCGGGCTTCAACCCGGCACGGTCTCCCACCCCCACCTCGTTTCGCGAGAGAAACAAGAGGGGCTTCGAGCAATCTGAGGGCGAGTCGGTGACCGCCTCATCTAGACGATCATACTTGTCCAGGCACCGACGGGACGATCGCCGAGATTTGGGGGATCGGTCCCAGCAGAGCGGAAGTGCCCGCCGAGTGAAGCGAGACATGCGAGAATACCGAGGCGAGAAAGGGGATGCACCCAGGTCGGGCCCCGCCCCCAGTTTGGCGGGGGCGCAAAGGACAGTCAAGCCTGAACCTGCCCCCCATTGTGACCGGGTGAGCACGAGATAAGTGAAGGAGGTCGGCCGGGGGGCGTTAATGGTGAACGATGCCCCCTAACCCAGAGGATAACTGAGGCCCGGGTGCCCTCGAGTTTCAAGGTGCCGACGTTGGACAAGTACGACGGCACGGACGATCCCGCGGACCACGTGATGGACTACGAGGGGGTCATGGCTTTCCAGGGGAGGACGACACCCTGCTCTGCAGAGGTTTCTATTCCACCCTCCGGAAAGCAGCAAGGACCTGGTACCACAGCCTGCCCAATCGCTCCATCGATAGCTTCGAGGAGCTCACCCAGTTATTCTGCAGGTAGTTCGTGGCCAGGTGACAGGTAAAGCCAGACTTAGAACTCTTGTTCAATGTGGTGCAGGGTCCCAGGGAATCCCTGAGGCACTTCATGCATCGCTTCAACACGGAGCGACTGATCGTGCAGAGCTGCCCCGAGCTGGTCGTGAAGACGGCCCTGAAGAAGGGATTACGGCACAGGGGTCTGAAGAAATAGTTACACAACGATCCTCCAAAGGACCTCGTCGGGGTCATGGCGCGGGCTAAGCGCTTCATGCTGACAGAAGAGGCCTTGGCCGTCGACGAAGGAAGGACCAAGTGAGGACCCAAGAGCGACGAAAGTGAGCGTCGCGGCTCGGAGGAGTATCGACAGGAGAAAAAGGCCCGAGGAAAGCAGCGGAGAGAAGAGCCGCGGCACACCCAGCTGAACGTTGCCCCGGACGTGGTCCTCGTACATGCCCAGAAGGAGGGGCGCATGAACCGACCTCCTCAGAGGATGAAGAGAGGTGGGAGAGACGAAGAAAAATATTGCAAATATCACATGGACAACGGCCACGACACCGACGACTGCTGGCATTTGAAGAAAGATATAGAGAAGTTGGTGAGTCGGGGGCACTTGAAGAGCTTCACCGACGATCCCGCTCCGGGGGAGGGGACATCTAGGCAGCCGGACAAGGGGAAGAAGGTAAACGTAGTCCAGGCACCCCTACGCAGCATCGAGTGAGCGGACGGGACCGATGGCCGCAACCTCATCGGGGGAGGGCTATCCTGCGTAAACTCCCTCTGTTTTTTGTTTTTTCCTCCAAATGTACTGGGCCATGGAAAGAAAGAAGGACCTTGTTGGTACAAACGCAACCTCTTTTTCCGCATTTAGCTGAATGGCTGTTTCAAAGCGCGATGGGCAACTCGATCTCCTCTCCCAGAGGGCTGCTTCCGCTCGACAGACCGGAGGCCCCAAACCGAACCGATCGGCCGTAAGGCTAGGGGCAACTCCCCCAGCAGGTCGATCAGTAAACTCGTCCATGAGTCTGGGGAAAAATCTCCCAGTAGATGGGTTCTGCGGTCGGCCCTAAGCCAGAGAGCAACCCTCCGCAGACCCACCAAACCGATCGACCGTAAGGCTGGGGGCAACTCCCCCAGCAGGCCGATCTGTAAATTCGTCCGTGAGTCCGGGGGAAACTCCCCCAGCAGACGGGTCCTGCGGTCGGCCTTAAGCCGGAGAGCAACCCTCCGCAGGCCCACCGAACCGATCGGCCGTAAGGCTGGGGGAAACTCCCCCAGCAGGCCGATCTGTAAACTCGTCCATAAGGCTAGGGGCAACTCCCCCAGCAGACGGGGACATCGTTTGGTCATAAGCCGGGGGATAGCTTCCCTCGACGACCGAACGATCCGCTCGCTAATAAGGCTGGGGCCAACTCCCCCAGCGGACGGGGACTTCGGTTGGTCGTAAGCCGGGGGATAGCTTCCCTCACCGACCGAATGATCCGCTCGCTCATAAGGCTGGGGCAACTCCCCCAGCAGACGGGGACATCGGTCGGTCGTAAGCCGGGGGATATCTTCCCTCGCCGACCGAACGATCCGCTCGCTCATAAGGCTGGGGGCAACTCCCCCAGCAAACGAGTACGATGGCCGGTTAGAAGCCGAGGGGCAGTCCCCTCGCCGAATTAACAATCCACCCGCTTGTAAGGCTTGGGGCGACTCCCCCAGCGGATGAGGGACTCAGCTGGTCTTAAGCCGAGGGGCAGCTCCCCCTCGCCGACCAGCCGATCCGACCGACTGCGAGACTGGGAACAACCCAGCAGCGAGCGAGGCAACTATCCAAGCAATCCGAATTTTGAGACTGAAGAAAAACTACGACGAAACAGACGAGGGCGCCAATAAGGTCCTAATCCCGGATGCCAACGGGTTCGGTGTCCTAAAAACCCCTCTCCCTCCCCACGAGCCATAAAGGAGTGTCACGCCCCGCTTCCCAAAAATATGGAGGCGAAGCGTGAGAAGGTCCGCTCAGACTTGAAGCTACAAAGCTGCAAGTCCGATAAGCGTCAATCCAATTTAAAACTTGCAGGTCCTTGCAACGCGAGCGAAACAAGATAATAATAATGAAATGAGACAAAAGAATAATCTCAGAATATCCATAAATATAAATTCCAACATCGCAGAAAAGCCACCAGGCTAAAAGAAAAAGAGACTAAAGGCCCAAACATGGCCAACAACAGTACAACATACAAAACAACGGTGCCACGCACCGACAACTAACAAAAGGCCTAAAACAAAATAAAGCTCAACAAAGACTCAAAGAATGGTCACCGGTGTCCACCAAAATCCTCCTGGGCAATCATGGACTCAGACTCAGCGTCAGCAAAACACCACGTACTCAGCAACGGTCTCTGGCTCAGGTCTAACATGTGACACCCAAAAGAGCAAGGGGCACATGTCAGCAAGTCTACAAGAGACTTGTGCAAGGAAACTGAAGGTAGGTAAAAGCAAAGCAACCTAGCAGTTCTAGCATGATGCAATGACATGGCAGTTAAAGTAATGAGTGCAACAGGTAATGTAAAGTAAAGTAAAGTACGAGCATGGCATTTAAACATGGCATGGATGACAAATATTGCATGAATCATTCACAAGACAAGTACAAGACAAGAAAAGTAAGCACCTCGTGCACAGGGATTCCGCCTTTTGGCTAGAGTGGCTGCACGGCCAGCTCCTAGCTCAAGTGATCGTTTATCCCTACCCCTCCACGTGTATCGAGCCAGGGCCTTACCCCCGAACGGTAATGCTCGCTTCTAGATCACGAGCCAGGAAGTGTTTTTAACAAGTATGGCATAGGGGTGCACCTAGCCGGTCCAGGGAACCAGAACATTGGCTTTTGACCAACACATGAGGCCCGTTTCCCCCGGAAGTAGTTTTCAAGGAGTACAAGTATTGTAGCGTGTGCTACGAATGCAACAATCAACTGGGATGACATGTAAGATGCAATGCATGGCAGTTAAAAGTACGTACAGTTAAGGAAAGTAAACGTGACAGTTTAATATGCATGAACAACAAGTTTAAGGGTTGGATCTAGCTTCGTTGTCAAGCTAGATCAATTAGGTGACGGATCTAGTTTCGTTGTCAAACTAGATCAAGTAGGCGTCTAGCCAGCTATCATTTCACTGACTAGTCTCTTTTACGCTAGGAACAAGGAAATGGCCTAAAAACATGGCCCTACACAAGAGTTGGCAAGTTTCACTGGCCTGCAAGTACATCGTCTGAGCACACCGTCCAATGAGTCCAAAATCACAATTATCCTACGTGCACAAGTCCACCGGCCTAAAGTCCATATTATTAATCTTGATTAGTGAATTTAAAACATTTAAAATACTTTAAAAATACTGATTTTAGTCTTGATTAGCATGCAATTGGGTTTGGGGTCCTAGGGGTGCAAAGCGTTACCTCAACACGACGCGAAAGCTACACCGGCGTCGGGTAGCGACGCCGGGGGTTGGAATAAAAGATCGCGCTCCAAGTCCAGATTCCAATTAGATTCCTCGCTGGAAATTTCAGAGCAATCAACCGGGGCGACGATTCCAGATTCCAAAGCTCGCACGTGCGACGACGGGCTACGACGTGCGACGACGTCGTATGCGGCAAGTCGTCGGAGAGAACGCACCTAGGTGGGGCCCACAGTAGTCCTAGGGACCTTTGGGGGACCCACAATACCTCTGGAGAACTGGGGGGGGCCCACGGAGGCAAGTGGTGCGACGGATGCGGGGTTGCGACGAATGACTCTCGGTCGTACAGCCTCGGTGCGGGGAGATCTCTCGGTCAGACACTAGGAACGGCGCTGTGCGACGCTTGGGGCTGTGCAGCAGCGCGGGTGCGGGGGCCTCCTTCGGTCAGATCGATGGGAGCGGTCCGTCGTGCGCTTGGAGAGCGGGGCTGCGACGTTGCAGCGTTGCAACGTTGCAAGCGTCGGTCGCTGCGGGTGGGGCGATCGGTCAGACGCGGAGCGATGCGGGGTGACAAGCGGGCGACGGTGCCGAGCGGGGCGACAAGCGGGTGCGGGCCAATCCCTCGGTCAGACCGAGGGAACGGAGCGGGCGGCAAGCGGAGCGCTGTGCTGCGATGCGGAGCGGCTAGGATGCGGGGTTGGGCTTCGGTCGGAGCGGGGGAACGGAGGCGTTTCCTTCGGTCGTGCGGTGGCTGAACGTCGCAACGTTGCGACGAATCGTCGCAACGTCCAATTTCGAGTTTGGAAGAGGCTAGGGCTAATTTCTTGTGAAAATAGGTCTTGCTAGGGGTTGCTTATATAGTGTAGATGGGTTGACTTGGTCTAGGGCTAAATCTAATAGGATTAGAAGTTTAAAATAATTTAAAATTTGAAATTCAACTTCTCCAACTCACCCAAGGATTTGACTTGGTCCAAATGAGCTGGAAATTGGCTCAAAAATTCTTTAATACGTTTAAAACTCAAATAAATTTTATTTGGCCGAAAATAATTTAAAAATAAATTATTAAAAAATATTATAAAACTTGTTAAAAATATTAAAGTGGTCAAATAAACTCCAAAAATTATAAAATAAATATCGTGGTGATCGTGATGACGAATGTGAGCTAACTAAGAAGACAGATCTCAAATTCGACGTCGGACGACGAAACTAAAAATAGAAACGTCTCCCGTCAAAAGTGAAAATCGTCACGTCTCATCGAGTAAGTTTAAATTGTGGAAAAACGACTCGAGAAGTGTCGTTCCAAGATAGTGCCACTATTTACTACTCTCAGAGACGTTCACAACGGCATATCACGATAAAGTGTTCACCAACAAACAAAGTCTAAAACAAACACGTGCACGGCCAAAAGCACGTGCACGAACAACGTACGACGAAAAGTGGTCGTTACATCCTCCCCACCTTAGAATAAAGTCCGTCCTCGGACTTTCTAATATAGCTAGTCGCTCTAGTAACTACCCCAATCAAGTCATATAATAATTCAACCAGGTATAGTCATTACAAGTGCTTATACATGCACTAGGTAGTCAAACATTAATACTACCAACGCGTATATATATTTATATATATTCACGTACGTCACACGCTTATACCTATTATAGTCAGTCAAATCCATTCACGTATTTCAATCATATATATAAGCATACATCCCTTATATAACCACTACTTACCTAAACACAAAACAATATTTCAGATACTCATATAAAGATAGTCTCACACTAAGCAAATACAATCATTGTTCTACGTATAGATAGCTACCTATGCATAAACATCAAGGGTATACTACTCTCTAATATTCATCCAATACCAAACATCTCAGCACATATAGTCACACCACACCATTATTAAATCAAGTTTCACTATATATATATATATATACATTCATCACCACTGTAGTTTCAAAATATATAGTCATTCAAATGCATGCAGATAGTTCACCATATATTCTCATCACATACGGTCCTATAGCTGTATTTACGACACGCCACATATATCATAGTCATCAATTCCTATAACTAAGCACATACTTACCCGTGCATGGTGCACACTCATGCACGCTAACATTTCATTTACGCATACCAATCATATCATTATATAACTAGCACACCTACACACCTAGTTTTAGCTAGTACACATACGTTCACACAACAAGTCCTTAGTAAATAACTATACCACAAGACCAACACCTATAACTATATACTGGTATAGCGACCCACAATCATGTGCGTAACTCAACCAGGCACAAACACTTCTATCACTATACATACATCACGCATTGCTATATTCAAACTACAATCATACATTCAATACACTTTAGAATATACTCACTCAAGCTTGAGTGAGACTCAACACACATATCAGAATATTCTATATACGTAACACGACATTTATACCTATACTGATACCACTCCCATATATATACATCTACCAATACAACCATATACATTCCATAAATCAATCACACTTAATATTTAGTCAGGCAATACTCACATATTTAAATCATTTTATATACCATACTAATAACATTACAGACATCAGCACCCACATATTTATAATACACTCCCTAATACATGCATACGTATTCATCGTATAGTCACACACATGTAACACATATATTCATACCATAGCCTACTACCTATAATTGGTATACTAACACATCCATACGTACATAATTAAGATGTGCAATAGTCGTGTATACCTCACGGCATGCACGCATGCAACATCCCGAAAAGCAAGCATTACCAATCAAAATTATAATCCTACTACCTTATGCATAACACTTATATACTCAGGCAACAAAACATAACTATTTACATATAAGCACCATATATATCTACCTACGAGCACATACTCACTCGTACTAGTATATAGGTCACTCAGTAGGCCTACTCTCTTAACCATACGTACTCTTATTATTATCACTACTAACATACACATAGCTTTACCAATCATTTTATTTCAACCATTATAAGTATCTCTTACTACATACACAACTTAGATATTTCAACGCTAACTCTTATATACACAGGCATCCCTAGTATAGTATAGCTATCCACACAAAAATCTACAACTACTAACACACAACAACTTCATACCATCACGAATAACTCCGAGTATATATATATCACTCAATAGGCAACATCAATATACTATGGGAATTCTCATTCAAGCCCACGTACACAACTTAGGTACGTGCACTACGACTACCTCACAAGGTCCAAGGGCCTACTAACAATTAAGGGTTGGCACAGACATTGACGGACACTAAAGCCTAAGCAATAGAGGGAGGTCGAGGTCGAGGGCGTGACGAGGGAAGGATCGATAGGCACGAGTTCAGATAGGACGAATACAAGGAGATAGCTTGGTTAGACGAAACATAGACTCAATGGTGGTGTTTAGGTCGTGGGAAAGGGAGATGTAGTGATGCTTAAATAGGATACAGAAAGGGAAATAGGGTGAATAGCGTAAGCTAAAATACGTGGATTTTGAAAACTGTCGTTCTTCAAAAGTTGAAATCCCAGTCTGAAAAGAAATATTGGAGGTCGATAAAACGAGTTGTTCAAAATAAGTTTGAGTCGAAAATTCATAATAAGGGAAAATTTTTTTAATGGCTTTTCGCAAATCATTAAGAAGGAAAGTAAATCATTCGCACGGACATTAAAGACGTAATTTTTTGAAAATATTATACGGCAGTAATTTAATATAATGTTGTCAAAAGTTTTTGAAAGTCAAAGAATGAAATCAAGTAACGGAAGGATTTAAACTCATGTTAAATGCTTTCAAAACTTTAGGCTATGGAAAAATCAATATTGAAACTTCTTTTAGAGAAATCAGGATTTGTCAAAAATAAAACTGGTTACACTAAGCTCTTAGCGTACAAGCACAACGAGCCTGATACGGGTATAAAAATAATTGAAATTCAATTTGGTTTAGAAATTTTCTAAAAGCGTGTATGGTGAGCGGAAAGAAAATTATAGTAACTTAGCATAAGAATTATCAAGATCGAATAGTAAATCTTTAAAATCAAATCAGGGAGGGTCTAAAGCAGGAAGAGGTTATGAAAATAGTAATTTTGCCAAAAATCTGAAGTGGCGAAAACGACGAGCAAAAACCAACTTGCTGAAAGCTGAAATTCCATGTGTCTTGAAAGTATAGTAAAGTAAACACGACGTATCATTCGTATAACACAAATAAGGAGGAAAATTATAAATCGAATTGGGCAAAGCAAAAGTACGGTTCAAAATAAAGTTAATATATGAAGGGGCAACACATTTACATAAGTACGAAAAGTATAAGCTGGAAAAATATTATAAGCTAGAGTTCAAAAATTCCGACAAACGTTTTTAAAAAAAATTAAATCAATGAAGGAGTATGAAGTATAAGTATTTTAAAATTTTGAACAGGATTAAACTTAGTGGAAGGGAAGGTTTGAAAAGTACTTTCAGAAGGTTCAGGTTTTGCAATGGAGATGTTTGAAAATTGACGACGATCGTCATGAGGCGATCTCGTGAATCGAGGCAAGGAAATTAGTCGGATGATCAGAACATACATACGCCTAGGATATGAATCAGGAAAGTCTACAGAAACCCCTACGGTCGACTAACTAAAGATTAAAAACTAAGCGCTAAGACTTCTAAAGGTTAGACGGTAAAGAAATGCGTTCAGCTTGGTCCGAAATCGATGAACCCAAGCGAACGACAAAAGGAAATTCTAGAAGTCAAATATGGTCAGAGTTAGGCAATAACCACTACGGTAACTCCTACGACAATTAAATCAATTGCTGGCAGGGAGTCTAACTAACAAACAGAGGCCTCTAACTAACAAGCACATGCGTCTAACTAAGTCTTCTTATCACCTAGTGTCATAAGAAAACGACTAAACTCAGGGCTTATTACTCGGATGTTGCAATTTATTTAATGGACATTCTGTTATTATCGTTGTTCCGCTAATTCGCAATTGCAAGACGACCTGCATGGGCCACCAACAAAACCTGTCATGCCCCGCTTCCCAAAAATATGGAGGCGAAGCGTGAGAAGGTCCGCTCAGACTTGAAGCTACAAAGCTGCAAGTCCGATAAGCGTCAATCCAATTTAAAACTTGCAGGTCCTTGCAACGCGAGCGAAACAAGATAATAATAATGAAATGAGACAAAAGAATAATCTCAGAATATCCATAAATATAAATTCCAACATCGCAGAAAAGCCACCAGGCTAAAAGAAAAAGAGACTAAAGGCCCAAACATGGCCAACAACAGTACAACATACAAAACAACGGTGCCACGCACCGACAACTAACAAAAGGCCTAAAACAAAATAAAGCTCAACAAAGACTCAAAGAATGGTCACCGGTGTCCACCAAAATCCTCCTGGGCAATCATGGACTCAGACTCAGCGTCAGCAAAACACCACGTACTCAGCAACGGTCTCTGGCTCAGGTCTAACATGTGACACCCAAAAGAGCAAGGGGCACATGTCAGCAAGTCTACAAGAGACTTGTGCAAGGAAACTGAAGGTAGGTAAAAGCAAAGCAACCTAGCAGTTCTAGCATGATGCAATGACATGGCAGTTAAAGTAATGAGTGCAACAGGTAATGTAAAGTAAAGTAAAGTACGAGCATGGCATTTAAACATGGCATGGATGACAAATATTGCATGAATCATTCACAAGACAAGTACAAGACAAGAAAAGTAAGCACCTCGTGCACAGGGATTCCGCCTTTTGGCTAGAGTGGCTGCACGGCCAGCTCCTAGCTCAAGTGATCGTTTATCCCTACCCCTCCACGTGTATCGAGCCAGGGCCTTACCCCCGAACGGTAATGCTCGCTTCTGGATCACGAGCCAGAAAGTGATTTTAACAAGTATGGCATAGGGGTGCACCTAGCCGGTCCAGGGAACCTGAGCATTGGCTTTTGACCAACACATTAGGCCCGTTTCCCCCGGAAGTAGTTTTCAAGGAGTACAAGTATTGTAGCGTGTGCTACGAATGCAACAATCAATTGGGATGACATGTAAGATGCAATGCATGGCAGTTAAAAGTACGTACAGTTAAGGAAAGTAAACGTGACAGTTTAATATGCATGAACAACAAGTTTAAGGGTCGGATCTAGCTTCGTTGTCAAGCTAGATCAATTAGGTGACGGATCTAGTTTCGTTGTCAAACTAGATCAAGTAGGCGTCTAGCCAGCTATCATTTCACTGACTAGTCTCTTTTACGCTAGGAACAAGGAAATGGCCTAAAAACATGGCCCTACACAAGAGTTGGCAAGTTTCACTTGCCTGCAAGTACATCGTCTGAGCACACCGTCCAATGAGTCCAAAATCACAATTATCCTACGTGCACAAGTCCACCGGCCTAAAGTCCATATTATTAATCTTGATTAGTGAATTTAAAACATTTAAAATACTTTAAAAATACTGATTTTGGTCTTGATTAGCATGCAATTGGGTTTGGGGTCCTAGGGGTGCAAAGCGTTACCTCAACACGACGCGAAAGCTACACCGGCGTCGGGTAGCGACGCCGGGGGTTGGAATAAAAGATCGCGCTCCAAGTCCAGATTCCAATTAGATTCCTCGCTGGAAATTTCAGAGCAATCAACCGGGGCGACGATTCCAGATTCCAAAGCTCGCACGTGCGACGAAGGGCTACGACGTGCGACGATGTCGTACGCGGCAAGTCGTCGGAGAGAACGCACCTAGGTGGGGCCCACAGTAGTCCTAGGGACCTTTGGGGGACCCACAATACCTCTGGATAACTTGGGGGGGCCCACGGAGGCAAGTGGTGCGACGGATGCGGGGTTGCGACGAATGACTCTCGGTCGTACAGCCTCGGTGCAGGGAGATCTCTCGGTCAGACACTAGGAACGGCGCTGTTGGGGTTTTGGCGGACCCCCAGAGCTCGGATCCGTATCCGTCCTAAGTCGGACGGACCACGGAGGCACAAAAGCGCAGCGGAAAAACAGAAATCGTATTTCTACACTAGCTAAACTATTTAGCTAGGCCCTGGGGAGCCAGAACCTAGCCCGATCTATGCCGACTTGGAGTGGGTCTGACCACTCCAAGAAGGATCTACACTAAGCGACTAATAAAATCTACACTAAAATGCTTAACCACATACCCGGAATCTTGGCCCTGGAGCAGGCAAGATGTACCGCACCGTCTTGAGAAGCTCCTCGTAGCCGAGCCGCGTTGACCCGATCTCCCTGAGCCGCCTCGCACCCTCGCACCGATCCGCCCGAGCCGCTTTCGCCTCCGAGCCGATCACACGCGGTAGAAAGTTTCACTTGAGAAGAACCCGCGTCTTAGACGTCCGGATCAGATCCAAACCCCCTTCGTAGTCGTGCTAGGACTACTCCGGAGAATAGGAAAGTAGAGAGAGAGATTTAGTCGTGGACCGAGCTTGCTCAATAATTTGGAGCTACCCGATCGTTGACTGGTGTGTGTTTTTCAACGAGGAGAGTGCACCCCTATTTATATAGGGAGTGAGCACTCACCCTCTTGTTGCGGGCAATGTGGGACAATCCACATGAAGAGGAAAAATTGAATTAAGTCATTTGGCTTAATTTCAATTTTAAAGTTAGCCTTTCACAAAGTCAAACTTTAACAAATTAATTCTCCTCACATACTAAACTTCAGACACCAAACAAGCTATCAATCAGAAAAGCTTGGAATGGTGAACGCGTAGGAACTGACGGTGACGAATTTCGACTTCGTTTGACCCCTCAAACAATTGCTCAAAGTTTAGCAATTTTCACAAAATTCGTAGCCGTCATTTGGGTTTTCAAAAAACCTAATTTGACTTAAGTTGCGGGCGCGCCCGCCCAAGGGGGGCAAGGGCGGGCCGCCCGCCCGCTGCAAGCAGCGGGCGCTGGCCCGCTGCGTGCAGCGGGCGCTGGCCCGCTGTGCAGCGGGCCACGCCCGCTGTGCAGCGGGTGCCCGCCCGCTGTGCAGCGGGTGCCCGCCCGCTGCACACAGCGGGCCATGCCCGCTGCTGCAGCGGGTCACGCCCGTTTGCCTTTGCACATGGGCCTTTTGGCCCAGTGGGTCTAACCCACTTCCCTTTGAACTCTTTCTGCGTTTCTGGGCTCGTTTGAGCTCCGATTTGGACGCGGTTTGAACCTGTGTTTAGACCGGGACGATCCCGTCATCCAGGTAACCCTTTCCAACAAGTTTGTTCCTACTAAATTCGTTGTAACTAATTTACAACACGTTTAGTCAAAGTTAGCATCTAATGCAACGTTGTGTCCCTATTGCTAATGCGACTAACTTTCACAACTCAGCTTGTGAATATCATCAAATGATATTTCTCTCTATTCTACATTCCTATTACTAAGACACGAATACTACTCGGTGTGAGACCCTACAGCCTGACCTTACTACAGGTTGGGGCTCGAAACCCCTAGACGACGGTCACTACGAGCAGTAGCTGTCGTCCCTGTTTCAGAGTCATCATAACGTGATCGACCCTTTGACAAAAGTATCATAGGGTTTGCATTGGCTGTGTCAGTGATGAATTCCGTTAGCTAAAATCCCTTCGTCAAGACTGTGTTATTGTTGGCCTAGGGTATGGTTTTCTGTCAACCCTATTAGACAACATTGGTCAGTATACGGCGGTCTTTATTGTATACACGTTGTACTACTTGCAACGTACCCCGGCCGAGGATTAACATAAAGACCGTACTGAGCCTATAACACTAACTTCCCTTTAATGGAAGTGACGAATCCCATCTTAGTCACTTACTCACCTAGAGAGCTTCTGGTGCAACCCAACCTAAGATCTTTCATCAGGACTGGTCCTCGAAGCTAGATCATGGGTCTAAGCTACACCGTCCGTTCACAGGTTTATACAGTTGACTTCAGGTCTTAAGGATCAACTAACCTATCATCACCCTAGAGTTATTAAAGACAGATCATTAAAGTTAACCATTTAATAACTCTAACTTGGTCGTTCAGTGAACTCATTCTCTAATGAGCACCTGTGTCTTGTCTCCGACTTCGCTAAGTCGAATGACTATGAGATCATCATTACCCGAAGGCAAGACGAAGACACAGTGATCTATCCGATGTGTCGATATCCAGTTCTCGACACATCTATGATCACGAACCGTTTAAGACTTACGTTTCTTTTCGGTCACTTACTTACTCATAATCGAGATCTCATCTAGATATGTAAGGACCTAGCTATAAGTCTATGGATATTATCTAAGTATATTAATACAAATACTTTATACTTAGAATAATACGTACCATATACGGTATGAACAAGATGTATAATCAAGATAAATTGCCTTATGGGCACATATCTTCCTACAGGCGCTGTGCGACGCTTGGGGCTGTGCAGCAGCGCGGGTGCGGGGGCCTCCTTCGGTCAGATCGATGGGAGCGGTCGGTCGTGCGCTTGGAGAGCGGGGCTGCGACGTTGCAGCGTTGCAACGTTGCAAGCGTCGGTCGCTGCGGGCGGGGCGATCGGTCAGACGCGGAGCGATGCGGGGTGACAAGCGGGCGACGGTGCCGATCGGGGCGACAAGCGGGTGCGGGCCAATCCCTCGGTCAGACCGAGGGAACGGAGCGGGCGGCAAGCGGAGCGCTGTGCTGCGATGCGGAGCGGCTAGGATGCGGGGTTGGGCTTCGGTCGGAGCGGGGGAACGGAGGCGTTTCCTTCGGTCGTGCGGTGGCTGAACGTCGCAACGTTGCGACGAATCGTCGCAACGTCCAATTTCGAGTTTGGAAGAGGCTAGGGCTAATTTCTTGCGAAAATAGGTCTTGCTAGGGGTTGCTTATATAGTGTAGATGGGTTGACTTGGTCTAGGGCTAAATCTAATATGATTAGAAGTTTAAAATAATTTAAAATTTGAAATTCAACTTCTCCAACTCACCCAAGGATTTGACTTGGTCCAAATGAGCTGGAAATTGGCTCAAAAATTCTTTAATACGTTTAAAACTCAAATAAATTTTATTTGGCCGAAAATAATTTAAAAATAAATTATTAAAAAATATTATAAAACTTGTTAAAAATATTAAAGTGGTCAAATAAACTCCAAAAATTATAAAATAAATATCGTGGTGATCGTGATGACGAATGTGAGCTAACTAAGAAGACGGATCTCAAATTCGACGTCGGACGACGAAACTAAAAATAGAAACGTCTCCCGTCAAAAGAGAAAATCGTCACGTCTCATCGAGTAAGTTTAAATTGTGGAAAAACGACTCGAGAAGTGTCGTTCCAAGATAGTGCCACTATTTACTACTCTCAGAGACGTTCACAACGGCATATCACGCTAAAGTGTTCACCAACAAACAAAGTCTAAAACAAACACGTGCACGGCCAAAAGCACGTGCACGAATAACGTACGACGAAAAGTGGTTGTTACAAGGAGTGCCGACGAAATGTGGAACTCGCAGCCAGTTTAAAGCACAATGAAAGACCAAAAAAGACCGACAGCGACAAAGGAGCTATATAAATAAAATCGTTCAAAATTACAAGCCAAAAGAGAAAGGGGGGAACAAGATACAAAGGCCTAGGGCCCCGGGGCATGGGAAGAAGCATCCTCAGGCACCTCGCCTTGTTCGGAGCGCGGGGGATCGACGGGAGGGAGGGGCTACCGGGCAAGCTCCGCAAATCGCCGAAAGGAGTCCCGGACAACGCCAATGATCCGAGGGGCGATAAGGTCCTCATAGGAGCTGAACGCCTCCCATCCGTGATCATTTCCCCCAGGACCCCGCCGATGCCCCTCTCCACCTCGTCGACGAACCGGGTCATCTGGTGTAAGTCTGCCAGCTCACTCTGTAGATCGCTCCTCTCCTGGCGGAACGCCTCTTCTGCCTCTCGGGCCGACCTCTTGTAACAGCCACTTTCTGGTCGTGTTTATTTTGGTGCGATGTTGTTTCGTATGAGTGTTAACGTATTTTGATTTTTATTATTGTCTTTCTTAACCCTGACGCGTGACCGGACCCCGTATTCGCAATCCTCTCGGAGGCGCGATAACCCCAGTATTTTCCTTTTTATTTTTGGATGTCAATAGACCTCCCTGCATAACACTTTTTATTATTAAAAATATTTTATTATAATTAATTTTTTTTAATTCGAATGGTTATGTGGTTCTCTGTGCGTTTTTTGTTTTTCTTAAAACAAACTTAAGTCTATTAATCACACCATTAGCTCCATGATGATTCAAAAGGAGTCTTATATTGTAACTAATTTTTAAATAAAAAAAACCTAAAACCAATTCATACAAATCCTAACAACCCAGGCCTATAAACAGCAACCTAAAGCGATTTTCTCACCCCCCCCCTCAACTTGCATCGACATGTGCACAGGTGATGTACGGTTCAACCAAACCTACACTCATTTATTTAAACCCTACGGTTTTCTTTTTCATCTAACCCTAGAGGACTCAATAGCTAGCAGCTGCCCCTTTATCTTCTCCTCTCCACGCCATCACACAGACCCCGACCCTCATTCTTCTTCCTCGCTTCAATCCCCCATCTCCTCTACACGCAATCACACGGACCGGAGCCACCGCCAGCAGCTGCACAACCCAAACTCCCGCGCCCACCTCCTCTTCGTTCTTCCCACGCCCCGACGCCACGCCTCCCCTTGCCGCCGTTCGACCAACAGCGCCCGGAGCCACCACACACGCAACTGCCTTCCGACCTCCCCTGCCATCGGACCCGACTCTCTCTCCATTGGATCTCCTTACTGTCGCCTTTCCGACTGCGAGACACTGCTGCAGCACCAACTCCAGTCACATCACCCCTCTTTCACGGTGAACCATCTGACCTTCGTGCGCAGCCCATCCCCTACGGCGCTCTTTTCTCCGGCACCAACACCCCCCTGAACAACCACGCCGCCGGCTATCCTCCGGCCATGGACCAGCGCCTCAACCTTTCACCGCTTTCGGCAACTTACGCAGACGATACATGTAAGCTGTACTTTTAACATGAATTATTATACTACTGTTGTTATAATAGTTTTGCTAGTATGAATTATGATTTCAGTAACTCATATTGGTATGCACAGTTCCGTTTCCCCTTGATTGTATATGTAAGCCTGTGCATATTGGTATTAGATGAGATGTGGTGATAAAAAAAATCAGTATATAATTGTTAGTATAATTAGTTCTGTTACTAAGTTTCTAAACAGTAAGTTATATGAAGTCATAGCATGTGATTATTAGTTATTTTGAGTATATATGTAATTGGTAGATATATTAAGAGCTTATAGACTTTGTCCTAATAATGTCGTAACCTAATGACACAGATAATTATGTATGCCCCTTTGCCACCGTCTGGATCCCGACGTTCCCTCGCTTGTTGCCGCTCACCGACGTCCCCTAGCTCGTTGCCGTAGCCATCTCAGATCCGTCGCCGTTCAGACCCAACATCAGATCTCGCTCGATCTTTGTTCCAGGTTGGTCCCCTAACTCGTAGAAAACCACACCGTAGATAACCGAAACCTAATTAAAAATCAGCAACTTAATAAATTTAAATTTACTTTACGCTCTTAAAAAACGTTGTTCAACCCTAAAAATCGACGAATGGACTTTCTCACTGTGCACATAGGATAGATCGTCGATTAGGCTAAATAACCAAAAATACAACTTTGAACTATTATGGTAGTCCCGATCAACCTAGAAACGAACTCTAATAGGAATGATGAAAAACGTGTCCTGACACCGCCGTTGAACCGTTTCAGACGGACACTCGCTGACGCACCGCCTCGACGAGACGCTCCGGACGGACGACACACTCGCCATCGTAGGCAAGTGTACCCACTTGCGTTTTTGACCGTGCTTAGATTGCTAGAACTGTTAGACTGTGAATGTATAGAACCGGACGTGAAATGATAGCGTCCGGGACGACCCGTGACGGCTCAGACTTGACGACGAAGTCTGAGCCTGACAACAATAAACTGCTGACATCATAGGACTATCTTGCGTGTGCGTGCGTGTGGACACCCTAGAATAACAACTCCCTACACTTGTCATGGCGTGTCCTGTTACACAAAAAGCCTACGGGCGTTTCAGGTGCTTCCCTTGCGGAAGTGATCTCTGTGTTACGAAAAAGCCTACGGGCGTTTCAGGTGCTTCCCTTGCGGAAGTGATCTCTGTGTTACGAAAAAGCCTACGGGCGTTTCAGATGCTTTCCTTGCGAAAGTGATCTCCGTGTTACAAAAAGCCTACGGGCGTTTCAGGTGCTTTCCTTGCGAAAGTGATCTCCGTGCTTCCTGTCCTGAGTTCTGGGGTTTGGGGTAGGGTTGAGCGTGCGCACGGTGAGAGGGTCTGATCCCCCTCGAACCGTAAGGCGTGAACCCTTCGTGTTTTACTAGTCCTGTCAGTCGTGTCGTGTCGTGTCCTGTCTTGTCTTGTCTAGTTCCGTCTTGTCCTGACACTTTTAGGATAGTCCCGTAGTTGGTAGCACACGCTATGACTACTACTTGTCCCGTTTTACTTTCCTGCTACGTTACTTCCTGTTACGTTACCCTGTTATAACCACAGCATGCAAATCAACCAGTAAACTGTTGTGTAAAAGAACCCCAGCATGTTAATCAACCAGTAAACCGTTGTTTAAAGTTCGGTGCACTTGCAGTAAAGTCTAACCCTTCTTGTAGACTTTACCTGACGTACAGTTCCTTTTTCTTGGGTGCTGTACGTCAGGTGTTCAACCAGAGTTCGTGGACGTGGCAGACTTAATGGAGTACGTGGAGCCGAGGACGTCGTCACCAGAGTGCGTACCTGACAAGGACCAGACCTTGAGGTCTTTTAGTCGCCACTTTCCGAGGGTACTACTTTTAGGTTTGTCTTTAAATCTTTTGTTGCCACGCTTAGGCTTCTTTTAGACTTTGTACCAGTTGGATATTATATCTCTAATTAATGAATGCAACTTCTTTTTCGTACTTTCTGTTGTTTCGAACTATAATAATGCAAGAACCTGGAAATCGTTTAAAATGGTACCTCTACAGACGCTTATTGGGTCCGAGCTTCTCAGCTCTGGCCTAAGCGGGCCTTGTCACGCTTCGCCTCCGTCCATTTTGGGAAGCGGGGCGTGACAGGATTTAGTGGTGGCCCATGCAGGCCTTGCAAAAGTTCGGAACAATAAGAGTACCGCATTCATTGAATATCCATGTACAAGTCTAAATTAGGTTTTCCCAGTCTTAGATGGTATGAAGACTTAGACATACACCCAGGTTTGATAGTCTGACGCCTTGGTTAAGATTTAGTCGTTCTCGTCCTAGAATACCTTAGTAGCCACTTGACTCTGACCGTGTTAGATTTCATGGGCCCTTCTCTTAGTCGTTCGTTCGGGCTCATCGACTTCGGGCCCAGTAGAACTAACCTGGATTCTCTTAGGAACCTCCCCCTTAGATCCTGATTATAGTATAGCTCTTTAGGAAGTTCTAGAGCTGAGTTATCCTGATCCTTAGACGACCTGATAATTAGGACCCCCGACTTCTAGCGACTCTCTGATCATTACACCTCTGTGTTATCGATCGTAGGGTCCCATCGGAGCCCTTGCACCTTATCCTATGTGTAACCAATGTGAGACCATTTTCTTTCTTCCGTTTCCCGTGATCGTTTTTGGACGATTATCGTTGATCCTTCGAATCCCTTCCTTGGCCTATTCTGCTTCCCTTAAAGGTATTTTCGAAATTTCTTATTCAGTTTCTTCGCTCAGCTCAATTTCTTTGAAAACCCCTATACTATATAATTAAAATTTCTTGTTTTCGATTGAATTAAAATTCTTTTATTGACTTTGAAACCTTTTTGGTCGTAAAATTATTTTACTGTCTCGTACCTATTTTCAAATCGGTATCTTTCGTATTTCGGTTTTAAACCTTGTTATCAATTCTATAATCATATATATATATATATATATATATATATATATATATATATATATATATATATATATATATATTACTTTTCTAAACTACAAAATTACTTCTAACCACTTACCGAACGTACTTTTAAAATATTTTCTAAACCAAGGGAAACTTTAAATGTCTTCTTGTATATGTATAAACATCTCTATGTTCATCGTACTCGTACTTCAAGAATCTTTGTTTAACTTACCTTCATCTGCAAGCAACTGCTACCTCACCCTACCTTATCTCCTTCTCCACATTGTAATAATTTTACCATCTGCTCGCTTTTCTCTACATATTTTTTTATAAGTATAAAGTATACGATATCATATTTTACACGTAAATCTCCTTCATCTACCTAGTTATTATGAGAAATATTTTGTCTCATCCAACCAACTATCTCCTTACACCCGTCTTATTTGAACTCGTTCTTTCCGATCTTATTTCGTTCCGCTTTTGATTTAGTTTTCTTTCCTTCTTTTATCTAGACATTAGTTCTTGAAGTTGTCCATGCTGTCTTCAGTTTAGGAATAGGCTCTTTGGTAGGTGATGTCGTCGTGGTGCATGAGTTTAGGTAGCGTGTGTAGACCTATATGAGTGTGTTATCTTTAAGATCCTGACGATTGCCTTTTGTGTCTTGAATGTGTACTCAGTGTTAACTGTGTTATGATTGAAGTTGTCTGGATGACGGTATTCATACGTATATGAATAGGGTCAGGCAATTTCCTTAGACGTATTTTTTCTGCGTTTATAGAATAGTTTAACTTTGACTGCATGAGATTGGATCAAAACTTTGTTTTTCTTTTAAACCGAACCTTTAAAGTTTTTGAAACTAGCTCACAAGATCACAGATCAATTATCTTTCCTCATCCATTACCACGAATCCACACGTTTTTTTCCAAATGTTTTAAAAATGTGTCACTGGTTTTTAAGTTTTCCTTTCTCTTCTCTCTATCTCTCCATTTAGAAATGTTATGTTTTGGTTGTTATAGTTTTGGGGACTAGCCATTATTGTTGTAGGATTTGTTCGCGGGTAGGCTCAGGGAGAGATGAGATTTGTTATAGCAATGATTAACCGATTTTGGAACAATAGGGTATTGGAATAGATTTCTTTCGGATGAAAAGAATGGGATGTCCAAGACTTATTTATGAAACCGAACTGTGGCGGACTCAATGGAGAACTCTAGTTGAATGAGATTATATGCGTGAAGATGAGAACTATCAGATTTGAGGCTTAGACGAATGGTAGAAAGGGATGGCTACAGAGTGTGGTATGAGTTAGGATGACCATGAGAATGAGTAGAACATTGTAAGCATCGAGACTTGATTGTTGAGTGACGTGAGAAGACATTGGGAGTAACACAACGTGTTGAGACAAATGGATGGTTAGGTTGTCGAATTTAATATTGGTTGAAAATAATTATACAAAGTAGGAGGAGATGTGATTTTGATAGTTCGATTATTTGGCGGATAAATTTATGGGAAGATATGACACGGAATGTATTGAAGACACGACGATTGTTGATTGGTGAAGGTATTAAAGGATTGGACAAAGTTTTTGTTTTAGATTGGCGGTTGACTAGAATCTAATTTTGGAGATTGATTAATATTGGAAAGAGATCGAGGAATTTAGAAGATATTATTGAGCGGTGATGTTTGCCAGAGTGGTATGGTATGAGAAGATAATTATTAATCTTTTGTGAGAAATTGGAGTTGGAAATTTGAACAGTAGTAATGGGTCTATGGTTGAGTGTTAGGATGTGAAAATAGCCGTGGCTTTATCCAGTGAAAAGATGGATTATAATGGATTATTTGAGGAACGAAGTTGAAATTTTAGGGCTAGAGACCTTTGTGTGGAGGATGGAAGTTATAGGCTTAAGTATTTATGAAATTTATGATTAGTCTTAGTGTGAGTGATTCCGAGGGCGGAATCATTTCTAAGGTAGGTAGAATGTAACAGCCACTTTCTGGTCGTGTTTATTTTGGTGCGATGTTGTTTCGTATGAGTGTTAACGTATTTTGATTTTTATTATTGTCTTTCTTAACCCTGACGCGTGACCGGACCCCGTATTCGCAATCCTCTCGGAGGCGCGATAACCCCAGTATTTTCCTTTTTATTTTTGGATGTCAATAGACCTCCCTGCATAACACTTTTTATTATTAAAAATATTTTATTATAATTAATTTTTTTTAATTCGAATGGTTATGTGGTTCTCTGTGCGTTTTTTGTTTTTCTTAAAACAAACTTAAGTCTATTAATCACACCATTAGCTCCATGATGATTCAAAAGGAGTCTTATATTGTAACTAATTTTTAAATAAAAAAAACCTAAAACCAATTCATACAAATCCTAACAACCCAGGCCTATAAACAGCAACCTAAAGCGATTTTCTCACCCCCCCCCCCCCTCAACTTGCATCGACATGTGCACATGTGATGTACGGTTCAACCAAACCTACACTCATTTATTTAAACCCTACGGTTTTCTTTTTCATCTAACCCTAGAGGACTCAATAGCTAGCAGCTGCCCCTTTATCTTCTCCTCTCCACGCCATCACACAGACCCCGACCCTCATTCTTCTTCCTCGCTTCAATCCCCCATCTCCTCTACACGCAATCACACGGACCGGAGCCACCGCCAGCAGCTGCACAACCCAAACTCCCGCGCCCACCTCCTCTTCGTTCTTCCCACGCCCCGACGCCACGCCTCCCCTTGCCGCCGTTCCACCAACAGCGCCCGGAGCCACCACACGCGCAGCTGCCTTCCGACCTCCCCTGCCATCGGACCCGACCCTCTCTCCATTGGATCTCCTTACTGTCGCCTTTCCGACTGCGAGACACTGCTGCAGCACCAACTCCAGTCACATCACCCCTCTTTCACGGTGAACCATCTGACCTTCGTGCGCAGCCCATCCCCTACGGCGCTCTTTTCTCCGGCACCAACACCCCCCTGAACAACCACGCCGCCGGCTATCCTCCGGCCATGGACCAGCGCCTCAACCTTTCACCGCTTTCGGCAACTTACGCAGACGATACATGTAAGCTGTACTTTTAACATGAATTATTATACTACTGTTGTTATAATAGTTTTGCTAGTATGAATTATGATTTCAGTAACTCATATTGGTATGCACAGTTCCGTTTCCCCTTGATTGTATATGTAAGCCTGTGCATATTGGTATTAGATGAGATGTGGTGATAAAAAAAATCAGTATATAATTGTTAGTATAATTAGTTCTGTTACTAAGTTTCTAAACAGTAAGTTATATGAAGTCATAGCATGTGATTATTAGTTATTTTGAGTATATATGTAATTGGTAGTATATTAAGAGCTTATAGACTTTGTCCTAATAATGTCGTAACCTAATGACACAGATAATTATGTATGCCCCTTTGCCACCGTCTGGATCCCGACGTTCCCTCGCTTGTTGCCGCTCACCGACGTCCCCTAGCTCGTTGCCGTAGCCATCTCAGATCCGTCGCCGTTCAGACCCAACATCAGATCTCGCTCGATCTTTGTTCCAGGTTGGTCCCCTAACTCGTAGAAAACCACACCGTAGATAACCGAAACCTAATTAAAAATCAGCAACTTAATAAATTTAAATTTACTTTACGCTCTTAAAAAACGTTGTTCAACCCTAAAAATCGACGAATGGACTTTCTCACTGTGCACATAGGATAGATCGTCGATTAGGCTAAATAACCAAAAATACAACTTTGAACTATTATGGTAGTCCCGATCAACCTAGAAACGAACTCTAATAGGAATGATGAAAAACGTGTCCTGACACCGCCGTTGAACCGTTTCAGACGGACACTCGCTGACGCACCGCCTCGACGAGACGCTCCGGACGGACGACACACTCGCCATCGTAGGCAAGTGTACCCACTTGCGTTTTTGACCGTGCTTAGATTGCTAGAACTGTTAGACTGTGAATGTATAGAACCGGACGTGAAATGATAGCGTCCGGGACGACCCGTGACGGCTCAGACTTGACGACGAAGTCTGAGCCTGACAACAATAAACTGCTGACATCATAGGACTATCTTGCGTGTGCGTGCGTGTGGACACCCTAGAATAACAACTCCCTACACTTGTCATGTCGTGTCCTGTTACACAAAAAGCCTACGGGCGTTTCAGGTGCTTCCCTTGCGGAAGTGATCTCTATGTTACGAAAAAGCCTACGGGCGTTTCAGGTGCTTCCCTTGCGGAAGTGATCTCTGTGTTACGAAAAAGCCTACGGGCGTTTCAGATGCTTTCCTTGCGAAAGTGATCTCCGTGTTACAAAAAGCCTACGGGCGTTTCAGGTGCTTTCCTTGCGAAAGTGATCTCCGTGCTTCCTGTCCTGAGTTCTGGGGTTTGGGGTAGGGTTGAGCGTGCGCACGGTGAGAGGGTCTGATCCCCCTCGAACCGTAAGGCGTGAACCCTTCGTGTTTTACTAGTCCTGTCAGTCGTGTCGTGTCGTGTCCTGTCTTGTCTTGTCTAGTTCCGTCTTGTCCTGACACTTTTAGGATAGTCCCGTAGTTGGTAGCACACGCTATGACTACTACTTGTCCCGTTTTACTTTCCTGCTACGTTACTTCCTGTTGCGTTACCCTGTTATAACCACAGCATGCAAATCAACCAGTAAACTGTTGTTTAAAAGAACTCCAGCATGTTAATCAACCAGTAAACCGTTGTTTAAAGTTCGGTGCACTTGCAGTAAAGTCTAACCCTTCTTGTAGACTTTACCTGACGTACAGTTCCTTTTTCTTGGGTGCTGTATGTCAGGTGTTCAGCCACAGTTCGTGGACGAGGCAGACTTAATGGAGTACGTGGAGCCGAGGACGTCGTCACCAGAGTGCGTATCTGACAAGGACCAGACCTTGAGGTCTTTTAGTCGCCACTTTCCGAGGGTACTACTTTTAGGTTTGTCTTTAAATCTTTTGTTGCCACGCTTAGGCTTCTTTTAGACTTTGTACCAGTTGGATATTATATCTCTAATTAATGAATGCAACTTCTTTTCCGTACTTTCTGTTTTTTCGAACTATAATAATGCAAGAACCTGGAAATCGTTTAAAATGGTACCTCTACAGACGCTTATTGGGTCCGAGCTTCTCAGCTCTGGCCTAAGCGGGCCTTGTCACGCTTCGCCTCCGTCCATTTTGGGAAGCGGGGCGTGACACCTCTGAGCGTCACAGCTCCCCCTAGAGGTCCCTCACTAGATCAGCAAGCTCATCCACCTGGTGTCGGAGATGCCGAGCTTCCATACGCACCTCTTGGACGGCCACCTCGGCCGCCCCGGCCCTTGTGCGCTCCTGGGCAGCGGACTCCTCCAGCTCCCTCTCCCGGACCGCCCGACGCTGTGCCTCGATGGCCATCGTGGTGGCCTGCACAAAGGAAGGAGTTATAGGGAGAAAGGTCAAAAGACAATTCTGACAACAACAAAGCAGTCGAACCTGTTGAAGCTGCCAGACTAAGGAGTCCGACAGCCTATCGGTGGAAGCTCTCTCTGGGAGAGAGATCAGTCCCTCAGGAGGACCGAGCCGTAAGCCAACTGGTTGGCCATGACCCGGTCGACGAACACCGAGTCCCCGGGTGTAACCTCAGGGCCCGCCAAGGCATTCGCCAACATACCGCCGGCTCCCACCAGGGAAGGCTCAGTCGAGACGGTGGGAGTGGTCACCAGGGTCAGTGAGAGAGTCTCGCCGGAGGCCGACGGCACCTCGGGGACCACCGAAGTGCGGGTCTCCCCACCCTCCTTCCACCTATTCCTCTCGCTGGGGCCGGCGGAGGTAGGAGGGGAGCGCTTACGCCCCGCACCGCGACCTCCCACAGGCACGCGGGGAGACGGCTCGGCTCCCGCGTCTCTTCCATCGGTTGGGGCGGGGCGAGGAAGTTCGGCCCCCGGGGCCTCACCTTCGGGGAGGATCTCCATGGCCAACAGGGGAGTAGTCACCATGACCGTGGGCTCCACTCTACCCATGGCCGGCTTGGCCTGACGCACCGCCTGACCCGATGGGTTCCCTCGGTTTCGGCTCGAACCCCTCCGGATGAGTTCGTTGACATTACGGGTAAATTCGCACCCGGCCATATCTGCCGTAGAAGAGAAAATCAGGGTAAGCAAAAGGGAGGATAGAAAGAAAGGAAGAGCCTACCGAGAGACCACAGAACAGTCTTGAGAAGCAGGTCATCCAGCAGAGGCCAGATCGACCTCTCCTCCAGGGAAAGAGACGACAGTAGCCGAACAGCTACCTGGTCAGCCTCGGAGAGGGTCAATGTCAAGTCATATTGACATAGCCCTCACCAACATGTCAAGATCTCGGCATCCTCGGGGAAGATGACAAAGACATAGCCCGAGCTCCAGTTCCCCACCCATCAGGGTAAACCGAGCAGACACTCCCTACCGCACGGACCCGGAGATGTTGCCACGACCCTTGGCCGACAGTCTGAACCCGATAATAATGAAAAAGAAGAGGAAGAGACGGATCTAAGCCATGGGAAAGGCAGAGCATGATGAACCCGGTCAGCACCGCGATGGAATACGGGGTCAACTGACACAAGGACGCCATCATGAGCTCCATGACCTAGATGATGAAGGGATGAAGGGGGAAACAGAGGCCCAGGCGAAACATCTCGATATAGATGCCGACCTCATTACTCCACAGAATGCAAATCTGCTCGTCGTTAAAGGGAATCCGGACGTCGTACGGATGACATAAATACCTCTCCCGGATTTCCGCAGCCGTCGGGAAAGTGACCTTGGACGGCGACCCAAGGACCGCCGGGGGAACGTCATACCTCTTGGCGGCCTGAGCCACATCGTCGCCAACAGGGTCCACGAAAACTTTTCTTTTCCCCTTATCCTGAACAGGACGAGCCCCTGTAGGGACTCCGGGCCCCGAAGGTCGGGCATTGCCAGACCCAGGCGTCGGAGGGTCCCTTGGTCCCGGTGACGAATCACCTATTCTAAGTGTAGCCATGGGACAAGGGAAGAAAGGGGATTACCTTGCGAAGGAGATGAAGAAAGGAAGACGACGGGAAGAAGAAGCTTGCAAAGCCAAGATCGGAAGGAAGGGCACGAAAGAATCGAAACTTATGAAGGCCGGCGTCTTTATAGGTTAGGCAATGAAGGAATTCAGACCATACAAGAGGGAGCACGTGGCAGCATCATAGGATCGGCGACGTTTCGAAACCCACACCAAGAGAAGATCAAACGGGCCGCATCATGATGACCCCCATTTAATGGGCTGGCCTCGATTGACGCGTTTGTCAAATCCCCAACAGTCACATCGCCCGAACCGAACCGGCTAAACCCAAACGGCTCGGACGATGGATGCAATTGATACGACTATTTTGGAGAAGCCCAAAAAATAGAGACCCAAGACCCCACTGTGAACGAGAGGCCTACTAGCGAAGTTAGGCCCCGCCAGACGAGGCCCACGAATGAAGCCCTATGTCAGGCCAGACCGGCCCAAGAAACGCACGATCAGCTCGCGCTCCTCTGGGACGGTAGTTCCCCTGAATTCGCGGTTCCTTAAAGACCATTAATTGGTCCGTTAATTAACGTTTCCCATGACGCACGTGATCACTCCATATTTTACACCTTTTTTCTGCATGTTTGCATGCCATTTTGATCGCTCAAATCGCGTTTTTCACGATTTTTCGGCAATACCGTGATGCTTTTCATGATTTCTTGTTTTTGTTGAATTTCAGGAGATTCGGAGCGATTTGAAGTGATTCTGAGATGCACCCGCTCCGGAGTGTCACCCGCGACTCTTTTGAGGGGAATTTTGCGATTGGAGAGGAGTGGAGGAAGAAAGAACGTCGTAGGAGCGACGAGGGAGTAAAAATACGAAGATTGGGCATTTTCAGCATGTCACTCGGCCGAGTGAAGGAGTCACTCGGCCGACCATCGACAGCCAGCTCGACCGGCCAGATCGGACACGCAACAGACTGAGTATCAGCGTGCACTCGGCCGACCATTGACAGCCCACTCGGCCGAACCACGGAGACACCACTCGCCCGAGTGGCATCAAGACGACGGCAAGAAAAATCCCAGACTTACTGTAATCTATCAGTCAACTCCCGAGTTCCGACTCGGCCGTGTGAAGAAGTCCCCTCGGCCGAAGCAAAGAAAGTCACTCGGCCGAGTGACTCCCGAGGAGCCGACCCCCAAAAGTTCGAAGTTACTGGAATTTGTCAGGGTTTGTCACTCGGCCGAATGACATTTGTCACTCGGCCGAGTGAGCAACGCTGCCTGTAGCGTAAATTACGATTTTCAGGCTGCGCAGGGGCAATTTTGTCACAGTTTTTTGGGAGATTTTGGGGGGTATTTAACCCCAGTTTTAAACCTAGTTTAGAGAGCTTTTTCAGAAATTTTTGCAGCCTTTTTTAGATTACTTTTTAGGAGATTAGATTGAGCTTTTGGGGAGAGATAAAAGTGCTATTTTGTTGGATGCTATTGAAACTTCATTGGTTTGTCTCTCTCTATCAAAAACCTCATTTTTATTGATATATTGAATATTGCAATGAATTCTATTGATTTTATTTGTGAATTTCCATTGAATTGCATTATGAATTGTGAGTAGTTTTATCGTCTTAGGGCGTAGGGATGAACCCTACGAACCCTATTTCCAATTTGTGATGAATTGGTGAAATTATAGCTAGAATTGATTAGGGTTAGTTTGGGATTGATTTAATACGAATAGCTAGGGATTCATACCGATTGGGATTTGCAAGAGATTGGATCCCAACTCGATAGGAAACCCTAGAAATTTGAACTGGGTTACAATTGGATTTCTCCGGAATCGGTTTACAAGAGATTGGACCGAAACTAGGGTTTTCGGTTGCAATTCTATACCAATATCCGTTTGCAAGATATTGGACGGGTAGGAACTATCCCAACCTAGGTCGTAGCTCGAGTTTGCACGAGAGTGGGCTCGAGATACGATTGAACGATGATGTTCTTCTTCACACTAGCTTGCCTAGGTTAGGGTTTGCAAAAGATTGGACCCTACCCTAGGTTTGCTATAGACCGGCAATAGCGGGAGAGCGTGAGTTTGGTTCTACATTTAGTTGCAACTAGTTCACCTCAATTGCAAGTCTAGCAATTGTGAAACCTACTAATCACAATGACGAGATACGGTTTGTAGCAGGGATTCCCTATCCCTAGGCGTCTTTATTAATTTGATATTTCCTTTATACAATTGAACGACTGTGACCGCTTTATTGCGAATATTTCTCGACTGTTCTTATAGCCAGGTGAATTGAAGACGACACTGTCATTTGCCCTCCTCGTGTTCGATACCCGCTCGCCGCTACATCGTGCGCTTGCGGTAAGACTACGAGTCGTTAGCCCCGGTTGTGTGTGCACTCCCGGGGCGTCGATCACGTTTTTGGCGCCGTTGCCGGGGAGGCGATAGTGTTTGATTCTACCTACCTAGCTATTTTTCTTTTTGTTTTATTATATCTATTTTTATTTTACCCTTCCTTTGTGCTAACTATTTCTTTGAAACTCTGTTTTCCCTTGCATGTACACGAGATCCACGGCGGACCCCGAAGAAATACTATACAATCCGGAGATCGAACGTACATTGAGGAGGATCAGAGCGGAGAGGAGACTCGATACGGAAGGGAATTTTATGACCAATCCTGAGACACCCGAAGAATTGGCAGCGCGAATGGCGAGGATCATTTCCATTAGAGATAGGCTTCGGCCTAAGACTTCCTCCATGACCTCGTCCATAGCTATGCCGGAGTTGGCGGCCGACAAAAATTTCGAATTGAAGACCGGATTGGTAGTTCTGATGCAGCAAGACCCTTTTCATGGGAATTCCCATGAGAACCCTCATTACCACATCCAGCTCTTCCTATCAAAATGTGCCACCTTCCAAATGTCGGGAGTCTCCATAGATGCTATCAGACTGCGCATCTTCCCCTTCACACTCAAGGACAAGGCCTTATATTGGTTGAGGATGCAAGCTGAAGGAATCTTCACCACTTGGGATGAATTGGCGCGTGCCTTCGTCGACAAATTTTACCCGCCCTCCAAGACGGTGAAGATAAGAAGTGCCCTCATGTCCTTCAAGCAAGGACCACAGGAGACTCTCTATGAGGCGTGGGAGCGCTTCAAGGACTTGCAACATCAATGCCCCCATCACAGCATTGAAGATTGGGAGCTTGTCCACAGTTTCTATAATGGGCTCTAACTGGGCACAAAACAGATTATTGATTATACCGCAAACGGAGCCATTTTGTCAAAGACTCCCGATGAAGGTACTGCCTAGCTAGAGGAGATGGCCTCCAACAACCAACAATGGGGGGATGAGCGAGGACATTCTTCATCCTCCTTGAAGCCCACGAGTATCTATGAGGCCAAGGCCGTGGCGGAGCTTGCTAGCAAATTTGACTCTCTCCACAAGGTAGTGGAGAGGTTGGAGAAATACATTACCGAGTCGCAAGGAGCCCCTACTACATCCGCACTGACAAACCATATGAGTGATTGGCAAGACCAATCCCAAGCCATGTATGTAGGAGGAGAGCAAGGAGAAGGAGCTTTGGAGCAAATTCAGTATGTTGCGGGGAATTCCGGATATTGGGCCAACCCGGCCGCTAGAAACCATCCGGGTTTTTCTTATGCTAATAACGATGGTGCCTTGAACCCCCCGCCTCAACAACCTCCTCAAGCTCGGGCTCCACCACCACAACCGAATTATCAACCAAGGGGGCCACCGCAACAAAACTTCCCACCTAGGCAACAAGTGGGACCTTATAGGCCACTCGGGTATAATCAAGGTTGGAGAAATCCCAACCCTCCGCAAGCTCAACCACGTTCGGATTTTGAAGCTAAGGTGGAGGAGTTTATGGCGGAGCAGAGAAAGATTAATGCCACGTTGAAGGCGGGACAAGATTCTCTCACCACCGTCGTCGCTCAAATTGGGGAGCAATTTGCGTTGCTCAATAGAAACAACCAACAATTGCCGGCTCAACCCGAGCCAAATCCACGAGGCAACACCGGCCATATCAACGCGGTTGTTGCGGTTACGACAAGGGGTGGGAAGGATACCACTCCCCCCATGACTCAAATCAAGGAACCCGTGGTGGAGATTCTGAAAGAGAGCGAGCCGGCAATTGAGGTGGAAAAGGAGAAGGAGCCGCAAGAAGGAGCAAAATCTAGAGTGGAGGAACCTATTGATGAGCGCCGATTCATGCCATCGGTGCCTTTCCCTCAACGGCTAGCTATAGCCAAGATCGAGAAGATGCTAGCCAAGTTCCTCGAATACTTGAGAGGGGTGAGCCTCAATATCCCTTTCCTTGATGTCATAGTGGAAATCCCATCCTACGCGAAGTTCTTAAAGGACTTGATTACGGGAAGAAAAAGAAAAGAGAAGATCATGCTAGCGGAACAAGGAACTTGGTTTACTAGGAAGGAGAAGGAGCCTGCCAAATTTAAAGATCCCGGGAGTTTCTGAATTCCTTGCACACTCGGAGGCGTCCACTTACAAAAAGCATTGGTTGATTTGGACACTAGTGTGAGCCTCATGCCTCTCACCATGTTCCGAAAGTTGAATACCGGCATGGATTTAAAGCCAGCCGACATGAGGATTCAACTCGCAGACGGTCGGATTATAAGGCCGGTTGGGATCGTGGAGAATATCCCACTCCAAGTTTCGGGAGGCATATGCTTGCCTTGTGATTTTGTGATCATGGACATCAAGGAGGAGGGTGACACATCGCTCATACTTGGACGTCCATTCCTCGCCACCGCCGGTGTAATCGTCGATGTGCGGGAAGGGACTCTTACCTTGAATGTCGGCAACATTGAAGTCGAGCTCCATATACCAAAGGCTATGAAGCACATGCCGTATCATGAGGAGCTAGATTACTTGGATCTCCTTGACGAGGTTATAGAAGAGGCTATCCCCTACTCCATCGGTGCACTCCACGATGACGGCTTCGAAGAAGGCCAAGGATTGGTCGAAGAAGAGAAGATGGGGGACTCTCCCAATAGCTCCACGGCGAATGATGATGGAGACGCTGATGTTGCGAGAATACAGGAGCTTTGCAAGCTCTCGACATTGAAGAATCTGAAGAAAGCTCCACCGATTCGAAGATCGATGTCACCGACGAAGTCGAAGACCGGAACAAGCTCAAGCTTGGGGGAGCCATCCCCCAACATTGCTCATGATAAAGGGGCGCTGAGGAAGGCCACACACCACCACGATCCAAATCCGAGCGGTCTTCCCGGCAAGTTCGACGGGTGCATCTCATATGCACCCAACATCACGCATTACTTGAAAATCCAAGGGGGTCGAGCTCAAGACCTTAAACGAGCGCTTGTCGGGAGGCAACCCGATGGTTTTTGCATTATTTTTATTTGATTTTCATTTTTGGTTTTGACTTTTGTTAGTTTTTAGAGTCTTTTTGCCCATAAAAATCGTGACAACGGGTCTTAATTTCTATGACATGAGAGGAGAAAAGGAGATCTTGTTGGATATGGAAGACGTTTGTACACCCTTGTGGGGGAAGTACGAGGGAATACGGACCTCGAACGTCGCGCACACAAAGTCGTGTGCAAAGGGAATCTGTTCCCTTGCGGAGAGGATCTCTGGATGAATGGGAAAGTCGCATTATATATGCATAAGTGCATGCGACATATGGCTAATAAAGGGGGAATATCTTAAGCTTATGTTGTACCATGCATATGGTACAACTTAAGCTTATAATGTGCCATGTATCATGGTACACCTTAATTAAGTTGTTCCAAAGGAACAACTTACCCTAAAATAACTACCTTGGGGGCTATAAATAAGACCCAAGGGTAGCCATTTTCCTTACACATTTTGCATGAAATTCATGCATGCATCTTCTTCATAGCGAAGCTCTGCAGAAATATTTCCTCTCCCTCCTTCCAAGTTCTTAATCTAAAATAGAGATTTAGATTGTGGATTAGTAGCCTTACTCCGTTCGTGAGAAGACTCGATCCGTCGTGGCGAATCCGAAGGCAAAGTTCCGAGACTATCGTTCCGCATACGCAAGCGTAAGTCTCCACTTTAATTATCGATCCTAACTTTGTTTTGGACAGGATCCTTCATTGGTATCGGAGCCATATGGGTTCGCCCCGGTCAAACCACCGCCCCATCGAAACTACGAACGAGTCGTTGTCTTTTTCACGAATGGGTCTCCTACTATTACGGATATAGTATGAACGCTTCGTGACGGAGAGAACGCAGCGGTTGTTCTTTTCACGTTAGGGTCTCCTATCATTACGGATATGGTAGGAACTCTCCGTGACGGGAAGAACCGACCGTTCACGTAGTACGTTATTCATTTTTGGCACACGGCCATTAGGAAATAACTAATTTCTCGACGAACGGGTGCTTCATCGACGAACGGGTGCTTCATCGAGGAAGATGATGGTAGTTATTTCCATCGGGTAAGAGGAAATTTGGTGCATGTGCACCATGGCCAAATGGGCTATGAATGCCATGCATCCCCCCTCCCCGAGCGGAGGGGGTTGGCTACGGCCAATAACCACCGGCGACCACCCCATCAAGGGGGAGGAATAAGTGCGGCTACCCCATTCAAAAGGGGTAGCCGGCCATGGCCAAAGGGGCCATGGCCGGCCAACGCCGAATGGCCTTGGCCATGGCCGGCCATGGCCAGGCCGACAGTGGCCGGCCAAGGCCAGGCCGGCAGTGGCCGGCCTTGGCCAAGGCCTGCCGGCCAGGCCGGCCCTGGCAGTGGCCAGGGCCGGCCCTGGCCGGCCTGCCGGCCCTGGCAGAGGCCAGGGCCGGCGCCCTGGCCACTGCCAGGGCCAGGCCGGCCCTGGCAGAGGCCAGGCCGGCGCTGGCAGAGGCCAGGGCCGGCGCCCTGGCCACTGCCAGGGCCAGGCCGGCCCTGGCAAAGGCCAGGGCCGGCGCCCTGGCCTCAGGCCAGGGCCGACGCCCTGGCCTCAGGCCAGGGCCTGGCCGAGGCCAGGGCAGGAGCCCTGGCCCCGGCCAGCGGCCAGGCCGCCCTGGCCGAGGCCAGGGCAGCGCCCTGGCCTCAGGCCAGGGGCCTGGCCGCCCTGGCAGAGGCCAGGGCAGCGCCCTGGCCTCAGGCCAGGGCCTGGCCGAGGCCAGGGCAGGAGCCCTGGCCCCGGCCAGTGGCCTGGCCGGCCGGCCCTGGCAGAGGCCAGGGCCTGGCCGGCCCTGTCCGAGGGGGCCAGGGCCCCTGGCCGGCCAGGGCAGAGGCCCTGGCCGGCCCTTGGCCAAGCCCCGGCCAGGGCAGAGGCCCTGGCCGGGAAGAAGTTGCAGTCCGGAAAATTGGTCGACCAATTTTGTGTTTTTGGTCGACCAATCTTGCAGAAGGTCTGGGTCGACTGAAAATTTGTCAACTGACCCATACGGGGTGACAAAGGGCATTGGTCAAACTCGAATGTGTCGATTAGTCCATACGGGGCTAACCACAGTGCCGACTAGTTCATACGGGACTAACGTTTTAATGAAGTTTTTTCATTGGGCTCTACTCCTTGAAGATTAGCCATAGTGCTCTACTTCATGTGAGATTAGCCATGTCATTGTGCTCTACTCTACGGAGATTAGCCAATGTACTTATGTAATTGTGCTCTACTCCTTGAAGATTAGCCGTAATGCTCTACTTCATGCGAGATTAGCCATGTCATTGTGCTCTACTCCACGGAGATTAGCCAATGAACTTATGTCATTGTGCTCTACTCCACGGAGATTAGCCAATGAACTTATGACGTTGTGCTCTACTCTACGGAGATTAGCCAATGTATTTTAGATTCATTTTGAAAAATACGTTTTCAAAAACGCTTTTCCGCTGCAAAGTACTATAAGAGTACTAACATTTGATAAAGTGAGGGAGAAATATTGAAAGTTACTCTAGATGGTGATTGGAAACATAGTGACCTTTCCGATTCTAGAGTAACAACTTCAATATTTTTCGAAAGTAACTTATCAAATACTCGTTTTCCGCTGCTAGTACTATAAGAGTACTATTGTTTGATAAGTGATGGGGGAATATTGAAAGTTGTTCTAGATGGTGATTGGAATCATAAAGACCTTTTCGATTCTAGAACAACATCTTCAATATTTTTCGAAAGTAACTTATCAAATATAGTATAATTCCAAGTGTGATTTGAATTTTTAGAACTATCCAAATGGGATACTCTATTATCATTTCAAGTGGGAGTTATATTTTAAGAATTTTTTATGCAATGTTTTTGATCGAACCTTCGGTTTTGTGTCTTTTGCAGCATTTTAAAAGTAAAATGTCTTCCGCTTCAAAGAATATCATCGCTGAGTTAAACAGAGGTGAAAAACTCAACGGTGATAATTACAAACTTTGGTCCATAAAGATACAATACGTTCTAGAGGAGCAAGAAGTGCTCGAAACTCTAAAGAACGTTATGATTGAACCCGAGTTGGGCACTACGGCCCAACACCGACGAGACAAGGACGCTTTTGATGCTTGGTCTCGGAAGAATAAGATAGCGCGTATTACGTTATTAAGCAGTATGGCTGATGACATAATGCGCATCTTCCGGGAACATGACCTAGCCATGGACATATGGTCCAAGCTAGAGGAGAAGTTCGGTGGCACATCGGTGTCCAAACTTCGCGCCTTAACTATAAGGTTCGATACATATAAGAAACGTCCAGATCATTCCATAGGGAAACATCTGCGACATATGGCGAACCTCATCTCGGAGTTAAAGGACGCAGGTCATGTGCTCACAGATGAGCAACAAATCCAAGCAGTCATACGTTCCCTACCAAATGGGTGGGATCAGATGAAGATGCATCTCACTCATAATGAGAGCATAAAGACCTTCAACGATGTTTCCAAGCACCTCGAATTAGAGGAAGAGCGGCTTGCGGCTGCCAAGCCAAGTGCAGAAGTGCACATGGTTGCTAGTTCCTCACACGGGGGAAAGAAACGTAAAGATCGTTCAAAGTCTTCTAATGAACGTAATAAGCAACCTGAGTCTACCAAGGAACCCAAACATAAGGGTGGGCACAAGAAATGGCACAAGAAGAAAGACTTGAAAAGGATCAAGTGCTTCAAGTGTAACAAGCTCGGTCACTATGCTCGTTCGTGTACGAATGGAAGTGACGAGGTGCCACCGACCACATAGCAAAGGACAGACGGTCCTTCGTGGAGTATCACCAGATACTCAAGGAATGAAGTGGATCAATGTAGGAAACAACACACGTGTTGAAGTGAAAGGCGTTGGGACTCGCAAGCTTGTCTTGGACAACGGCCGCACTATCCTACTTCATGATGTTCTCTTCATTTCATATATTCAAAGGAATATTAAAACTGTGGTCAATTTATTGGGTCTTGGTTAATAGTTGGTTCCTTCATGTTTGTAATATGGACCTATTTTTGTAATAATTCCTTTATTGGTACTGGGTTTGTATTTCAAAGGATTTGTTGTAATAAGTACAATGTATTTCCTCATGTAATGAAAATTTCCTTGTGACAAATTCTTTGACTAATGAGTCTAATATAATTTGTTGGCACGCAAGGCTTGGTCATATTGGACCAATGCGTATAGATAGACTTGCCAAACGTGGCCTTCTATCCAATGTTTCAAAGGTTGAAATGTCGACCAGCGAACATTGCCTTGTGGGGAAATCTTGTCGCAAGCCGTTTGGAACCGGCACAAGGGCCGAGGTTCCATTACAGCTTATCCATTCGGACATATGTGGTCTGATGAATGTCAAGACAAGACGCGGGAAGTCCTATTTTTCATCACTTTTATTGATGATTTCACCCGATTCGGTCATATCTATTTTGATATCCCACAAAAGTGAAAGCACTAAACCTGCTTTAAAAACTATATGAGTTTAGTGGAGAATCAATTAGATCGCAAGATTAAGGTCATGCGAACCGATAGGGGCGGTGAATATCAATCAACAAGTTTAAAGGAACTTTGTGATGAAAAAGGCATAGTACATCAGGTAACTATGCCTTATACTCCTCAACAAATTGGTGTTGCAGGTATAGGACTTTAATGAAAAATGGTCCTTTCAATGATGGCGCAAGCTAACTTGCCAATCACCTTTTGGGGTGATGCATTATTGACAACCATTTTCATTTTAAACCGCGTACCCTCGAAATCAGTTAGCTCCACTCCTTATGAGTTGTGGAACCAAAGGTCTCCTGACTTAAACATTTTTACCTTGAGTTTGTGCATTCAACGCACATATTTCCTCCCATAAGTATGTCAAACTTGGGCCAAGGAGAAGGAAATGTATCTTTAAACGATACGCATAAAACTCCAAAGGTTATGTTTTTGTTAGTCAGGAAGACAATGGTGTGCTAATTGAGTTTGAGTCGAGGGATGTCACTTTCTTGGAAAACGAGTTTCCAAGACAGGGCGAGATAAGTCAGGACTTATCTCTATTTTGAGATTTATGATCAAAAAGGATTACCTCATTCGAGTGGGAGAAATTCTTGGTGAAAACGAAAATTCTTTTTAAACCTTCACCAATGGATTATACGAATGACGATTATCCTTTTCCATACGGGAATAATGATCCAAGTGGGAGCAATTCTAACAACATTTCAAGTGGGAGTGATATTAGAATTGATCTAAATTCGAGTCAACAAAGGACTTGAAGAATCTCAAATATGCCGAATCATGCCCTGCAAAAGACAAATGGATGGAAGCGATGAAGGAGGAATTGAAATCCATGAAAGTTAACCAAGTCTGGGACTTAGTTAACTCACCCAAAGGACATAGAGCAATTGGGAACAAATGGGTTCTCGAGATCAAGCATAAGGCTGATGGCTCTATAGATAGATATAAAGCTCGCCTTGTCGTGAAAGGTTTTACGCAACAGGAAGGGATAGACTACGAAGAAAACTTCTCACCTGTTGTGCGTTTTACCTTGATTCGCATGATTCTGGCAATGGTAGCTTGCTTATACCTCAAATTACATCAGATAGATGTAAAGACTGCCTTTCTCAATGGAGAATTGGATGAGGAGATCTATATGGAACAGCCAACAGGGTTTGTAAAAGAAGGAAACGAACATAAGGTTTGTAAACTTCGTAAATCCATATATGGTCTTAAACAATCCTCGAGGCAATGGTATATACGATTTCAAGAGGTTGTCTTATCAAATGGATTTTTCATACTTGATAAAGATAACTACGTATATATCAAGAGGATTAAAAGCAAGCATGTTATTATGTCTCTATATGTAGATGACATTTTAATAGCCGGAAATGACACGGGCTTTGTGATGAGTATCAAGGCTTGGCTTTCATCAGTATTTTAGATGAAAGGCATAGGAAAAGCCGCATATATCCTTGGAGTTAAGATTTCAAGGAATCGTTCGAAGAAACTTCTTTCTCTTTCACAGGAGACTTATATAAAGAAGGTTCTAGAACGATTTAATATGCAGGACTGCAAGTCCATTGATATTCATATAAGCATATGCGATAATTTATATCTGGAATCGTGTCCAAAGAACCAAAAGGAAAAGGAAATTATGGAAAAAGTTCCATATTCCAGTGCAGTTGATAGTCTTATGTACACTATGGTGTGTACGAGACCGGACATCTGTTTTGCCGTTGGAAATGGTAAGCTGTTACCAATCCAACCCAGGGCAAGAACACTGGAAGGCGGTTAAGAGGATAATGCAGTATCTTAAAGGAACTGCAGATTTGCAAAAGACTATGATAAAACCAAGAAGGTAGACATAAGGTACATATCTACGCATGAGATGATAGAGGATCAGCTTACGAAAGCGATCCCCAGAAATGTGTTTTATAAACACTTATCATCTCAAGGATTGCGTATGGGCTGAGTTGTACCAAATATATATTCCCATGTCTAAGAAATGATCAAAATTAATAAAAGAATAAGTTCTTTTTCCAACATTGCATATGAATTTCTTAAGAAATGTTTGTGTACATTTTTTGAAATCTCAGCTGAATTGTGTGTATGTCAGACAGATTAAGGTTGGCTCTCTTACATGAGCAACCGCCTTATCTTATCAAATGGATAAGATAGAGATGAGACTAGTTTAAAGTCAAAATCATTAGACGAATGATTTAGAGTCATGACTTTAACAAGATAGTCGAATGAAAGATCTGCATCATATGGATGCTTACAAAAGATCTAAGATCTGTATCACAAGGATATAAAGATCTCATTGGATTTTTTAATCCTATCTGTCTTATGCAGGATGAGAGTCCGGGAATATTTCCTGAGTAGTAAGGGGACTCAAAAGATAGGCACTGTGGTGTCTGATCTTTCATCCGTACAACATCATTAAGACATACTCTCCCTGGGAAAGGAGTGATGTTGTAATACGTATTCATACCACGTATGCATTTCGACCACTGAGTTAGTAGCAATAGTGTTTGCTATTATGTGAGACTCAAAGGCCATACGGGTCTTAATTCTTACCCTCAAGGACTCTAATTGGTTCCTTTAGATTTGACGAGATGATCGCTATCTTAGCGTGTTGCTAATGGGCTATGGTAATCGGCTCGGCGGGGCACGTTAGAAAAGCGAATCAAGTCAAGATCAGAAGGTTCGCAAGAAGAGGAAGATTGATTTCATATTCGCATTTGGACTTTAATGATTCAAAGCTGGCCAGCCAATTGTAATCCAGATGGGATTCAATTGTTGAATATAAAGTACAAGAAATGTGAAGAAATAATCTAGGGTAAAGCATGCGTTGAACTACTCAACTTTGCACCTTCGAGGTCGTTGTGTATCTCTAACAAGTGCACAACAACAGACTCTACGCGCATGACGGTCGCACGGTCTATTTCTCGGTATGATAGATGAAAGAACTAAGGGAAATACGTTCTCTTACAATCCCCTCAAGTGTGAGTGGGAGATGTTGGATATGGAAGACGTTTGTACACCCTTGTGGGGGAAGTACGAGGGAATACGGACCTCGAACGTCGCGCACACAAAGTCGTGTGCAAAGGGAATCTGTTCCCTTGCGGAGAGGATCTCTGGATGAATGGGAAAGTCGCATTATATATGCATAAGTGCATGCGACATATGGCTAATAAAGGGGGAATATCTTAAGCTTATGTTGTACCATGCATATGGTACAACTTAAGCTTATAATGTGCCATGTATCATGGTACACCTTAATTAAGTTGTTCCAAAGGAACAACTTACCCTAAAATAACTACCTTGGGGGCTATAAATAAGACCCAAGGGTAGCCATTTTCCTTACACATTTTGCATGAAATTCATGCATGCATCTTCTTCATAGCGAAGCTCTGCAGAAATATTTCCTCTCCCTCCTTCCAAGTTCTTAATCTAAAATAGAGATTTAGATTGTGGATTAGTAGCCTTACTCCGTTCGTGAGAAGACTCGATCCGTCGTGGCGAATCCGAAGGCAAAGTTCCGAGACTATCGTTCCGCATACGCAAGCGTAAGTCTCCACTTTAATTATCGATCCTAACTTTGTTTTGGACAGGATCCTTCAGATCTCTCATATGGAGGAAGATAGAGGCAAGGAAGAGCGCTCCAGGAAAGCGCTCAGGCCTTGGGAGGAGGAAGAAACCAACTGAAGGAAGAAAAACAGAGAGTAGGGCGAAAACGGAGCCCCGAAGCAGAAAACAGCATGCCACTCGGCCGAGCATCATATGCGACTCGGCCGAGCAAAGGACCCCATTCGGCCGAGTGGGGCACCAACCAGGGAAGTCTGCGGAACCAACTCTCTGTCTTTTTTTTGTGCATTTTGTATTATCTGCCACTCGGCCGAGTATGTTAAGTCACTCGGCCAAGGGAAACGGATACCCTCCTAGGGCGAGAATTGCCGAGTAGCTTGTGCCACTCGGCCGAAGGAGTTCTCTCCCTTCGGTCGAGTGAACAAAAGCCACTCGACCGAGTCGTAAGTGGCGGGGAGAAATTTAAATTTTTTTAAACGTTACGTCACTCGGCCGAGCAACATAGTCACTCGACCGAGTCGTAACTACCCCTATATATATCACTGCGGGCTCGGCGCGATTTTCAATTCAACTAATTCCCAATTTCCGCCCGAGCCCAGCGACCGTTCGTCTCCCCTCGCCCGCGACCACTGCCCCCTCGCCCAAATTGCCTCGCCGCTGGCCCCACTCGTCCGACCACCGCCGGCGAGCGCCTCCAGCCGACGCTCTGACCTCCGGCGAGTACCCTCGCCGCCGGCCGACCGCCTGCAACCCCGATTTTGCCCTTAGCTCCATTTTCTCCCATTTTTGATGATCCGTACGCCCATTGAGCCCCTAACCCAAATTAACTTCTTTATCTATCTATTATACCCCCTCTCCCCTATGTATTTCGAATATTATCCGCTGATATCATTGTTTGATGTGCAGGCTATCTTGGGGGAGCTTTGGGGAGCATCTGGACGCGCTTTTGGCTTCGCGGAGGCGGTGCTCTTTGCACGCACTTGCTAATTTGCTCTCGCGGCGTGTACATTTACACTCGTTCTTTTTATTGAGCACGTCACACTATATTTTTGTTGGGTGAGCACTCGCAGCACACATGCCGCCCCGCACTAGGCCACGTACGCGGGGAGCCTCTTCCAAGCGAAAGAGAACCGATGATGCCGGTCCCTCTTACGCTAGGGAGGACACAGCCACCACCACCCACACAGCTGCTTCCCACCGATCCCATCCACGCACAGCCTATCCCCGCCAATCCTGTCCCACCACCGGCTCCCGTTGTCGGGCCGCTGGGGATCACGTTCAGAGACGACGCACAGTGCGTCCGATTTGAGCGTATCGCTCAGCACTCGATAGTGCCCTCTAGGTTCGCACATTTAGCAGACCTTGATCGCCTAGGGGTACTAGAGGGGATGCTCACGTTATACGACAACGTGGGTTGGCGCGACTTCTTGTTTATGTCGGCGGACACGTACGTCCGTCCGACACTTGAGGTTCTTAGCTCGATAGCCCGGACCCCTGGAGGATGCACATTACGACTGATGGATCGAGAGTGCGAGGTCACTCTCGCCATGCTTCGTGTGTTCTTCCAGTGGCCCGATGTCACCGTCCCCGACCGAGCCTACGCACCCACTCACATCCCACCGCCGTCGTTTGACACTTCCACGTTCTGGACACGTATCACGGGCTCCCACCATGGCTTTGACCCTAGTAGGGCCAAGGCCTCAGCCATCCTGCACCCCTGCCTCTACATAGCACAGCGCCTCATGGCGACCACTTTCTTGGCGAGGTACGAGCCTGGGACGATGTCTACGCCTGAGCTCTACATGCTCTAAGTGATGACTCGCCCCAGAGTTCTGGATAGGGGTAGCGACGACCTGGTCCCCGCCATTGAGATTGATATTGCTAGCTAGTTTTTAGATCGCATCATCATTTCGGTGGGCACTCGCTCACCTATTGCTGCGGCGGTCTGATTACTCTGCTAGCCCTGATGACCGGCGTGGACCTACATGCTGACCTTCGACGAGCCCCGGGCCCCACTGTACTATCGATAGACGTCATGGCCCGGATGAAGATGCTTCGTCCCCACGGCCAGCGGCACTGGGTGTGGTTGCACGGTCCTTATAGTGCCGATTACATGATCCTCCCGAGCCCCGCTCGGACACATATAGGACCGGCCCATGAGGATTGGATCCCAGCGATGGATCTCCTCATCCCAGCTACATACGTACTTGAGGCTGAGGGTGCTGAGCAGGCACCCCCTGCACCCCCTGCACCTCCTGCTGACCCCGTGATCCCTCAGCCCAAGCCCGCACTGTCTGCACCGCCTGACACTTCTGCCCCCACTTCTGTCAGTGTCGGGAGTACCCTTGATGCCTCCTCGTCCCAGCCTGCGTCCCAGCCTCACACTGCGGCTGGGCATCCACTAGTGAGCACAGCTCCATTCCCGCACTTTCCTGCTGGGCCGATTACTTACACTGCCCGTGTCCGACAGCCCCGTCCTTCACAGCCTAGACCTGTTCGTCCCCTTGCTCCACCACCCCCTGACGTTCTACTTCAGAGCCTCCGTGCTCTCGAGGGGGCGGTGAGCGGATTCAGAGGCGATTTTAGGGCTCTCTCTGCCACGGTCAGTTCCATGGAGACCCGGGTCGCCATGTTCCCCGATATTCAGGCTTGCCTGATTCAGATCCTGGCGCGACTCCCTCCACTACACCCACCCACCCAGCCGACACCTCGACCACCACCTCCACCACCACCTCCGCCACAGGACGGAGATGGTGCAGCACCACCAGCTTAGTGATCACTCCATATTTTACACCTTTTTTCTGCATGATTGCATGCCATTTAGATCGCTCAAATCATGTTTTTCACGATTTATCGACAACATTGCGATACTTTTCACGATTTGTTGTTTTTGTCGTATTTCAGGAGATTTGGAGCGATTTGGAGTGATTCCGAGATACACCTACTCCAGAGTGTCACCGACGACTTCCCCGAGGGGTATTTAGCTATTGGAGAGGAGCGGAAGAAGAAAGAACGTCGTAGGAGCGACGAGGAGGTAAAAACACTCAGAATGGGCATTTTTGGTGTCTCACTCGGCCGAGTGAAGGAGTCACTCGGCCGACCAGCGAGACCCCGCTCGGCCGACCAGATTGGACACGCTTCAAGTGTGCACTCGGTCGAGCATCAGAAGCCACATCGGCCGAGTGACGAAACCCCGTCTGCCCGAGTGGCACTCAGACGACGCCCATCAAAAAGAGCCAACTTACTGTTTTTCGTCTGCCTGAGCATCAGAAGACCCACTCGGCCGAGTGGAAATTGCCGACCGCCTGAGTGAATAGAAGCCATCGGCCGAGTGACGACAACTCACGGCGAGTAGCGGGGATTCCCTATTCCCCAGGCGTCTTTATTTGATTTTATATCTCCATACTTTGCCTGACGATTGTGACAGGATTGCCGCAAGGCAAATTCCCTCTTTTCTGTTCCTATAGCCAGGTTGTTCGGAGAAGGCACTGTCATACGTCCTCCCTGTGTTCGATATCCGCTCACCGCTACACCGTGTGCTTGCGGTAAAACTACACGGTCACTCTTTTGGGTGTACGCCCGGAAGCGATCAAGTTTTTGGCGCCATTGCCGGGGAGGCGATTGTGTTTGATCCTACCACCCTAGCTATTTCTTTCTTTTTGTTTTATTTCTTTATTTTTATCTAACCCTTCCATTGTGCTAATCACTTCTTTGAAACTTTGTTTTCCCGTGCATGTACACGAGATCCCCTGCGGACCCCATTGATATATTGTTTGATCCTGAGATCGAGCGTACATTGCGGAGAATCAGAGCGGAGAGGAGACCCGATAGGAAGGGAGGTTTATGAACGTCCAGGAGACGCCTGAAGAGTTAGCGGCAAGAATGGCGAGGATTATTTCCATTCGAGATAGGCTCTGGCCTAAAACTTCCTCCATGACCTCGTACATAGCCATGCCGGAGTTGGCGGCCGACAAGAATTTTGAGTTGAAGACTGGGCTTGTGGTTCTGATGCAGCAGGATCCATTTCATGGGAACGCCCATGAAAACCCCCACTACCACATCCAGCTCTTCCTATCAAAGTGCGCCACCTTCCAGATGCCGGGCGTTACCATGGATGCCATCAGACTGCGCCTCTTCCCCTTCACATTAAAGGATAAAGCTCTTTATTGGTTGAGGACGCAAGCTGAGGGAGTCTTTACCACATGGGATGAGTTGGAAAGCGCGTTCATCGACAAGTTCTATCCGCCTTCCAAGATGGTAAAGATTAGGAGTGCTCTCATGTCCTTCAAGCAAGGACCTCAAGAGACACTCTACGAGGCTTGGGAGCACTTCAAAGACCTACAGCATCAGTGCCCCCACCATAGCATTGAAGATTGGGAGCTAGTCCATAGCTTCTACAATGGTCTCCAACCGGGGACCAAGCAGATTATTGATGCCGCGGTAAATGGTGCCATCCTATCGAAGACTCCCAACGAAGCTACGGCCCTAATTGAGGAGATGGCCTCAAACAATCAACAATGGGGCGACGAGCGAGGACACTCTTCGTCCTCCTTGAAGCCATCTAGCATCTATGAGGCAAAGGCCGTAGCGGAGCTGACCAACAAGTTCGATTCTCTCCACAAGGTGGTGGAGAGACTGGAGAAGTATATTACGGAGCCCCAAGGACCCCCTTCCACATCCGCACCAACAAATCAAATGTGTGATTGGCAAGACCAATCCCAAGCTATGTATTTGGGAGGAGAACAAGGAGAGGGATCTTTGGAGCAAGTTCAATACGTCGCGGGGAACCAAGGATATTGGGCCAATCCGACCACAAGAAACCATCCCGGTTTCTCCTACGTAAACAATGATGGAGCACTGAATCCACCGCAACAACTACCTCAACAAGCTCGACCACCACCACAACATTATCCACCGAGGGGGCCTCCGCAACAAAATTTCCCACCAAAGCAACAAGTTGGACCCTATAGGCTGCCCGGATACAATCAAGGGTGGAGAAATCAAAACCCTCCACAAGCTCAACAACGATCTGAATTTGAAGCTAAGGTGGAGGAGTTTATGGTCGAGCAGAAGAAGATCAATGCTTCCTTGAAGGCGGGCCAAGACTCTCTTACAACTGTCGTTGGACAAATTGCGGAGCAACTTGCGTTGCTCAATAGAAACAGTCAATAGTTGCCGGCTCAACCCGATCAAAATCCACGGGGCAACACCGGCAACATCAACGCCGTTGTTGCAGTTACTACGAGAGGCAGGAAGGATACCACTCCCGTCATGATTCCTATCGAGGAGCCCGTGGTGGAGATTGTAGAGCCAAGCGAGCTGGCCATTGAAGTTGAGAGAGAGAAAGAGCCGCAAAGGGAGGAAAAGTCTAGAGCGGAGCAATTGATTGATGAGAGGCGTTTTATGCCACCGATCCCATTCCCTCAGAGGCTTGCTAGAGCAAAAATGGAGAAACGGCTAGCCAAGTTTCTCGAGTACTTGAGAGGGGTAAGCCTCAACATTCCTTTCCTCGACGCTATCGTGGAAATCTCGACATACGCCAAGTTCCTGAAAGATTTGATTACGGGAAGAAATAGGAAGGAGAAAATCATGCTCGCCGAGGAGGGCTCTTGGTTCACCAAGAGAGAGAAGGAGCCCGCCAAATTCAAAGACACGGGGAGTTTCCGAATTACTTGCACCTTAGGCAGCGTCCCTCTACAAAAGGCGTTAGTGGACTTAGGGGCTAGCGTTAGCCTCATGCTTCTCTCTATGTTCCTAAGACTAAACACCGGCACAAAATTGAAGCCTACCGACATGCGGATACAACTAGCCGATGGTCGGATCATAAGGCCGGTAAGGATCGCAGAGGATATCACGTTACAAGTCACGGGGGGCATATGTTTGCCATGTGACTTCGTGATCATGGATGTCAAGGAGGAGGGAGATACGTCGCTAATACTTGGACACCCATTCCTCGCCACCGCCGGTGTCATTGTCGACATACGTGAAGGCACTCTAACATTGAATGTCGGCAACATCGAGGTGGAGCTTCATATTCCCAAGGCAATGAAACATATGCATTATCATGAGGAGCTGGACTATATGGACCTCCTTGACGAGGTTATTGAGGAGGCGATCCCCCATTCGATCTGCGCTCTATTCAAGGAAGATTTTGAGGAAGGGCCGGACTTAGGCCAAGAAGAAAAGATGGAGCATTCCCCCGACTTCTCCATGGAAATTGATGAAGGCGACGCTGATGTCGCGAGAATACGAGAGCTCTGTAAGCGCTCGAAGATGAAGACTCCAAAGGAAGCCCCACCGATACGGAAATCGGTGTCGCCGGTGAAGCCGAGGTCCGGAGCAAGCACTAGCTTGGGGGAGTCACCCCCAACACTACCTGAGGCAAAGGAGCACCGAGGAAGAACGCCCTGCCACAACATCCAAATTTAAGCGTTCTTCCCAATAAATTTGACGGGTGCATCTCATATACACCAAATATCCCGTATTGAATTGAAAATCAAAGGGGGTCGAGCTCAAGACCTTAAACGAGCTCTTGTCGGGAGGCAACCCAACGGTTATCGCTTTATTTTTACTTTTCCTTTATTTTTGTTTTAGAAATTATTAGTGTTTTGAGTCGTTTGCCCAAAAATTTCGTGATAACAGGTCCTATTTTTCTTTGACAGGAGAGGAGAAAGGGATATCTACTATTAGGAGGATGAACAAGGCGACGAGGAGCGCTCCAGGAATGCGCTCGAAGCTTAGGAGAAAGATGAAATCGACTGGAGGAAGAAAAACAGAGTTTAGAGCCCAAACGAAGCCAAACAGCAGATAACAGGGTTCACTCGGCCGAGTATACTAGTCACTCGGCCGAGCACATACGTTCGTCTGCCCGAGCGGCTCACGAACGAGGGAAGTCTGATGTACCCAACTCTCTGTTTCTTTTCTTGATTTCAGTATAATTGCCACTCGACCGAGTATATAACTTCACTCGGCCGAGTAAAATTGATACGCTCCTAGGGCGAGTCTTGCCGAGTAGCTTGAGCCACTCGGCCGAATGGACTTATTCCACTCGGCCGAAGGTGGCAAGGCCACTCGGCCGAGTGATTAGCGGGGAGGAATTTTCCAAAATATTTCTGTTACGTTCACTCAGCTGAGCGACTTAGTCACTCGACCGAGTCGTAACTTTTTCTATAAAAGGGGGAGCGGGTCGGCGCGTTTTTCGAAACGAGAAAAAAATCCAAAAATCGCGACCGATCGTTTCCCTCGCCCGCAGCCCCCCCTCACTCGCCCGACCTCGCGTCCCGCCGCCGCGCTCGGCCGACCACCGCCGGCCGACGCCACCCCCGCCTCGCCCGAGTCGCCGCCGGCAACCACCTCGCCGGCCGAGCTCCGGTAGCGTTTATTTCGCCTATTTTCTCCTCTTTTGCGTATTTTTCGACGATCTATGTGTTTAACGAGCCCCAAAACCAAATCAACTTCATTATCTCTCTATCATACCCCTAACACCCCATACATTTTGAATATTACTCGCTGATATCTTCGTTTGATGTGCAGGGTATATTGGGGAGCTTAGGGGAGCCCAGGGGAGCTTCCGGGGAGCGATTTTGGCTTCGTGGAGGCGTGGTCTTCGCACGCATCCACTTCCTTGCTCTCGCAGCGTGTCACGGTATATTCGTTCCATCTATTTTTGCACGCCGTGTTTTTGCTATTTTTGGTGAGCACCCGGGGCCCACATTCTGCCCCGGACACGACCTCGCACCAGGAGAGCTTCCGCCAAGCGGAAGCGGCCGGATGATCCCGGCCCCTCCCACGAGGTGGAAGACTCTCCTCTGCCTACACCACCACACCACGTTCACCCCGCACAACCTGCAGACCCCGCACACCCCGCACAGCCTGCAGAGCCCATTCACCCCGCACAGCCACTCCCTGCCGTCCCACAGCCACCACCACCGCCACCGGCTCCACTTGTCAGGCCGCTGGGGATTACGTTCCGGGACGACGCATACCGCGTCATTTTTGAGCTCATTTCCCAGCGCTCGATCGTACCCTCTAGGTTCGCACACCTTGCAGACCTAGGACGCCTGGGGGTACTTGAGGGGATGCTCACGTTGTATGACAACGTGGGTTGGTGAGATTTCTTCCAGGTGTCGGTGGACACGTTCGTCCGTCCGACACTTGAGGTGCTTAGTTCTATCGCCCGGACCGACGAGGGATGCTCGTTTAGGTTCATGGACCGAGAGTGCCAGGTCACTCTCAGTATGATGAGAGCTTTCTTTTCGTGGCCCGATGTCCCCGGGGCCGATCGTGGTTACGCCCCCACTCACATTCCCCCACCTTCCTTTGATTCCGGCGCTTTCTGGGCCCGGATCACGGGTCTACCTGCTGCCTTCGACCCTAGTAGGGCCAAGGCCTCGGCCATCGTCCACCCTTGCCTCCGCATAGCTCAGCGCCTTATGGCGACTACCTTTTTGGCGAGATATGAGCCTGGGACGATGTCCACGCCGGAGCTTTATATGCTCTACGCGATGACGCGCCCCAGAGCTCTATCTAGGGATGGCGACGAGTTGGTCCCCGCCGTCGTGATTGATATCGCGAGCTGGTTTTTGGATCGCATCATCGTATCGGTGGGTGCTCGCTCACCGATATGCTACGGCGGTCTGATCACCCTGCTCGCCCTGATGACCGGCAAGGACTTTCCGGATGACGTGCGACGAGCCCCGGGCCCCACTTCACTGACCATTGACGTCATGGCCCAGATGAAGATGCTACGTCCGCACGGTCAGCGGCACTGGGTTTGGTTGCACGGTCCCTACGGTGCAGATTACATGATCCTTCCGAGCCCAGCTCGGACTCAGATAGCACCAGCACAGGTGGACTGACTTCCGGCGATGGATCTCCTGATCCCCGCCGCCTACGTGCTTAAGGCCGAGGAGACTGAGCAGGCTGAGCAGGCCCACGCTGCACACGGTACACCCGCTGACCCCGCTGCTCCTGCTGACCCCGTGGCCCCTCAGCAGCCCGATATTTCTGCTGCTCCCGACACCTCTGTCCACACTTCTGCCGGTGTCGGGAGTACACTCGCTGAGTCCACCTCCACTACCTCCACGCCCACCTCCACTACCACCACAGCTGGCCCTCTGTCCGTTGAGCCCGTTTCCTCTGCCCTACCCGAGCGCCCACCGACTATAGTTGAGAGCGGAGAGCCCTCTTTTGCTGCCGTTGTGGAGACCGTGGTTTCCACCTTTGTCTCCACCGCAGCCGTTTTTTCGGAGAGTGTCGTGGCGTCTGTCCACACGTCTATGTCACCGACCTCTCTGGCCACCTCGTTGCCACTTTTATACTCCACTTCCACTGCTGCTGCTTCCACCTCTTACCAGCCTGCGCCCCGGCCTCGCACTGAGGCCAGGCCCACTCTTGTGAGCACAGCACCTTTCCTACACATGCCTGCTGAGCCTATCCACTACACCACCCGAGTCTGCCAGCCCCGTCCTGCACAGCACAGACAGGTGCGTCCCTCTGCACAACCTCCCCCCGACACTGTACTTCAGAGCATTCGTGCTCTCGAGGGGGCGGTGAGTGCCCTCAGAGGCGACCTTAGGACCATGTCTGCCACCGTCACCGCTATGGCCAGCCGCTTCGACCTACTTCCGGGCATTCACTATTGCCTCACTCAGATTCTCGAGCAGCTTCCTCGCGTACCCACACCCACCCAGCAGGTACCCACCCCCACTCCTACACACACCCAGCCTGCTTCCACACCCACACCCACACCCACTCAGCAGACTATTCCCCAGCCACCACCAACACCTCCTCCGCCTCAGGACGGAGATGGCGCAGCCCCACCCTCTTAGGCACCCTTGATGCAATTGATTCTTTTTGCCGTCACGCTTCCCATCTCTGCTGGGTCCTGATGATTTTTGCGCACCCACCCCTCCCCTCACTGTTTTTGGGACCACATTTTGTTCATATATTTCTATATCATTTTTGGGAGAGAGGGAGAGATTTTTGGTGTCACACTTTTATATCTGATTCACTCATGTATCTGCATGCATCATGTCCGCATCATATTTTTGTTTCGTTATTTTTATTTTCTTTCTCATCATGCATGCATCCTCACCTTCCCCTCACATTACACGTCTCTCGGTGTGCCACACTTCGCACATTGAGGACACTGTGCACTTTAGCTTGGGGGAGTGAGTTCTCACGTTCTTTTCGATTTACCACCTTTATTTTTAGTTTTTTCACGCCATTTTCCGTTTTCGCACTCGCTTTCATCACTTTTTCCTTTTTTCCATGCATCACGTTTTTTTTCTTATTTTCTTTGTGTGCTGCATTGTAAATAGCTTTATTTTCCCTCTTTATCTTTATTTCTTTTTCATCTCATGCTAGAGATGACTTTTCTGTGATGATGATGACGTGGAGTTAGCTTTCTCTATATGCATGCTATATTTGTCATGTCTTAGATTTTATTTCTGATATCATATGCTGTGATTTGCCTTGCATTTAGAGATAGTAACCCACGCTTTTTCAGTATGAAAATGGATGAAATTTTATTATTAGCTGAGTCTGAATATTCATATGTATGCTATCGCAGAAAACACACCAAGATTCACGCATTGGATGCTTATATCTGGAGTACCGTTTTCTTTTCCTATATCACTTCTATTTGCATGATTTGTACATTTCACTTCAGGATGATTGAATGATGTTAGCTATGATAAATCTGGATTAGTTTAGCTTTTTTGTGATCAAAACCGAGTAGATTAGATTACCCTGCTGAAGTTGTCGTGCACGTCTTATAGAGTGAACCGAGAGACATATTTATTTCTTTCTCCACATATCTTGAACATCAATTCTCTATTTTAAAATCATTGGTGAATCTCCCCTTAGCGATTCTAATATATGGCATTTCCCCCGCTATTAATTCCTAGCTCCAAATTTCCCAAAACCAAAAAGAAAAAGAAAAATTCTTGTATATCCTTATTTCTATTTGATTTGGGATCATTGTGTATATGTGATATATATATTAAAAAAGAGAAAAAAGAGAAAAAGAAAAGAAAAGAGAAAAGAATCTCAATAAACGATCCCATCTCATGTTTCCTCTCTTTCTTCCCTCTTTTTGTTTTTATCTTGATTACTTTTGGAGCTTCATAAAAATGGGGATGTAAATATTGTTTTTTGTGCCACCACGCTTATAGATAAGCTTGGGGGAGGGAATCCAATGATGTGTGAGAGAGTGACTACTTGACGGTGCACGACAACCTAGGCTAAGTAATATTCTATACTCGGTGAGATTGTTTTAGCTTCACGAAATCCAGAAATCTATGCCCAGCACTCATTTCATGAAATCCACGCTTTTCTATTCTTTCTATTCTATTGCGTGATATTCTTATACTCCTCATAAAAAGCATTCAATTGAAAAGTGTGTGATCTGCGATATTGTATACCGCTTTAAATGATTCAGACGATGTTAATTCTAAAATTATTCCGTTTTATGCCATATCAATATTCTTGGGTTTTCTATTTTTATTTGCACCATTATACTATGATATCGAAATAAAAGTCCTTGACATGTGTTTTACATTCGGTGCATGCTATATGAGTAAGCAAAACCCACGTCCTGAGAAAAATGATCTAGCAGCTTCCCTCTTCGCTTTCTTCTTTCTTCTTCGTTTTTCGTTTTTCGTTTTTCGTCGTTTTCGTTTTCTGAATCCACCGGGTTCGCCTTTTACTTATCTTCCTCGAGGACGAGTAAGAGGTAAGATTAGGAGATTTTGATCACTCCATATTTTACACCTTTTTTCCGCATGATTGCATGCCATTTAGATCGCTCAAATCACGTTTTTCACGATTTATCGACAACATTGCTGTCACGCCCCGCTTACCAAAAATATGGAGGCGAAGCGTGAGAAGGTCTGCTCAGACTTGAAGCTGCAAAGCTGCAATTCCGATAAGCGTCGATCAAATTTAAAACTGCAGGTCCTTGCAACGCGAACGAAACAAAGATAATAATAATGAAATGAGACAAAAGAAACATCTCAGAATATCCATAAAATAAGTTTCCAACATCGCAGAAAAGCCACCAGGCTAAAAGAAAAGAGACTATAGGCCCAAACATGGCCAACAAAAGTACAAAGTACAAAACAACGGTGCTACGCACCAACAGCTAACAAAAGGCCTAAAACAAAATAAAGCTCAACAAGACTCAAAGAATGGTCACCGGTGTCCACCAAAATCCTCCTGGGCAATCATGGACTCAGACTCAGCGTCAGCAACACATCACGTACTCAGCAACGATCTCTGGCTCAGATCTAACATGTGACACCCAAAAGAGCAAGGGGCACATGTCAGCAAGTCTACAAGAGACTTGTGCAAGGAAACTGAAAGTAAAGTGGACAACCTAGCAGTTCTAGCATGAATGCGATGACATGGGAGTTTAAAGTATGAGTGCAACAGGTAAAATAAAGTAAAGTACAGTACGAGCATGGCATGGCATTTACAAGACAAGTACAAGACAATAAAGTAAGCACCTCGTGCACAGAGATTCCGTCCTTTGGCTAGAGGGCGGATCAGGCCACTCCTAAGCTCAAGTAACCGTTTATCCCTACCCCTCCACGTGTATCGAGCCATGGCCTTACCCCCGAACACGGAATGCTCACTTCTGGACCACGAGCCAGGAAGTGTGTAAACAAGTATGGCGTAGGGGTGCACCTAGCCGGACAAGTAGTACGAGGACAAGTATTGTAGCGTGTGCTACGATGCAACATTCAATGCATGGATGACATGGCATGGCAAGTAGTAAAGCGTACAAGTAAGAAAAGTAAACGTGACAGTTTAGCATGCATGAATGACAAGTTTAAGGGTTGTATCTAGCTTCGTTGTCAAGCTAGATCATTTAGGTGACGGATCTAGTTTCGTTGTCAAACTAGATCAAGTAGGCGTCTAGCCAGCTATCATTTCACTGACTAGTCTCTTTTACGCTAAAAGCAAGGAAGTGGCCTAAAACATGGCCCTACACAAGAGTTGGCAAGTTTCACTTGCCTGCAAGTACGACGTCTGAGCACACCGTCCAATGAGTCCAAAAATTCACAATTATCTACGTGCACAAGTCCACCGGCCTAAAGTCCATATTATTAATCTTGATTAGTGAATTTAAAACATTTAAAATACTTTGAAAATACTGATTTTAGTCTTGATTAGCATGCAATTTGGTTGGGGGTCCTAGGGGTGCAAAACGTTACCTCAACACGACGCGAAAGCTACACCGGCGTCGGGTAGCGACGCCGGGGGTTGGAATAATAGAACGCGCTCCAAGTCCTGATTCCAATATAGTTTCCTCGCTGGAAATTTCAGAGCATCAACCCGGGCGACGATTCCAGATTCCAAAGCTCACACGTGCGACGACGGGCTACGACGTGCGACGACGTCATACGCGGCAAGTCGTCGAAGAGAACACACCTAGGTGGGGCCCACAGCAGTCCTAGGGACCTTTGGGGGACCCACAATAACTCTGGAGAACTTGGGGGGCCCACGGTGGCAAGCGGTGCGACGGATGCGGGGTTGCGACGAGTGGCTCTCGGTCGTACAGCCTCAGTGCGGGGAGCTCCATCGGTCACTGCGGGGGAACTGCTTGGTGCAGCGCAGCGGGTCGGTGCGGGCCTTGGTGCGGAGGGTTTTGTCGGTCGGTCGCTTGGGGCGGCTCGGTCACAGCGCTTGGATGCGGGGAGCGCAGCGCTGCAACGTTGCAACGGTTGCAACGTTGCGGAGATGCAGCGATGCGGGCGAGAGCATCGGTCGGGCACGGTGAGATGCGGGGTGCGGAGCGGCGACAAGGCGGGGTCGTTGCGGAGCGTTGGTGCGGAGCGGGGATGCGGCGACAGCGGGGGCGGCCATCGATCTGACCGAGAGAGTCTCTCGGTCAGGCACTGAGAAGCGGGGCGATGGCTACAGCGGCTGCGTAGCGGGGTTTGGTGCGGTGGTGGCCTCGGTCAGACCGAGGGAACGGGGTGAAATCCATCGGTCGAGCGCATGCGACGGCTGCGACGTTGCGACGAATCGTCGCAACGTCCAATTTTGGTTTTGGAAGAGGCTAGGGCTAATTTCTTGCGAAAATAGGTCTTCCTAGGGGTTGCTTATATAGTATAGATGGGTTGACTTGGTCTAGGGCTAAATCTAATAGGATTAGAAGTTTAAAAAGATTTAAAATTTGAAATTCAATTACTCCAACTCATCCAAGGGTTTGACCTGGTCCAAATGAGCTGGAAATTGGCTCAAAAATTCTTTAAAACGTTTAAAACTCAAATAAATTTTATTTGGTCGAAAATAATCTATAAATTAATTATTAAAAATAATATAAAACTTGTAAAAATTATAAAAGTAGTCAAATAAACTCCAAAAATTATGAAATAAATATCGTGGTGATCGTGGCAACGAATGTGAGCTAACTAAGAAGACGGATCTCAGATTCGATGTCGGACGACGAAACTAAAAATAGAAACGTCTCCCGTCAAGAGTGAGAATCGTCACGTCTCATCGAGTAAGTTTAAATTGTGGAAAAACGACTCGAGAAGTGTCGTTCCAAGATAGTGCCACTATTTAATACTCTCAGAGACGTTCCCAACGGCCTATCACACGAAAGTGTTCACAAACAAACAAGATCTAAAACAAACACGTGCACGAACAAAAGCACGTGCACGAACAACGTACAACGAAAAGTGGTCGTTACAATTGCGATACTTTTCTCGATTTGTTTTTTTTGTCGTATTTCAGGAGATTTGGAGTGATTTGGAGTGATTCCGAAATACACCTACTCCAGAGTGTCACCGACGACTTCCCCGAGGGGTATTTAGCTATTGGAGAGGAGCGGAAGAAGAAAGAACGTCGTAGGAGCGACGAGGAGGCAAAAACACTCAGAATGGGCATTTTTGGTGTCTCACTCGGCCGAGTGAAGGAGTCACTCGGCCGACCAGCGAGACCCCGCTCGGCCGACCAGATCGGACATGCTTCAAGTGTGCACTCGGCCGAGCATCAGAAGCCACATCGGCCGAGTGACGAAACCCCGTCCGCCCGAGTGGCACTCAGACGACACCCATCAAAAAGAGCCAACTTACTGTTTTTCGTCTGCCTGAGCATCAGAAGACCCACTCGGCCGAGTGAAAATTACCGACCGCCCGAGTGAATAGAAGCCATCGGCCGAGTGACGACAACTCACTCGGCAGAGCGACGCCCGAAGTGAAGACCCCCAGGACCCCAGACTTACTGGAAATTCTCAGGGTTTCTCACTCGACCGAGCGACTTTTGTCACTCGACCGAGTGAGCCGCGCTGCCTGTAGCGTAAATTGCGATTTTCAGGCTGCGCAGGGGCATTTTGGTCACGGATTTTTGGGCAGTTTTAGGGGGTATTTAACCCCAGTTTTTAACCTAGGTTAGAGAGCTTTTTTCCTAACTTTTTAGCAGCTTTTTAGATTAAACTTTTTAGCTTTTGATTCTTGTGATTGGAGAGGAGAGAAAAGTTTATTTTTGTTGGATTCTTGGAGAACTCTATTGGTTTGTCTCCCTCTTCATTAAAAATCTCATTTTTATTGCTTATTTGAATATTGTGATGAATTCTATTGCTATTTCAATTGATTATTTTTGCATTTGTGATATGATTTGTGAGTAGTCCTAACGTCTTGGGGCGTGGGGATGAACCCTACGAGCCCAATTTCTGATTTGTGATGATTTGGTAGAAATATTGTTAGAATTGCTATTAGGGTTAGTTTGGGATCGATATACTACGGATAGCTAGGTGTTCATATCGATTGGGATTTGCAAGAGATTGGATCCCAATTCGATAGGAAACCCTAGAGATCCGAATTGGGTTGAAATTGAGTTTCCGTAGTATCGGTTTGTAAGAGATTGGACCGATACTAGGGTTCTTGGTTGCAATTCTGTACCGATACCCGTTTGCAAGAGATTGGACGGGTAGGAACTATCCCAACCTAGGTCGTGGCCCGAGTTTGCACGAGAGTGGGCTCGGGACGCGATTGAACGATGATGTTGATCCTAATGCTAGCTTGCCTAGGCTAGGGTTTGCAAGAGATTAGAACCAAACCTAGGATAGCTATAGACCGGCAACAGCGCGAGAGCGTGAGCTAGGTTTTACATTCAGTTGTAACTAGTTCATCCGAAATTCTACCCTAGCAATTGTGATACCAATGAATCACATTGAAGAGATACGGCAAGTAGCGGGGATTCCCTATTCCCCAGGCGTCTTTATTTGATTTTATATCTCCATACTTTGCCTGACGATTGTGACAGGATCGCCGCAAGGCAAATTCCCTCTTTTCTGTTCCTATAGCCAGGTTGTTCGGAGAAGGCACTGTCATACGTCCTCCCTGTGTTCGATACCAGCTCGCCGCTACACCGTGCGCTTGCGGTAAAACTACACGGTCGCTCTTTTGGGTGTACGCCCGGAAGCGATCACTTAGGCACACCCTTGATGCCATTTGATCTTTTTTGTCGTTATGCTGCCCATTTTCTGCTGGTCCTGGAGATTTTTGGCCCCCCTCCTCCCCTCACTATTTTTGTCCCTATCTTGCTCACATCATTTTATATCCTTTTTGGGAGAGAGGGAGAGTATTTTTGGTGACACATATCTGTATCACTCTGATCTTTGCATGCATCCCATCCGCATCATATTTTCGGTTTATTTTTTCCTTTTTTTTCTTTCTTTTTATCATGCATGCATCCTCACCCACCCCACCCATTTCACGTCTCTCGGTGTGCCACACTTTGCACATTGAGGACACTGTGCACTCTAGCTTGGGGGAGTGCGTTCTCACACTTTTTGCTTTTATCTCCTTTATTTTTAGTTTTCTCACGTTTTTTCCGCTTTTGCACCCATTTTTCATCACTTTTTCATTTTTTACCATGCATCACGTTTTTCTTGTTTTCCTTGTGTGCTGCATTGTAAATAATTCTGTTTTTTTATCTTTATTTCTTTCATCTTTTGCTAGAGATGAATTTTCTGTGATGACGATGACGTGGTGTTAGCTTTTCTCTATATGCAGGCTAAATTTGTCATGTCATAGCTTTTGTTTCTGATATCATATGCTCTGTTCTGCTTTGCATTTAGAAATAGTAACCCACTTCTTTTTCCTTATGAAAATGGATGAAATTCTATTATTAGCTGATGTCTGATGATTCATATGTATGCTATCGCAGAAAAGACACCAAGATTCACGCATTGATTGCTTATATCTGGAGTACTGCTTTCTTTTCTCATATCACTTCTTATTGCATGATTTGTACGCTTCACTTCAGGTTGATTGAATGTTTGCTAGCATTGATATATCTGGACTAGTTTGCTTATTGAGATTAAACTGAGTAGATTAAATTACCCGGCTGAAGTTGTCATGCACGTCCTATAGAGTGAGCCAAGAGATTCATTTATTTCTTTCTCCACATATCTTGAACATTATTTCTCTACTTTAAATTCATTGGTGAATCTCCCCTTACCGATTCTATTATTGGCATTCCCCCCGTTACTATATCCCATGCTCCAAATTCCCCAAAACCAAAAAGAAAAAAAATACTTGTATATCCTTCTCTTTTGATTTGGGATCATTTGTGTATATATGTTATTGAAAAAAAGAGAGAAAGATTTGAGAAAAGAAAAAGAAAAGAGGAAAGAAATTCGAAAACGATCCCATCTCATACCCTTTCTCTCTTTCTTCCCTATTTCGCTTTTATTTTTATTTCTTTTACTTTTGGAGCTTCAAAAGAAACAGGGGATGTAAATATTGTTTTGTTTATGCCACCACGCTTATGGATAAGCTTGGGGTTTTTGGATCCAATGATGTGTGAGAGAGTGACTACTTGACGGTGCATGACAACCTAGGCTAAGTAATATTTTATACTCGGTGAGATTGCTAAAGCTTCACGAAATCCAGAAATCTACGATTAGCATTCATTTCATGAAAATCACACTTTTCTATTCTTACTACTCTATTGTGTGATATCTCTTATACTCCTTGTAGAAAGCATTCAATTGAAAAGTGTGTGATCTACGATTTTGTATACCGCTTTAGATGCTTCAAACGATGTTAATTCTAGAATTATTCCATTTTTCATGCTATATTGATATTCTTGGGTTTTTCTATTTCAAATGCACCATTATACTATGATATCGAGATAAAAGTCTTTGACATGTGTTTTATATTCGATGCGTGCTATATGAGTAAGCGAAACCCACATCCTGAGAAAAATGATCTAGCAGCTTCCTTATTCGTTTTCTATTTTTGTTTTTTTTCCTCTTTTTCGATCGTTTCCATTATCTTTATCCACCGGGTTCGCTTTTTACTCATCTTCCTCGAGGACGAGTAAGAGGTAAGCTTGGGGGATTTTGATCACTCCATATTTTACACCTTTTTTCTGCATGTTTGCATGCCATTTTGATCACTCGAATCCTGTTTTTCTCGATTTTTCGGCAATACCACGATGCTTTTCACGATTTCTTGTTTTTGTCGAATTTCAGGAGATTCGGAGCGATTTGGAGTGATTCTGAGATGCACCCGCTCCGGAGTGTCACCCCCGACTCTTTTGAGGGGAATTCTGCGATTGGAGAGGAGTGGAGGAAGAAAGAACGTCATAGGAGAGACGAGGGAGCAAAAATACGAAGATTGGGCATTTTCAGCATGTCACTCGGCCGAGTGAAGGAGTCACTCGGCCGACCATCGACAGCCCGCTCGGCCAGCCAGATCGGACACGCAACAGACTGAATATCAGCATGCACTTGGCCGACCATCGACATCCCACTCGACCGAACCACAGAGACACCACTCGCCCGAGTGGCATCAAGACGACGGCAAGAAAAATCCCAGACTTACTGTAATCTGTTAGTCAACTCCCAAGTTCCGACTCGGCCGAGTGAAGAAGTCCCCTCGGTCGAAGCAAAGAAAGTCACTCGGCCGAGTGACTCCCGAGGAGCCGACCCCCAAAAGTCCAAAGTTACTGGAATTTGTCAGGGTTTGTCACTCGGCCGAATGACATTTGTCACTCGGCCGAGTGAGCCGCGCTGCCTGTAGCGTAAATTGTGATTTTCAGGCTGCGCAGGGGCAATTTTGTCACAGTTTTTTGGGCGATTTTGGGGGGTATTTAACCCCAGTTTTTAACCTAGTTTAGAGAGCTTTTTCAGAACTTTTTGCAGCCTTTTTAGATTACTTTTTAGGAGATTAGATTGAGCTTTTTGGGGAGAGATAAAAGTGCTATTTTGTTGGATGCTATTGAAACTTCATTGGTTTGTCTCTCTCTCTCTATCAAAAACCTCATTTTTATTAATATATTGAATATTGCAATGAATTCTATTGATTTTATTTGTGAATTTCCATTGAATTGCGTTAGGAATTGTGAGTAGTTTTATCGTCTTAGGGCGTAGGGATGAACCCTACGAACCCTATTTCTAATTTGTGATGAATTGGTGAAATTATTGCTAGAATTGATTAGGGTTAGTTTGGGATTGATTTAATACGAATAGCTAGGGATTCATACCGATTGGGATTTGCAAGAGATTGGATCCCAACTCGATAGGAAGCCCTAGAAATTCGAATTGGGTTACAATTGGATTTCTCCGGAATCGGTTTGCAAGAGATTGGACCGAAACTAGGGTTTTCGGTTGTAATTCTATACCAATATCCGTTTGCAAGAGATTGGACGGGTAGGAACTATCCCAACCTAGGTCGTAGCTCGAGTTTGCACGAGAGTGGGCTCGAGATACGATTGAACGATGATGTTGTTCTTCACGCTAGCTTGCCTAGGTTAGGGTTTGCAAGAGATTGGTCCCTACCCTAGGTTTGCTATAGACCGGCAATAGCGCGAGATCGTGAGTTTGGTTCTACATTTAGTTGCAACTAGTTCACCTCAATTGCAAGTCTAGCAATTGTGAAACCTACTAATCATAATGACGAGATACGGTTTATAGCGGGGATTCCCTATCCCTAGGCGTCTTTATTAATTTGATATTTCCTTTATACAATTGAACGACTGTGACCGCTTTATTGCGAATTTTTCTCGACTGTTCTTATAGCCAGGTGAATTGAAGACGACACTGTCATTTGCCCTCCTCGTGTTCGATACCCGCTCGCCACTACACCGTGTGCTTGCGGTAAGACTACGAGTCGTTAGCCCCGGTTGTGTGTGCACTCCCGGGTCGTCGATCAGCACGCAGGCACCTTGAAGAAGGCAGATCGCGGAGGCAAGAGTGGGGGCGGACGAAGGACGTGGATCGGGGGCAATCGTGGCACGGACCCTATAAGAGAGTAGCAGGAGCAACCGCCAAAGGGATCGAAGCCCAGGTATTTTGATCTAAGGTATACCATCAACGACCTTCGTTTTTCGCCATTACCTTTCCCTCCCCCTGCTCATGCCGTGGGTCAGCGTATCGATCTCCTCTCGAGTCGTACCTACCCCGCCGAGTACTTTTCAGACCCTGATCTGACTTAGGCATCGGAGGGGATACGGCCGGAACCAAGGTCCGGCCCCCTGAAGAGTTTCTCGTCTATTCAGGAAGAAGCTGACCGAGGTGCCGAGGCTACCCCTCAGCGCCAGACGATTGCCCCATCAGCAAGCGGGCGCGGCTACTAACCGAAGACCAGGCAGCAAACAAGGCGTCGAGGCTACCCATCGACGCTCGTCTGACCGAGGCCGAGCCTGTCACACAGAGCTGAGGCTTCCCCGCCGCTCTGCTTCAACCGAGGACCGACCCTTTGCTCGGATCTCAAGCTCGACCTTGACTCCATCTCCGGCCCATGCCGAGCGCACGTGTGCTTGGCGTACCCAAGGGATCTCAACCGACCCCTTGACCACGTTGACCGTTCAATCCTCGGTCAATGATCCAGTGGTGAGAAAACACCCGTAAACAATAACTAATATTATTTCTCTCATATAAGAACAAATTAGTAAGGATTAATACTTTTATAGCACCTAATTGAGGTTTTGCTTAAACATTCACTGCCATTGTTCCTCAAACTCTTCTTGATAAATAGTAGAATCTTGAAAGTACATAGATTTATAAACATGCCACCAAACATTTGCACCAGATGTTTACCCCATGTCTAATTTGAGCAATTTAATCATGTAACTAAGGGATTACAATTGCAATGTAAGTAATTATCAATGAGCATCGATTGAATTCATATTAAGAAAACATTTGAAAGCCTGAATCATGTACACTCATTCCAGATCAAGCAAGCTTTAGCATCGAGAATTTCACCAATAAAATTTCAACAAATTTTTTTAAAATAATAATAATAACGTCAACTGTTGGAACTTATCCAACTAAGTTAGATCTTAATCCGACATTGGGCTTATATGCGATAAACAATTATATGGTGCTACACTGTCATATTAAAGCCCAATGTATAAGTGATCCAATTTATTAAGTTAAGTGGGCTTAAATGAGTCAGGTAGGTTGTGGGCCTTTATGTGTGGTGACTATTGGGCTTCAATTCATTGATGGGCCGAATTGGAAACCCTAGGGCTAAGGAGGCTAGCCCCTATATATATGCGGTCATGATCCCTGGAGCACACGAACAAGTTAGCCGTCTTTTCTCCGCCCCGCCGCTAGGAAAGAAAGCGGGAGAAAGCCAAAGGATTTCTCCAACGGTGGATTCGTGCTGTTCTGGAAGATCATCCGCCACGGTATCGTCAGGATCTCTTTCAGATTATTAGCGATGGACTCAGGTACGCTTCCGCTAAACAGAAAAGGTGGTAATTTAAGATTACACAAGTTATATATCTAGATCTGTGTTGTTTGGCTAGAACACATGTCTAGATCTTTAGTTTTTACAAGTGGTATCAGAGCCTGCATGATGTGGATCTTAATTTTTCTGCGTGCTCATTGTAGATCTGATAAAAATCTGATTTTTAATCTGTTTCTAGTTTCGGATCTGTTAAAAATTCGATTTTTATCAGTTTTAAGTTTCGGATCTGTGAAAAATTGAGGTTTTTGATTGATTTTTCCTGTTAAATAAATATATATATATATTTTTCACGAACCCTAGATTGAGGACTGCCCGTCGGCCGTCGCCCGACACAGCGAAAGAGGGGGCGGCTCTGCCGCCCCCGTCGGGAGATCAGCGCCAGCAACACCGGCGCTGACGCGGAACAGCAAGGGGCGGCACATCTGCCCTTGCCGTTGAAACAAAAAAAGAAGAGGAGGGGCTTCCGCCGCCCCCGTCGAGATCAGAGGGGGCGGCAGAAGCTGCCCCCGTCGGCATCGGGCGGCGGCTTCCGTCGCCCCCGTCGAGTTCAGAAGTGGGCGGCGGAAGCCGCCCCCGTCGAGGTCAAAGGGGGCGGTGGTTGCCGCCCCCGGTCAGAGAAGAGCATGCCCCGTACTGGGGCCTACCGTAGATGATCGGGGGGCGGCACCCTGTCGCCCCCGTCGAGCGTTAGGGGCGGCGCCGCCCCCCATACCAACCTAACCCCCCCCCCCCCCCCCCCCCCCGTTGCCTGTTTAGCCCTGTGAGCCGGCCCCTCTTGGGCTGGCCCACAAGCAGTTTAATAAAGGGGGGATAATTGCTATTTTTAAGGGGGCTGGGCTATTACAACTGGGCCTGTTTTGGGCCCAATGGGTTATTTGGCTTGACTATGGACTTAGTCTATTTTGGACACAAATTTTGGGATATTTTAACACAAGTAAAGGAGGAAATAAAAGGGCAATTTATATATTTCCATTAAGTATAATTTTTGTGTTAAAATTCAGTTTTAAATTTAAAATTCACTTTTAGGCATGCTACATTATATATATTTCGAAATAATTGTAATTAAATCTAAACACCACCAAAGTGGGCTTTATCGTGGCGATTACTCTTATTTCGATATATAAAAAGCTACAGACATACTTTGTATATAAATTTAGTGCCTAAAATTTTAAATTTAAATTCGTTAATTAAGGAAATAAATGGTTGTGTGTTCATATATATTTCCTTTAAGACCAAATTTGTGTGTTAAATTATATTCGTTCCATTTTAATTCTTTTAGGCATTCTTTATACGTTTTGAAATAGTTTTAATTGTTATGAGACCCCACCAAAGTGGGCTCTACAGTTAAATTATTATTATATCGGAATGTAAACGGTTAAATACATACATTGTATGATCAGTTGTCTGGATGAATTTTAAATGGATCGAAGGAGTAAATAAAAAGTTTTCATATATATATATACACACACACACATTCAAGTTTAGTTTCATTTGAATTTAATTGTTGGGCACATTTGGTTATATATTTCAAAATAATTTTAATTATTACGGGATCCCACCAAAGTGGGCTCTACAGTTAAATTATTATTATTTCGGAACATAAACAGTTTAATACATACTTTTGTATGACTGGTTGCCCAATATTGAATTTAAATTAGATTGAAGGATGAAATAAGAAGCTTTAATGTATATTTCTCCTCAAAGATAAATTTTGTGTTAATTGTACAAAATAAATTTAAATTCTAAGTTTAAGGCTTAAAACAATATATATATATATATATATATATATATATATATATATATATATATATATATATATGTTAATGGGCCAATGCTGACAGCGCTGGAAATTTTTCCAGCGCTGTCCGCATTTTGAGCGAGATAAAAATATTTTTTTTGAAATTTTTTTTGCAGTAGTTAGATATACGTGTTAGGAAGCTCCCCACAAAATTTCAGCTCGATCCGACACCGTTTGAGTCTCCGTTCATCGATTTCAAAAATGTTACGCAAATCTGTCCACAGTTTTGCGTAACGTTTTTGAAATCGATGAACGGAGGCTCAAACGGTGTCGGATCGAGCTGAAATTTTGTGGGGAGCTTCCTAACACATATATCTAACTACCGCAAAAAAAATTTCAAAAAAAATACTTTTAGGTTGCCCAAAATGCGGACAGCGCTGGAAAAATTTCCAGCGCTGTCAGCTCTTCTCCATTTTTCACACACACACACACACACACACATATATATATATATATATATATATATCGGTAGATAACAAGTTGACTTCGTACCTTGGTATGAAAAATCAGTTTGCCTAAATTTAGATTTAAATTAAGACACCAAATTCAAGTGTTTTCTTCAGGAGCAAATAAAAGGGTTTAACATATATTTCTCCTCAAGAATCAGTTTAAAAGGCCTTAAAGAATTTTGTGCACTAACCATCAAGTAAATGGCCTTAAGGAATTTTGACACATTTTAAAGTTATATATAAAATGGGATAGTGTGTGTGTGTGTGTGTGTGTGTGTGTGTGTGTGTGTGTGTGTGTGTGTGTGTGTGTGTGTGTGTGTGTGTGTATGTTCATATACACATTAGTAGACCTATATACCCCAATTTTAAGAAGAAAATTTGTGTTGAAGCTATGGATTTTATTAACTCAATATAAAAGATTTGAAAGGTGGAATAAAAGGTTCTTATATATATATTTCCACTTAGTGTAATCATTTTGTGTTAAATTCAGTTTAGTTTCAAATTCAATTTTTGGCACAATTAATTATATTTTTCGAATATAGATTGATTGGATCATCAACTCACCAAAGTGGGTTTTCTTGTGAAGATTAATTTTACTCTCGAAATATAACAAGTTGAATACATACTTTTGTATGAAAATTTTGGTTGCCTTAAATTTGATTTTGAATAAAAGTAGACTTGAATATCTCCACTTAAAGTGTAAATTCATGTATTAAATTGCGACATAGATTAAAATTTTGCAAAGGTATATATTTTGAAATGACTTCGTGCAATCATCATCTCGGCAAATTGGGCTCTGTTGTTTTGCATCATTTCATTTCATAAATATAAAAAGAATTTAATGTGCCAATGATTTTTGTAAGAATGCTTAATCGGTCCAAAGGAAGATTACCGTTCTATACCATTTCATGCGCACCTGTGGAAATAGACAAGGTGATGATTAGTGAGATCAATGCATGCAAATTTAATTCGGCCCAAAGGAAGTTTTATTTTTGGCATGTTATTATTGTCATTTGTCTGATTGCTATAACAAGATGTCAATGACTAGTCAATAAATTATCCAAAGATAAATATTGGGCTAGTGGGGGATGTCTTGAGATGGGAAAATAGCATTAATTTGAATTTGGTGTTGTTTTCCTTAATACTCATATGAACATGTTAAAATGGTTTTCTTGTTCTCTTTTCAGCTATTATTCCTGAAAATTTTTCTGCCAACCTCAAATCTATTCCAGTACTTAATGGCATTAACTTCAAGGCATGGAAGGAAAATCTTTTGATAATCCTCGGAGTCATGGATCTTGATCTGGCATTGAGGACTCATAGTCCCCCACCACTCACTGATGAGAGTCTGTCTGTTGAACAGAGGGAGATGGAAGAGTGGAAGAGATCAAATCGTATGTGCCTAATGCTTATAAAGAATGCCACTCCAGATTATCTTAGGGGCTCTATTTTAGAGAAAATTGCCACAGCTAAATGGTTCCTTATTGAGTTTGAAAAGAGGGTTGTCAAGAATGAAAAGAGTGAGATTAATACACTCTTGGCAAACCTAACTTCAATGAAATATGAAGGTAAAAGAAACATCAGGGAACACATATTGAATATGTCTAATATTACTTCAAGGTTGAAATCACTTGAGCAAGACCTCTCTAAGGCTCTGCTAGTGCATTTTGTTTTGATATCTCTTCCATCTCAGTTTGACCAGTTTAAGATGAGATACAATCTGAAGGATGAGACTTGGTCTCTGGATGAGCTCATCTCATACTGTGTAAAGGAAGATGAAAGGCTTGAGCAAGAAATGACAGAAAGCCCTCACCTGACATCCACCTTCAACAAAAGGAAGAAGGATACTGAAGCTGCAGATACATCTTCTCAAAAGAAACAACACAGGGAACTGAAAAGTTCAGAAGGTAATGGTTGTTTCTTCTGTAGAGCTGCATAAATTATCACGCTTGGCGTGCTAAAAGGGTATGTTTCTTTAATTTGGTTTAATTCTAAGTTAATTTCTTTTTCTGTAACCTTTGGTACTTATAGACACATGATGGAAAGATTCTGGTATAACCATTCACATCATTGTGTCTATGCAGGATTGCCTAAGATGCCAAGAGCCAAATGATGGTGAAAGATACATCGATATGGGCAATGTCAAGATGATTCAAGTAGAAACAAATTAAATTTAGATTATTTCTTTTAAAGGCTAGATTGTATTTGAATTTTATGAGAATATTATGTACCGTTTTCAACGGAATCTGGATTTCTATTTCTATTTTGAACAAATTCGGTTATCATTGTTCAATTATGAATGGAAAATTTGGTTGTCTCATGATTCAAAATTAGGTTGTTCTGGTTCTTTAAAATATCATTATAATCTTCATTTATTTGAAAATATTGCTTCATTTATAGAATTCCTGCATTAATGTACATATGTCATAAAGAAAGAATTAACAGTTTAGAATTCAGTTATTTATTGATTGCAGCTTATATCATTACTAAAGTTTCAACAAATGAACTTAAAATCACTTGCATGTTCGAAGATGTCCAACTAAGGTAAGGCTTTATAAGCCAAATAAAGAAATAGGACATAATGCTAATGATTTTCTAGTTTTGTTGAATAGCTTAAAGGTTGATATTATTTTGTATGATTTTACATAATCCCACCGTTAAGTTAGTTTACGAATTAGGAAATGCACACCTATTTGAGGATGCTGAGTTTGAGGGGTGAAAATTTAGTTTGTGACATTATTCTTGGAGAGGATTATATTCCCACAGGTGTTGTTGGCATTGTTCAGGATGGTATTCCTGACATTGTTCAAGACACAATAAAAATTCAAGATAATGTTGCTATTCCTTCCATTTGGGAAATTTTTCATAAGGACAAACTCTAGCACCTTAAAGCACTAATTGCCATTCAGGAAATCCATTAAAGAGATGACAAGCTCACTGTTGACATTAGGATGATGGAAGTTCGACTTACATCAAGTCATAAAAATTATACATCTCTACAATGGATTAATGCATTAATTAAGAAAGTCTTTGAATGATACTTAAAATCTTTTCTCATTGCCATAAGGTTTGAAACCTATTGATTGTAAATAGTCTTTTACAATCAAAAGGAATTCGAAAGGGTATTAAGAAAAGATTTAAAGCGTATCACTCAAATACTTTATACGGAAAAGAATGCATTAATTGTAAAGAGACTTTCTATTTAGTTTTCATGGAAGACTCTATAAGGTTTATAATGGCATTAGTAGAGCATTTCAATATCGTTAATGATATATTAAATTTCATTAATTAATCACCTCGTTCGGTTTTGAGATGATGTTTAATGATGTTATATATCTTAAGCTCTGTGGGAGCATGTAATTTCTGTAATATCTATGTGATAATGAATGTCAAGGTCTGTGGGAGACAAGTTTAGTCTCATTAATTGCCCCGAGAATCTACTTCAGAAGATTCCCTATATCTCACCAAAAGGGAGTCTAAAGTATGCTCAGTTTTATATGCATTTGGTTATTGCATATATTACAGGTGTGTTGGACAGATTGTTAAGTTCAAGAGTTGACCATTTGACAGCAGCCAAATGTGTCTTAAAGTATTTATGGAGAACAAATGACTTACATGTTCAAGGATCAGTAGTCAAAAAGGTTTGAGATCATTTTGGTATACTGACTCTGATCATTTATTGGATGCAAAGAATGTATGAATGTATGAAAATCTATGTTAGGTGCCATCTATTAGAAGAGATTTAAATGGTCCCATTTATATAGTCTCTTCTGACATGGTTTTAGATTTCATATCATATTATGTGACATCCAAATCATGAAATATATCTGCATATTTTGTCACTATGCTGCAAATTAGGGATGGTGTTGAAACACCACACAGTTTATTTAGTGACAATGAAGTCTGCAGTTTTATATTCCAGCAACAACAGGAACTAGATAAAGTTTAGATATTCAGAGATTAAGTTCCTAGATTGTTGATTAATAATAGGAGTGTATAATTGTCTAATGAGCACATCGAAACCATGTAATTACGGATCTGTTATAGTAAGGTGTTACGACTAATATGGACCAGCCCGAATTACAACGGCCCACGGCCCGACCTCAAAAGGGAAGCCCACTAGAGAAGACGGGCCCGCCCGGAAGGGCCCACGGACGGGGCAGAAGGCCCAGCCACTTCGCCCTCAGGGGCACCCGACTAGCACCCATTCGGCCAGATTAACCGCCCCTCTGAATCCGCGATCCCATGATGGCCATTAACGGACCCATTACGGGCCACCCCTCCACTACGCTCGAGTGGGAGGAGGCGGAGGCGGATAGTGGGGACGTGAGAGGAGGCAGGATGTGGGGCAATCACGAAAGACCCTATAAGGGGAAGGCCAGGACGACGGGGAGGAGGGTCGAGACTCAAGTAATCAACAGGAGGTACTCCATCAACCACCTAGGCTTTCACCACTCCATTTCCTCCCTCCCCCCAAACTCGTGCCGCCTGGGTTGACGTTTTGGCTTTCTTACAAGCCGGATCTTCCCCGCCGAGTATCCTTTCAGACCTTAATCTGACTTAGGCATCGGAGGAGATTTGGCCGGAACATAGGTCCGGCCTCCCTGACGAGTTTCTTCATCTGTTCAGGAAGAAGATATCCGAGGCGCCGAGGCTACCCCTCAGCGTCGGTCAGCTGCCCCCATTGCACTCATCAGGTGGAGGTCTGCACAGGCATCAACACACTTGCAAGGCACCGAGGCTACCCCTCGACGTGGATCCGACCGAGGCCGAGCGCGTCCCAGCCGAGGCCGAGCACGACCTACCGAGCCTAGGCTTCTCCTCAGCCCTCCCACACTGAGAACAAGCGGGCTCGGCGATTCCAAGGGACCCCCAAGTCGGCCCCTTGACCACGTTGACCACGCAGCCGACGGTCAACGAACTGTGGTGAGAAAACACCCGTAAACATCTGGTGCCGTCTGTGGGAACGAACTAACACCCACGTCAAACCACCAAGATGGACCAATCAGCAATGGCCTAGGGCGCATACCACCCATCCCGGAGGAGGGCATGTACCACGCCCCCGTCGAGACCCCGAACGGCTGCGCTGCCGGGGAGGCCGACAACGCCCAGCTGGCCACGCAGGGGCAACTCCGAGCCTACGCACAGGAGACCAACGCCAACGTACAAACTTTGGTCGTGACGATTCAGCAGCTCATTAGCAGCACTCCCACCCCCGAGGGTGGGGAGGGACGGGCCTACCGACAGGGAGATGATCACCGACCTCTCCGCTCCGCCATGGTTGCCGACCACAGAGAAGGAGTGTAGAACGCGAAAAGAAGGTTCACCATGCCCGTCTTTTCCTCGGTGCGGTCTCCCACTCCCACCTCATTCAGATAGGGAAATTGGGGGGACTCGGAGCAGACAGGTGATGTCTCAAGGACGGCCTCGTCCGCACATCCGAGATCGCATAAACGTAGGCGGGATGATCGCTGATCAGCGAGCGCCCAGACTTACCAGATCGGAGGCAGCCAACGAGCAAATGCCCACCACCAGAAGAGCCGGGAAGAACGTTCGCGTCGATCGAGTCCGGCGCCCAAGCTGGCAAGGACCCAAGAGGAGGTCAAGCTTCCGTCGACCCCCCCATCACAGCCAAACGGCAAGGAGGCGGGCCAGGAAGGGGAGCGACCCGGGTGCATCAGCGGAGAACGATGCCTCCTGACTCGGAGGATAACCAAGGCGCGGATACCCTCGAACTTCAAGGTACCGACGCTGGAGAAATACAACGGTGTTAGCGACCCCGCGGACCATGTGATGGATTACGAGGGGGTCATGGCGTTTCACGGGGCCGATGACACCCTTCTCTGTAGGGGCTTCTACTCCACCCTACGAGGGGCCGCTTGAATCTGGTACCTCAACCTGCCCGGTCGGTCGATAGACAGCTTCGAGGAGCTCACCCCGTTGTTCTGCAAGCAATTTATGGCCGGGCGATAGGTAAGACCAGATTCAGAACACTTGTTCAATGTGGTACATGGACCGGCCGAATCTCTGAGACACTTCATGCGTCGCTTCAACATGGAGCGATTGAGCGTGGATAGCTGCCCCGAACTGGTTGTGAAGGCGGCCCTGAAAAAGGGCCTACGACATAGGGGCTTGAAGAAATCGCTACACAGCGACCCACCGAAGGACCTCGCCGGAATTATGGCCTGAGCAGAACACTTCATGCTGACAGAAGAGGCCCTGGCCGTGGATGAGGGTACACCCAGGCGTAGGACCAAGCGCGATGAGAACGAGCGTCGTGGCACGGAGGAGCATCGACAAGAGAAGAGGACCAGAGGAAGACCACGGAGGGAAGAGCCCCGGCACTCCTCGGTGACCACCTCCCCGGACGTGATCCTAGCGCAAGCCCAGAAGGAGGGACACATGAGCCGACCTCCCCGAAGGACGAGGAGAGGTAGGAGGGATGAAGAGAAGTACTGCAAGTACCACAAAGACAACGGCCACGATACTGACGACTGTTGGCACCTAAAGAAAGACATCGAGAAGCTTGTGAACCGGGGACATCTGAAGAACTCCGCCAACGACCCCACCTCGGGAGAAGGAACGTCTAAACAACAGGACAGGGGAAAAGGGGTGAACACGGTCCAGACAGTTGCGTGTATCATCGAGTGAGTGGATAGAGTAAACAGCCACCGCTTCACCGGGGGAGGGCTACCCAGCCAGAACCTCCCCTGTGTCTTGTCGCCTTTTTCCTTTTTTCATTACTCCAAATGTATTGTCTCATGGAAATGAAGGCATACACTGTCAGGGCAAATTCTATCACCTGTTTTAAGCAGCCGAATTGGGACACATATGAGGACTCAATTAAGGCAACCACGGTTAACCGTTCATTGGGAGAAATGCCGCTCCCCAGAGAGTTCGCCAGTCAAGCCCGAGGACCGAAGCGAAACGCCCGCTCGTAAGGCTGGGGGCAACTCCCCCAGCAGACGGGCACGACGGCCGGTCATAAGCCGAGGGGTACTCACCCCCGCAGACTGAGCAAAATGCCCGCTTGTAAGGCTGGGAGCAACTCCCCCAGCAGACAGGCATGACGGCCGGTCATAAGCCGAGGGGTACTCACCCCCGCAGACCGAGAAAAACGCCCGCTCGTGAGGCTGGGGGCAACTCCCCCAGCAGACGGGTATGACGGCCGGTCATAAGCCGAGGGGTACTCACCCCCGCAGACCGAGCGAACGCCCGCTCGTAAGGCTGGGGGAAACTCCCCCAGTAGACGAGCATGACACTTGATCACTCCCTATTTTACACCTTTTTCCCGCATGTTTGCATGCCATTTAGATCGCCCAAATCATGTTTTTCACGATATATCGATGATATTGCGATGCTTTTCACGATTTGTTGTTTTTGTCGTATTTCACGTGATTTGGCGCGATTTGGAGTGATCTCGAGATGCGCTTACTCTAGACGGTCACCGACGACCTCCCCGAGGGGTATTTTGCTGTTGGAGAGGAGCGGAAGAAGAATGGACGTCGCAGGAGCGACGAGGAGGCCAAAATAAGCAATCTGTTAATTTTTTGTGTCTCACTCGGCCGAGTGGAGGAGCCGCTCGGCCGACCAGCGAGACACCGCTCGGCCGACCAGATCAGACACGATTTACCTGTGCACTCGGCCGAGCGACAGAGACCACATCGGCCGAGTGACTACATCACGTCCGCCCGAGTGGCGCCCAGACGAAGCCCTTCAAAAATCTCCAAGTTTCTGTTTTTCGGATGCCTGAGCTTCAGAAGACCCACTCGGCCGAGTGGCTTATCCCGTCTGCCCGAGTACAATGAAGCCATCGGCCGAGTGACGACAACTCACTCGGCCGAGCCGCCCCCGAAGTAGAGACCCCTGAAGGCCCCGACTTACTGGAAAATTACAGGGTTTCTCACTCGGCCGAGCGACATTTGTCACTCGGCTGAGTGCGATGCGCTGCCTGTAGCGAAAGCTGCGGAAAACAGGCTGTGCAGGGGTATTTTGGTCACAGTTTTTGGACGATTTTGGGGGCTATTTAACCCCTGTTTTTACCCTAGTTTGAGGAGCTTCTCCTTAGATTCTTTGCAGCTTTTTAGATCTACTTTTTAGCTTTATTTTGGAGATTGGAGAGAAGACAATTTTTGATTTTTGTTGGATTAATTGAAGAACTCCATTGGTTTGTCTATCTCTACTCTAAAAATTCTATTTTTATTGCATATCTCAATATTGTGATGAATTCTATTGCTTATTTCATTGATTATTTTTGTGATCTCGCTATGAATTGTGAGTAGTCACCACGTCTTGGGGCGTGGGGATGAACCCTACAAGCCCAACTTCATGTTTGTGATGAATTAGTAGAAATTTTGCTAGAATTGATATTTAGAGATTAGGTTGGGATCGATTTACTACGGATAGCTAGGAGTTCATATCGATTGGGATTTGCAAGAGATTGGATCCCAATTCGATAGGAAACCCTAGAAATCCGAATTGGGTTGGAATCGAATTTCCGTAGTATCGGTTTGCAAGAGATTGGACCGATACTAGGGTTTCCGGTTGCAATTCCGTGCCAATACCCGTTTGCAAGAGATTGGACGGGTAGGAACTATCCCAATCTAGATCGCGAGCCGAGTTTGCAAGAGATTGGGCTCGGTGAGCGATTGGACGATGATATTGATCCTAATGCTAGCTTCCATAGGCTAGGGTTTGCAAGAGATTGGACCCAAACCTAGGATAGCCATAGACCGGCAACAGCGCGAGAGCGTGAGCTTGGTTCTACATTCAGTTGTGACTAGTTCATCCAAAATCCTAATCTAGCAATTTTGATACCGATGAACCACATTTATGAGATACGGTGAGTAGCGGGGATTCCCCATTCCCTAGACGTTCTTTATTTGATTTGATATTTCTGCACTTTGTCTGACGATTGTGACAGGATCGCCAAAGGCAAATCTCTCTTCTTAGATAGCCAGGTTGATTGGAACAAGCACGGTCATTCGTCCTCCCTGTGTTCGATATCCCGCTCGCCGCTACACCGTGCGCTTGCGGTAAAACTACAACCGTCGCCTCGGGCGTGTATCCGGGGTGCGATCAAGTTTTTGGCGCCCTTGCCGGGGAGGCGATTGCGTTTGATTCTTTCTCACCCTAGCTATTTCTTTTTTTATTATTATTTTATTATTATCATTAGTTTTATTTCTTATTTCTTACCTAACCCTTCCACGGTACTAATCATTTCTTTGAAACTCTGTTTTCCCTGTGCATGTACACGAGATCTACGGCGGACCCTGCAGCTATCTTATTTGATCCCGAGATCGAACGTACCGCGCGGAGACTTAGAGTGGAAAGGAGACAAAATCCGGAAGGGGGGTTTATGACCAACCCGGAAACTGCGGATCAATTGGCGGCAAGAATGGCGAGGATAATTTCTATTCGAGATAGGCTTCGGCCTAAGACCTCTTCCACTACCTCATCCATTGCCATGCCGGAGTTGGCGGCCGACAAGAACTTCGAGCTAAAGACTGGATTAGTGGTTCTGATGCAGCAGGATCCATTTCATGGGAATGCCCATGAAAATCCCCACTACCACATACAATTGTTCTTGTCGAAATGCGCCACATTCCAGATGCCGGGGGTCTCCATCGATGCCATCAAACTGCGTCTCTTCCCCTTCACGCTAAAGGACAAGGCACTCTATTGGTTGAGGACGCAAGCTGAGGGTGTTTTCACCACTTGGGACGAGTTGGCAAGTGCATTCATCGACAAGTTCTATCCGCCCTCCAAGACGGTGAAGATTCGGAGCGCTCTCATGTCCTTCAAGCAAGGACCCCAAGAGACGCTCTATGAGGCTTGGGAGCGTTTTAAGGATCTGCAGCATCAATGCCCGCACCATAGTATAGAAGATTGGGAGCTAGTGCATAGCTTCTACAATGGTCTCCAACCGGGGACCAAACAAATTATTGATGCCGCGGCGAATGGTGCTATCTTGTCAAAAACTCCCGAAGAAACTACGGCCCTAATTGAGGAGATGGCCTCAAATAATCAACAATGGGGCGATGAGCGAGGACACTCTACGTCCTTCTTGAAGCCGACTAGTATTTATGAGGCGAAGGCCGTGGCGGAGCTTACGAGCAAATTTGATTCTCTCCACAAGGTAGTGGAGAGATTGGAGAAGTTTATCACGGAGCCCCAAGGAGCCCCATCCACCTCCGCACCGACCAACCAAATGTGTGATTGGCAAGACCAATCTCAAGCCATGTACGTGGGAGGAGAGCAAGGAGAAGGATCATTGGAGCAAGTACAATATGTCGCGGGGAACCAAGGATATTGGGCCAATCCGGCCGCAAGAAATCATCTCGGATTCTCCTACGCCAATAATGAAGGAGCTTTGAACCCGCCACAACCACCACCTCAACAAGCTCGACCACCACCACCACAACAAAACTATCCACCGAGGGGGCCTAGTCAACAAAACTTTCAACCGAAGCAACAAGTTCCACCATATAGGCTGCCCGGATACAATCAAGGGTGGAGAAATCAAAATCAAAACCCTCCACAAGCTCAACAACGATCCGACTTCGAAGCTAGAGTGGAGGCATTCATGGTCGAGCAAAATAAGGTCAACGCTACATTAAAGGCGGGGCAAGACTCTCTTAATACCGTTGTGGCTCAAATATCGGAGCAATTGGCGTTGCTCAATCGGAACACTCAACGATTGTCGGTGCAACCCGAGCAAAACACACGGAGCAACACCGGCCACATCAATGCCGTAGTTGCCGTTACCACTAGAGGCGGGAAGGATACCACCCCCGCCATGATTCCTACCGAGGAGCCCGTGGAGGAAAGTTTGGAGCTGATTGAGCCGGTAGTTGAAGTTGATAAGGAGAAGGAGCCACAAGAAAAGGAGAAATCTAGAACGGAGCAATTGATCGAGGAGAGGCGCTTCATGCCGCCGGTCCCATTCCCCCAAAGACTAGCGAGAGCGAAAATGGAGAAAAGGCTAGCGAAGTTCCTCGAGTATCTAAGAGGAGTTAGCCTCAATATTCCCTTCCTCGACCCCATCGTGGAGATCCCCACATATGCTAAATTCTTGAAGGACTTGATTTCGGGGAGAAAAAGGAAGGAGAAGATCATGCTAGCCGAGGAGGGCTCTTGGTTTACCAAGAGAGAGAAGGAGCCGGCCAAATTTAAAGATCCGGGGAGTTTTCGGATTCCTTGCACCTTGGGCGGCATCCCTCTTCAAAAGGCGTTGGTTGATCTAGGGGCTAGTGTGAGCCTCATGCCTCTCTCCATGTTCTTAAGGCTAAACACCGGGACAAAGTTGAAACCTACCGACATGCGCATTCAATTGGCCGATGGGCGAATAACAAGGCCGGTAGGGATTGCCGAAGACATACCGCTACAAGTCCCGGGCGGAATATGCTTGCCATGTGACTTTGTGATCATGGACGTTAAGAAGGAGGGCGATACGTCATTGATACTTGGACGCTCGTTCCTCGCCACCGCCGGAGTAATTGTTGACGTGCGCGAAGGTACCCTAACTTTAAACGTCGGCAACATCGAGGTGGAGCTCCACATTCCTAAGGCTATGAAGCACATGCCTTACCACGAGGAACTTGACTACATGGACCTCCTTGATGAGGTAATAGAGGAGGCGATCCCCCACTCAATTGGCGCTCTTTTCGATGAAGACTTAGAGGAAGGCCCGGATTTAGGCCATGATGAGAAGATAGATGATTCCCCCGACCTCTCCGCTGAAAATGATGAAGGCGATGCTGATGTCGCAAGGATTCGAGAGCTCTGCAAGCTCTCGAAATCAAGGTCTCCGAAGAAAGCTCCGCCGGTACGGAAACCGACGTCACCGGTGAAGCCGTTGGCCGGAGCAAACGCTAGCTTGGGGGAGCCTCCCCCCAACACTATTCGAGATGGGAGACCACCGTGGGAGAACATGCCGCCACGTCCGAATCCAAGCGTTCTCCCCGGAAAGTTTGATGGGTGCATCGCATATGCACCAAACATCCCACATTAATTGAAAATCATAGGGGGTCGAGCTCACGACCTTAAACGAGCGCTTGTCGGGAGGCAACCCGACGGTTTTTGCTTTATTTTTACTTTTTCTTTATTTTCGTTTTGGAAATTTTTAGTGTTTTGAGTCGTTCGCCCAAAAATTTTGTGATAACGGGTCCTATTTTTCTTGACAGGAGAGGAGATAGGTACATCCATCATGAGGAGGATGAACGGGACGACGAGGAGCGCTCCAAGAAGGCGCTCGATGCTTAGGAGGAAGATGGAATCGACTGGAGGAAGAAAGACGGAGTTTAGAGCCCAGACGAAGACAAACAGCAGAACACAAGGCTCACTCGGCCGAGTATACTAGTCACTCGGCCGAGTACACAAGTTCGTCCGGCCGAGCCGCTCACGAACGAGGGAAGTCTGCTGTACCCAACTCTCTGTTTATTTTCCTGATTTCAATATAACTGCTACTCGGCCGAGTATATATATTCACTCGGCCGAGTAAAACGGATACCCTCCTAGGGCGAGTCTTGCCGAGTAGCTTGAGTCACTCGGCCGAATGGACTTACTCCACTCGGCTGAGGTTGGTAAAGCCACTCGGCCGATGCTTAAGCGGGGAGGAATTTTCTATTGACCGTACTCGGCCGAGTGACCTAGTCACTCGGCCGAGTCGTAACTTTTGCTATATAAGAGGTCGAGGGGGGGGGCACGTTTTTCGAAACGCTAAAAACCGATCGCCAGCTCGCACCCCCGACCTTTCAGCTTCCCTCGCCCGCTCGCACCCCCCTACTCGCCCGACCGCCGTTGACATGCCGCCGCTCGGCCAGCCACCGCCGGCCGACCACTCGCCGCACTTCGCCCGAGTCGCCGCCGGCGGCCGTGTCTCCGGCCACCTCCGGTATCGCCTGATTTGCCTTTTTTCTCCTCTTTTTGAGTATTTTTTGAGGATCCATGTGTTAAACGACCCCCAAACCCAAATCAATTTCTATATCTATCTGTTATACCCCTAATGCTCCATACGTTTTGAATATTACCCGCTGATATCTCCATTTCATGCGCAGGTTGTTTTTGGGAGCTTAGGGGAGCCCAGGGGAGCTTCTCGGGACTGATTTGAGCTTCGCGAAGGCGCGGTCTTCGCACGCTTCCATTGCTTAGCACTCGCAGCGTGTCGGGGTACACTCTTTTCATTATTTTGCACACGCCACACTTTGCACATTTTTCGGCGCGCTCGGGGCCGATATGCCACCCCGGACACGGCCGCGGACGAGGAGACCTTCCACCAAGCGGAAGCAGTCGGATGATGCCGGCCCCTCCCACGAGGTGGAAGGCTCTCCTCCTCCTTCCCCCACACACCCCGTCCACCCCGCACAGCCTGCAGGCCCCGCACACCCCGCACAGCCTGCAGCGCCCGCACAGCCCGTACAGCCTCTCCCCGCCGCTCCACAGCCACCACCACCGGCTCCACTGGTCGGGCCGCTCGGGATTACGTTCCGAGACGACGCACACCGCGCCGTCTTTGAGCGTATCTCTCAGCGCTCGATCGTACCCTCCAGGTTTGCACACCTTGCTGACCTAGGACGCCTGGGGGTACTAGAGGGGATGCTCACGTTGTACGACAACGTGGGCTGGCGAGATTTCTTTCAGGTGTCGGCGGATACGTTTATCCGCCCGACACTTGAGGTTCTTAGTTCGATCGCCCGGACTGACGAGGGATGCTCGTTTCGGTTCATGGATCGAGAATGCCAGGTCACTCTCGATATGATGAGAGCGTTTTTCTCGTGGCCCGCTGTCCCCGGAGCCGATCGCGGTTACGGCCCCACCCATATCCCCCCACCTTCCTTCGACGCCGGTGCCTTCTGGGCCCGGATTACGGGTCTCCAGCTGCCTTTGACCCCAGTAGGGCCAAGGCCTCGGCCATTGTCCATCCCTGCCTCCGTACTGCTCAGCGCCTTATGGCGACGACCTTTTTGGCCAGATATGAGCCGGGCACGATGTCTACGCCAGAGCTCTACATGCTCTACGCGATGACACGTCCCAGAGCTCTATCTAGGGATGGCAATGAGCTTGTCCCTGCCGTCGTGATCGATATCGCGGCATGGTTTTTAGATCGCATCATTGTATCGGTGGGCGCTCGCTCACCGATATGCTGCGGCGGCCTGATCACCTTGCTTGCTCTTATGACCGGCGAGGACTTCCCAGACGACCTGCGACGAGTATCGGGCCCCACTTCTTTGTCGATCGATGTTATGGCCCGGATGAAGATGCTTCGTCCGCACGGTGAGCGTCACTGGGTCTAGTTGCACGGCCCTTACGGTGCCGATTACATGATTCTCCCGAGCCCTGCTCGGACTCAGATTGCACCAGCCCACGTTGACTGGCTCCCTGCGATGGATGTTCTCATCCCTGCTGCTTACGTGCTCGAGGCCGAGGAGGCCGAGCAGGCCCACGCTGCCCCTGTAGCCCCTGTAGCCCCTGCCGAGCCTGCTGCCGTGCCTGTTGACCCTGTGGCCCCTCAGCCTACCCCCGATGTTTCCGTCGCTCCTGACACCCCTGTCGGTGTCGGGAGTACCTTAGCTGAGACCACCCCCACTGCTTCCGAGGCTGTCACCACCACTCCCACCACCACCACCGGCCCTCTGTCCGTCGAGCCTCTTTGCTCTGCTCTCCCCGAGCGCCCGCCGACCTTTGTTGAGAGTGGAGAGCCCTCGTTTGCCGCGGTCGTGGAGACCATGGCTAGCTTGATCTCCGCTGGGGTTGCACCTTTTGGACCGCACACTTCCACCCCAGCGGTAGTCACCTTCGTCTCCACCTCTGCTGTATTTTCCGAGAGTGTCGTGGCGTCTGTCCACACTTCTGTGCCATCGACCTCTCTGACCGCCTCGCTGCCACTTTTGCACTCTTCTTTCGCTGCCGCTGCCTCCACTTCTCACCGCCCGCCCCGGCCTCACACTGAGGCCAGGCCCACATTTGCTGGCGCAGCACCTTTTGTACCGTTCCCCGCTGAGCCCGTCACATACGCGACCCGAGTACGCCAGCCCAGACCTGCCCAGCCCCGCCAGGCGCGTCCCTCTGCACCACCTCCCCCTGACACAGTACTTCAGAGCATTCGTGCTCTAGAGGGGGCGGTGAGTGGTCTCAGAGGGGACCTTAGGACCCTGTCCTCCACCGTCTCTGCGATGGCTGGCCGCTTCGAGCTGCTACCGCAGATCCACTACTGTCTTACCCAGGTTCTGGAGCGTCTCCCACGCGTACCCCCACCCACCCAGCAAGTTCCCACCCACACTTCCACACCCACTCAGCCTGCTGCCACTCCCACACCCACCCCCGCTCAGCAGCCTGTCCAGCCAGCACCACCCACACGACCTCCGCCTCAGGACGGAGACGGCGCAGCACCACCTTCTTAGGCACCCTTGATGCCATCGATTATCCTTGCCGTTGTGCTGCCCGTTTCTGCTGGGTCCTGATGCATTTTTGTCCACCCCCCCTCCCCTCACCTATTTTGGGATTCTCATTTTGCTCATATCTTTATATATCTTTTTTGGGAGAGACGAAGAGTTTTTGGTGCCACTTTTATATCTGTATCACTCCTATCTGTGCATGCATCATGTCCGCATCATATTTTAATTTCTTTATTTTTCTTTTTATTTTCATTTTTCCATGCATGCATCCTCACTTGCCCCTCACATTTCTTGTCTCTCGGTGTGCCACACTTTGCACATTGAGGACACTGTGCCATTTAGCTTGGGGGAGTGAGTTCTCATGATCTTTTTCGGTTTGCCACCTTTATTTTTAGTTTTTTTATTTCACACCACTTTTTTTGCTTTTGCACTTATTTTCACCACTTTTCTTTTATTTTACCATGCATCACGTTTTTTTTATTTTTCTGTGTGCCACATTGTAAATAGTTCTATTTTCCCTTTATCTTTATTTCTTTTTTATTTTTCATCTCATGCTAGAGATGACTTTTCTGTGATGATGATGACGTTGGATTTAGCTTACTCTATATGCATGATATACTTGTCATGTCTTAGATTTTGTTTCTGATATCATATGCTATGACTTGCCTTGCATCTAGAGATAGTAACCCACACTTTTGCCACATGAAAATGGATGAAATTTTATTATTAGCTGAGTCTGAATATTCATATGTATGCTATCACAGAAAACACACCAAGATTCACGCATTGAATGCTTATATCTGGAGTACTGATTTCTTTTTCCTATATCACTTCTATATGCATGAATTGTACACTTCAATTCAGGATGATTGAATGATGTTAGCTATGATAAATCTGGATTAGTTAGCTTTTTTGTGATCGAAACTGAGTAGATTAGATTACCCTGCTGAAGTTGTCGTGCATGTCTTATAGAGTGAACTGAGAGTTATATCTATTTCTTTCTCCACAAATCTTGAACATTATTTCTCTACTTTTAAAATCATTGGTGAATCTCCCCTTAGTGATTCTATTATATGGCATTTCCCCCCACTATTCATGCCTAGCTCCAAATCTCTATTGTCTAAAAAAAGGGAAAAGAGAGAAAAATATTCCTGTATATCATTATCTCTCTCTTTGAGTTGGGATCACCATGTATATATGCTATATCGAAAAAAAAAGAAAAAAAAGAAAAAAAAGGAAAAAAAAGAAAAAAAAGAAAAGAGGAAAAATCCTCAATAAAAGATCCCATCTCACTTTCTTTCTTTCTTCTTTCTTTTTACCACTTTTGGAGCTATATAAAAATGGGGATGTGAATATTTTTTTAATGCCACCATGCTTATAGATAAGCTTGGAGGAGGGGATCCATTGATGTGTGAGAGAGTGACTACTTGACGTTGCACGACAACCTAGGCCAAGTAATATTCTATACTCAGTGAGATTGTTTTTAGCTTTACGAAATCCAGAAATCTAAGCCTAGCGTTCATTTCATGAAATCCATACTTTTCTATTCTCTCTATTCTATTGTGTGATACTCTTATACTCCGGATAGAAAGCATTCAATTGAAAAGTGTGTGATCTGTGATTTGTATACCGCTTTAAATGTTTCAGACAATGCTAATTCTAAAATTATTCCGTTTTTCATGATTATATCGTTGTTCGTGGGTTTTCCATTTCTATTTGCACTATTATACTATGATATCAAAATAAAATTCTTTGACATGTATTTTTCATTCAGTGCATGCTATATGAGTAAGTGGAACCCACGTCCTGAGAAAATAATCTAGCAACCTACCTCTTCGCTTCTTTCTTTCTACTTTATTTTATTTCGTTTTCATTCTTCTTCGTTTTTCATTTTTTTTCTTTTTTCGCCGTTTTCGTTTTCCGAATCCACCGGGTTCACCTTTTACTTATCTTCCTTGAGGACGAGTAAGAGGCAAGCTTGGGGGATTTTGATCACTCCCTATTTTACACCTTTTTCCCGCATGTTTGCATGCCATTTAGATCGCCCAAATCATGTTTTTCACGATATATCGATGATATTGCGATGCTTTTCACGATTTGTTGTTTTTGTCGCATTTCAGGTGATTTGGCGCGATTTGGAGTGATCTCGAGATGCGCTTACTCTAGACGGTCACCGACGACCTCCCCGACGGGTATTTTGCTGTTGGAGAGGAGCGGAAGAAGAATGGACGTCGCAGGAGCGACGAGGAGGCCAAAATAAGCAATCTGGGCATTTTTTGTGTCTCACTCGGCCGAGTGGAGAAGCCGCTCGGCCGACCAGCGAGACACCGCTCGGCCGACCAGATCAGACACGATTTACCTGTGCACTCGGCCGAGCGACGGAGACCACATCGGCCGAGTGACTACATCACGTCCGCCCGAGTGGCGCCCAGACGAAGCCCTTCAAAAATCTCCAAGTTTCTGTTTTTCGGATGCCTGAGCTTCAGAAGACCCACTCGGCCGAGTGGCTTATCCCGTCTGCCCGAGTACAATGAAGCCATCGGCCGAGTGACGACAACTCACTCGGCCGAGCCGCCCCCGAAGTAGAGACCCCTGAAGGCCCCAACTTACTGGAAAATTACAGGGTTTCTCACTCGGCCGAGCGACATTTGTCACTCGGCCGAGTGCGATGCACTGCCTGTAGCGAAAACTGCGGAAAACAGGCTGTGCAGGGGTATTTTGGTCACAGTTTTTGTACGATTTTGGGGGCTATTTAACCCCTGTTTTTACCCTAGTTTGAGGAGCTTCTCCTTAGATTTTTTGCAGCTTTTTAGATCTACTTTTTAGCTTTATTTTGGAGATTGGAGAGAAGACAATTTTTGATTTTTGTTGGATTAATTGAAGAACTCCATTGGTTTGTCTATCTCTACTCTAAAAATTCTATTTTTATTGCATATCTCAATATTGTGATGAATTCTATTACTTATTTCATTGATTATTTTTGTGATCTCGCTATGAATTGTGAGTAGTCACCACGTCTTGGGGCGTGGGGATGAACCCTACAAGCCCAACTTCATGTTTGTGATGAATTAGTAGAAATTTTGCTAGAATTGATATTTAGAGATTAGGTTGGGATCGATTTACTACGGATAGCTAGGAGTTCATATCGATTGGGATTTGCAAGAGATTGGATCCCAATTCGATAGGAAACCCTAGAAATCCGAATTGGGTTGGAATCGAATTTCCGTAGTATCGGTTTGTAAGAGATTGGACCGATACTAGGGTTTCCGGTTGCAGTTTCGTGCCAATACCCGTTTGCAAGAGATTGGACGGGTAGGAACTATCCCAATCTAGATCGCGAGCCGAGTTTGCAAGAGATTGGGCTCGGTGAGCGATTGGACGATGATGTTAATCCTAATGCTAGCTTCCATAGGCTAGGGTTTGCAAGAGATTGGACCCAAACCTAGGATAGCCATAGACCGGCAACAGCGCGAGAGCGTGAGCTTTGTTCTACATTCAGTTGTGACTAGTTCATCCAAAATCCTAATCTAGCAATTTTGATACCGATGAACCACATTTATGAGATACGGTGAGTAGCGGGGATTCCCCATTCCCTAGACGTTCTTTATTTGATTTGATATTTCTGCACTTTGTCTAACGATTGTGACAGGATCGCCAAAGGCAAATCTCTCTTCTTAGATAGCCAGGTTGATTGGAACAAGCACGGTCATTCGTCCTCCCTGTGTTCGATATCCCGCTCGCCGCTACACCGTGCGCTTGCGGTAAAACTACAACCGTCGCCTCGGGCGTGTATCCGGGGTGCGATCAACACTCGGTCATAAGCCGAGGGGTACTCACCCTCGCGGACCGAGCAAACCGCCTGCTCGTAAGGTTGGGGGCAACTCCCCTAGCCGACGAGCACGACGCTCGGTCATAAGCCGAGGGGTACTCACCCTCGCAGACCGAGCGAACCGCCCACTCGTAAGGTTGGGGGCAACTCCCCCAGCCGACGAGCATGACGCTCGGTCATAAGCCGAGAGGTACTCACCCCCGCAGATCGAGCGAACCGCCCGCTCGTAAGGTTGGGGGCAACTCCCCCAGCCGACGAGCACGACGCTCGGTCATAAGCCGAGGGGTACTCACCCCCGCAGATTGAGCGAACTGCCCGCTCGTAATATTGGGGGCAACTCCCCCAGTCGACGAGCACGACGCTGGGTCATAAGACGAGGGGTACTCACCCCCGTAAACCGAGCGAACCGCCCGCTCGTAAGGTTGGGGGCAACTCCCCCAGCCGACGAGCACGACGCTCGGTCATAAGCCGAGGGGTACTCACCCCCGCGGATCGGGCGAACCGCCCGCTCGTAAGGTTGGGGGTAACTCTCCCAGCCGACGAGCACAATGCTCGGTCATAAGCCGAGGGGTACTCACCCCCGCAGACCGAGCGAACCGCCCGCTCGTAAGGTTGGGGGCAACTCCCCCAGCCGACGAGCACGACGCCAGACCGGTCTAGGAGCATTGAAGGCTATTCCTAAGGGGAGAACCACCGAAAAAGAGACCAGTGGCGCAAGAAGAACTGACTAGAAGAAACAGTTTTCATTAATGGTATGGGTTACATATCACTCAGCAACGTCCTCTCAAGCACTGTTGTTGACAACAAAATTTATCACCCAAGAAAAGAAAAAAAAAGGACGGGATATAAGGGCTCTTCGGGGGTCCGAAGCGTGAGAGATAGCATCATCCGTGGCCTCACCTTGCTCCGAGCAGTGGGGATCGACGTGTCCCGGTGGAGGGAGGATCGGCTCCCGAGCAAGCTCCGCGAACGGCCGGAATGACTCCCTGACGACCTCCACTATGCGAGGGGCGAGGAGGTCCTCGTAAGTCCCGAAAGCCTCCCTCAGGACCGACGCAATCTTCGGCCTTATGGCTGTGTCGACACCCTTCTCAGCCTCCTCGGCGAAACGGAGCCTCCGATGCAGCTCGACGAGTTGGCCCCAGAGATCCTCTCTCTCCCGCCGGAACTTTTCTTCCGCTTCTCGGCTCAAGTCATGGACATCCACAAGATTTCGCTTGAGATCATGTACTTGAGACTCGAGCTCATCGACACGACGGCGTTGCTGCCGAGCTTCAATACGGGCACCTTGAAGGGCTACGTCAGCCTCCCCGGCCCGAGCGCGCTCCCGATTTAGGGAATCCTCGAGGCTTCTCAATTGGGTCGCCCGGCGTTGCGCCTCAATAGCCATCGCGGTGGCCTGCAAACGAAAGATAGGGGGATTATACCAAGGAAGATCGAAGGGCAAAGAAACTGTCCGAAAACAACATGAATTCGAACCTGTCGGAGATGACCGACTAGAGAATCCGACAATATGTCCACGGGGGACAACTCCAAGAAGGAACGGTCCCCCGGAAGGATGGAGTCTGTCGCCGGCCAACTCGCCAAGGCCATATCAAGGGGCACCGAGTCCCTGAGAGGATCAGCGGGGCCTGCGGAGGCGCTCGGCAGGACGCAGACAGCCCCCAAGATCGAAGGGGTAGCCGAGGGAGTGACGATGGCCTAGGCGGCAGGGTCGGCCGAGACAGTCGGCACGATTGCCTTGCCGGGATCCGTCGGTGCGACGGTGGGAGCCGGAGAAGCGGCGCGCCCGCCGTTCTTCCGCGGCTTCTTCCCATTGGGGCCAGCAGTAACTGGAGGAGAGTGCTTGCGACTTCCACCCGAGGATGGCCGAGGAGCCGATCCGGAACCCTCAACGAGGAGGGGGTCGCCCCAGTGACTTCCCTTCCGGGGGCACCCGATGCGACCTGTGGGAGAGACCTGGCCTCAATCCTTCCCGAAGGAGGCTCGGATCGGCGCAACTCTTCATCTACAGAGCGGCGAGGCGCCCGTCCAGAAGAGCTCCCATGGCCCCGACGAGATCCCAGTTGAATAAGCTCATCAACATCGTGGGTGAATTCACGGCCAGCCATCCCTGCGAGAGGAAGCGAAATCAGGGTGAGCCAGAGGTTAAACGGAAGGAAGGGAGGCAACTAACCGGGGGACCATAGAGTGCACTTAAGAAGCAGGTCGTTCAGCAAATGCCAGACCGACCTCTCCTCAAGAGAAAGCGACGATAGGAGGCGGGCCGCGGCCCGCTTGGCCTCGGATAAGGTTGCCGACCTGTCGGTTTGTTGCGAACTCCCCCAACCTGTCAAGATCACCGAGACCCGGGGAAAGACAACGAAAACAAAGCTAGAGTCCCAGTTCCCCGACCAAGGGGGCAGACCGAGCAGGCACACTCGCCCCGCGCGGGCTCGGAGGTGCATCCAAGATCCGAGGCCAACCGTCTGGATCCGGTAAAAGTAAAAGAGGAGGGGGAGAGACGGCTCCAGGCCGTAAGTGATACAAAGCGTAATGAACCCAGTCAGCACCGCACAGAGGATGGCGTTAGCTGGCACAGGGAGACTTTCAAGGAATCCGTGAATTGAATAATAAAAGGGTGGAGGGGGAAGCGGAGCCCCAGATGGAACATCTCGACGTAGACGCCGACCTCGTTACTCCACGGGAAGCAGATCCGCTCGTCTCCAAAGGGAATCTGGACGTCATAGGGATGACATAAGTACCTCTCTCGTATTTCCCTAGTGACTAAGAAAGGGGCCATGGATGACGACCGGAGGATCGATGGAGGGATGCCTAATCGCTCGGAAGACAAGGCCACATCGTCCCCAACGGGATCCGGAAAAAGCTTTCCTTTCCCTTTATCCGGGACCCCTAGGGACGGCGAAGGAGCTTTGAGCCCCGAGGGATGGGCACGATCAGGACCAGGCGTCGGTCCGCCAGGACGTGTATCACCTATTCTAAGCATGGCCGTAGCCCGAGTTAAAGAGTGGAAGAATTACCTTGATAAGAGCTGGAAAGAAGACAGATGTCGGGAAGAAGAAGCTGGCAGAATGGAGATCAAGAAGGAATGAGCGCGAAAGAGTTGAAGCCCGAGGGATTGGAACGTATATATAGAGGACGATGGTGGGATCTGAACCGTCAAGGGAGAGCACGTGGAGACATCAAAACGGCGGCGATGCTTCGAAAACTGCACCAACGGAAGTTCAAACGGAGTGGTAATAATGACATTCATTTAATAGCGGAACCTCAACTGACGCACCCGTCGGATCATGAAAGAGTCGCATCACCCGAACCGAACCGGCGGAAGCCGAACGGTCCGGGTGATGGGGGCAATTGTTACGACTAATATGGACCAGCCCGAATTACAATGGCCCACGGCCTGACCTTTAAGGGGAAGCCCACTAGAGAAGACGGGCCCGCCCGGAAGGGCCCACGGATGGGGCAGAAGGCCCAGCCACTTCGCCCTCGGGGCACTCGACTAGCACCCATTCGGCCAGATTAACCACCCCTCTGAATCCGTGATCCCATGATGGCCATTAACGGACCCGTTACGGGCCACACCTCCACTACACTCGAGTGGGATGAGGCGGAGGCGGATCGTGGGGACGTGAGAGGAGGCAGGACATGGGGCAATCACGAAAGACCCCATAAGGGGAAGGCCAGGACGACGTGGAGGAGGGTCGAGACTCAGGTAATCAACAGGAGGTACTCCATCAATGACCTAGGCTTTCGCCACTCCATTTCCTCCCTCCCCCCAAACTCGTGCCACCTGGGTTGACGTTCCGGCTTCCTTACAAGCCGGATCTCCCTCGCCGAGTATCCTTTCAGACCTTGATCTGACTTAGGCATCGGAGGGGATTTGGCCGAAACCTAGGTCCGGCCTCCCTGACGAGTTTCTTCATCTATTCAGGAAGAAGATATCTGAGGTGCCGAGGCTACCCCTTAGCGTCTGTCGGCTGCCCCCGTTGCAGTCATCAGGTGGACGGCTGCACAGGCATCAACACACTTGCAAGGCACCGAGGCTACCCCTCGACGCAGATCCGACCGAGGCCGAGCGCGTCCTAGCCGAGGCCGAGCACGACCTACCAAGACGAGGCTTCTCATCAGCCCTCCCACGCTGAGAACAAGCGGGCTCGGCGATTCCAAGTGACCCCCAAGTCGGTCCCTTGACCACATTGACCATGCAGCCGACGGTCAACGAACTGTGGTGAGAAAACACCCGTAAACATAAGGAAATGTCATCCAAAAGGTTTTGTGAGCTCGCTACTCATATGGATGTCATTTCATTAAGAACATTCAGTTTTGTGGGAGTTTGTTCTTTTGGGTGCTCATATGATAGACAAAATCATGTATCCAGCTTAAGCTTGAGGTTATTTTCTGATCAGAAATAAAGTTTCGGTTCAGTTCGGCTTCACTCTGATTTTGGTTTGTTTATAATCTCACTATGGTTAAGGAGAATCAGTAGGAAATAGACATGTTAGATCACATTACATGTAACTTCCATGCTACACATCCACTTCATAATCCATGTCATTCTTTGATATTAGCACGATGACCACTGATGGGTCAAGCTGCAATTGCTGCGGCGAAGATCTCTTTGATCCCTTGCTGATATAATTGATGGACCGGATTGTTTTTTGACTCATTAAAGAAATGACAGTAAGTTAAGATCTTATTCGGTTGTATGCATAATGAAATATAATTATAAAGTTTAGCATATAGCCCAAGTGGGAGATTGTTGGAACTTATCCAACTAAGTTGGATCTTAATCCAACATTGGGCTTATATGCGATAAATAATTATATGGTGCTACACTGGCATATTAAAGCCCAATGTATAAGTGATCTCATTTATTAAGTTAAGTGGGCTTAAATGAGTCAGGTAGGTTGTGGGCCTTTATGTGTGGTGACTATTGGGCTTCAATTCATTATTGGGCCGAATTGAAAACCCTATGGCTAAGGAGGCTAGCCCATATATATATGCGGTCATGATCACCGGAACACACGAACAAGTTAGCCGTCTATTCCACGCCCTGTCGCTATGAGAGAAACCGGGAGAAAGCCAAAGGATTTCTCCAACAGTGGATTCGTGTTGTTTTGGAAGATCATCCGCCACTGTATCGTCAGTATCTCTGTCAGATTATTAGCCATGGACTCAGGTACGCTTCCGCTAAACAGAGAAGGTGGTAATTTAAGATTCCGCATGTTATATATCTAGATCTATGTTGTTTGGCTAGAACGCATGTCTAGATCTTTAGTTTTTACATCAACTGCATATTGAACCTTTAATTGTAATTATATAAGGGATTAAACTACCTTAAGTTGATCAGTCTGCTGTGTTGAGCCCGAGCGCTAGCCGACACAAACGGAAATGTTCTCATGTTAACTTAAGATATATGATGCATATACAATTGTCCCCATAAACAGGAATAGGTGACTGCTAAATGTTGCGGATTAACCTGGACTTAACTCGTCGAAAATCCCAGATTTTGAGAAGCTAGAATGGTCCGATCCTGCATAATAAATTTTATGCCGTAATATTGTGCGAGTAACATGCTACTATACCGATTATTTTTCATATTACACGTGCTCCCGTAGCTTTTATTATTTTAGCCTTCTTACATACACTTTTTTGCACAGTTCTCACGTGCTATAAACTTAAATTAGATTTTTGAATAACTAATTATTCACGCATCTCTATTAGACATCTCTTTAAATTATAATTACTGCGTGCATTATCATGATTGCACCTCGCCTCTTTAAAACATCCTCCACGTGTGGATGCAAAAACATTCACATTTCTCTTCATCTTCTTCATAGCCTTCATCCACACAAAAAATTGGGATCAGTTCCATGAACTTAATAGAAAGAATGTCTCATCATGATCACATCGGATCGTGATGTTAGATAGTCGTTTTTCATACATTGCGATTGAAAGCTTTCTCTTCTATCAAATCAAAATCTTTCATATCCCTTCTTATTACTTCCATCAATGTTTTCTTCGCTCTATCTCTCTTTTAATCTTAACATTCATATATTTTGTCTTTCAAACAGACAAATCAATAGATTTTCGACGTATATGATCAAACATCTCAAGTGATGTTCTCTCATCTTATTATTTACATAGATCATGCTTACCTTCGCTCGGATATTCTTATTTCTTTCCTCATCTTTTCGAGGGTTTCCACACATCTACCACCATATTTGCAACTCTATCACACCCAAACATTGTTCATGTTTCTTGGTGATAACCCAACAATCTTACAATATAACCAGCTGGTGTAATCATCGTCTAATAAAATTAACCGTAAATGTACATTTCGATCACACAACACTCTTATTGCGACTCTCCACTGTAATCATCCAACTTTAATTCCATGATCAACATATTCTTACATCTTCTTAGATAACCGACCCGGGATACTTAAAGTACTTATTACCAATATAAGTTTCACATCCACCTTCACCATGTTAGAGTCTTCGTGCATCACTCTACTAAACTTACATTTAATATACTTGATCTAATTTTTACCAAGTCTAAATCCTCAAGGCTCTAATATCTACTTCCACAAATCTAATACATTTACACCATTTGGGTCTCATCTATCAAAATAATAATATCGTCTACAAATAATATACGTCAAGGCACATCATACTGAATATGCTTACTGACCCGATCCATCACTATAGCAAATAAGGGGAGAGTCAAAACCGAGCCTTGATTTAACAAATGCTGATATGAAAGCTATCTGTTATCTCTTAATAAATCTTCACATTAGTGACTACGTTTTGATAGCTATCTTGAACTAGAGTAATGTACTTTAGATGAACCACTTTCTTCGAGATGGCTATCGTAGAAACTCTCTAGTGACTTTATTTATCATAAACTTTTTCTAGATTAATAAAGAGCTATGCAAATATCTCCCCCTTACTATATGATGCTCAGTAATCAACCTCATGAAATGGATTGCCTCGGTTGAACGTCTTTCTATAAAATTAAATTGACTTTGTAATAATGTGACATTCTTTCTCAAACTAAACTCGATCACCCTTTCCCACAGTTTCATGGTACACCACATTAACTTGATTCCACGACAATGGCAATTTTGTATATCACTTTTATTTTTATACAAAATTATCAAAGTACTACTAATCTAGTCCTTCGGTATTCAATTTGATTCCTAAATTCTGTTATTCATCTTTACTAGACATAACAAATACATCTCCTATGCATTTTAGGAATCTTATCTGGTCCATATGGTTTTATTGGTTTCATTCTCGTTAAAGCTTTTCTCGCCTTCCCTACTACGAGTTTTTGTATTAAATTGTGATTCAACTCTTTCGAGAGAACCTCGTTATTTCCCATATCATAGTATGATTTCCATTAAAGAGTTTGTCAAATTACTCTCTCCATCTACTTTTGATCTCTTCATATTTGACCAGAATTTTTTGATTTTTCATCTTAATACACTTAACTGTGCACAACTCAGTGTGCTTTTTCTCCTTCATTTGCACTGATCGATAGATATTTTTCTCTCCCTCAACTATCTCTAATTGCTTATAAGCATCATCAAATACCCTAGATCCAGCCTCTTGGTTAACTCTTTCAACTTTCTTCTTGGTTAATTTACGTCTCTTTATAGCATCATCATCCCTGCATCTCCTAAGATTTTTATAGGTATCGTGTTTATCTCTAACAGTAACCTTCAAAAACATTCATGTTTGGTAGCTTGCAATTACAATTACGCTTGCAAACTTTTTGGGTTCAATCATTTGATCTAACTTCAATTGCACGCCCAATTGCGGTTGTTTTTGAGCTAGCGAAAGGCTCCAAGCTCAGCTGCTTACAAATTGTAGATTGTAATACTTTTGTTGCAAAATTAATCAACCCACGCCTTCTTATGCAAGCTATAAAAATATTGGATTTGAGGATTTGCGCGTCAGTTTATGATTTTCCAAAGTTTAACAAATACGTGACTTGGATTGGCATTGAAATATATTTTATAATGTAATCATCGTTGTAATTACACTAACACTTGCAATTTCACTTCAAAGGTATCAAACATGAGAGGCAATTGACATTTAATCTTTGATGCAACATAGATCACAAGGATCTGATTACAAATAACAATTTGTGTTGTATGAGATCCAATTTTATTAGTCTATGCATACTTTTGACCATAACTCATAAATTTCAAAAAAGATCTCATTTTACATTAGCATCCTTGTAGCCTGCAATTCAGTCAACAAAGGTGGAATTGCACCTAAGCTCCATCTAAAGCCCAAGTTGGATACTTCATTTCTTGGGGTTACGATAATAATCATAAAAGAGATTAGAAAAGTAGAGGATACCGAGGTTTTTATGGGGTTTCTTAGGCCATCCCGTTGCTATATTCTTTAACCTTTTTATATATAGCCAATGGCGTATGAAAAAAGTTCACGCTTCCAACCATACCTGATGCTAAAACTCAGCTAAAATTAATTTGAAAGTGGGTGTGGCTATCTTCTTGAAGATATGCTTCCTTATAGATAGGAGAGTCCTCTTCAATCAAGTACTATGGAGTCAATTTCTTTGGGCTTCTGATAAGCCAAAAGATTTGAACCTCAATAAATAAAGACCAATATGATAAAATGTGGTGTAACAACCCCCACTCTTTAGGCTTCGTGTACGAAGCACGAGAGTGGAATCAGAAGACTTGATAAATGAAGGGTCTGCCTTGGGTGCCTTGGGTGCCTGATGCATGACGAGTCGGTTGAATACTGTCATGAATTAAAATATCAAAGAGAAATAATTATATGCATTATAAGACATGAAGGTTGTGACCTTTTGGAGGACATACTCATAGTGTTCTAAAAGGCGGTTTCATTATGTGTGTGGTCCAGAAGTGCAGTGTGCGTATGCAGATCATGTGGCCAATTATGTGAATTATGCAGTTTATGCGAAAATGAATATTTTTGTAAATAAATAAGTAGTAAGTATATATACATATATTGTGTTTGCTAGTTTGTATATATTAAATTAAAAAATTCTAAAAGATGGGAATAAGGAAAAAATCATATCAACTTTTAAAAAGATGGATTAATTCATACAAAAACATCAACACCATCAAGACAATCAAAACATAAAATAACTAAAGTTGCAAACAATTTACATACGAAACATAACTATTTAGTTGAACATCAAATCAAAATCATGTCAAACATAAGTATTTTGAAATAATAAAGGACCCATTATATATCTACTCATCACCTTCCACTGTTTTTGTTGAGGAAAACCCTTAACAACTAAAAAACTGATTTTTATGCTTAACGGGTTAGAGATCTTAACGGGTCAGGTTTTTTAGTTGCCGTTATGCGCCTACAAATTTACATATGCGGGCGCTTAACAGTTATGTGTCCGATTATGTGACCGATCGCATAATAACTTATATTTCATGTGGCCAAAGGCCTCCTCCTTATATGTGGCAGCATATGTGGCAGCATATGCACATATATGGAAGTTAATGGGAGTCTTTGTAACGGCCTGTTTTCATCTATACGTATCTCGTATATGTTATAACTAATGTGTGATTTATTTATCTGCTTTATAAATTTTCCTACTATTTTATTCCTAACTCGAACACGCGATTTAATGACCGCGTTATTATCTTCCTCAATTTTTGGTTGATGTTGATTTGTAGGGCGAAGTCGTAATAATCAGATATCTTAGATAGATCGGTATCCTAAACATCTTAACTGAATGAATTATCTAATCTAAATTCTCATAAGTTTTGAGATCCCATCAAATCTGAATCAGCAATCTCAGGATCTCAATGTTGATCTCTTAATCAAATCGTATCCAAAACTAATCTATTCTTAATAATCTTAATATTCTAACCAGATCGATCCTTTTAGATTTCTATCCAAAATATCTGAACTCGATTATTTCTTAAAACGAATCCAAACTCTAATATGTCTCGTATCTCGACCAAATCTTAACCAAACTGATCAATCCAATCTTAACCAATCTCTTAACCGACTGTATGATCATGTCCAATCATAATAAGGTTAATATCTTAATCAAAATCCAGACCAAATCTTAAACAATCTTATCCTAATTTTTCCCTAAATCTTAACTAATTTTAATATACTGATTAAATTCTTTTCCCTAATAATAATTTAAATCCTATCTGAAAGCCTAACGAATTTCTAATATCTTAATTAGACTTACTATAATACCTAACTATTTTAATTAATCCCTCATTATCCTAATAAAACTTAGCCAAATCAATCTCTAATAAAACCTTACTTAATAACCTATATCCTAATTTAATAATCAAATTCGCATCCCATATTTTTCTAAGGGCATGTTTCTTTGCATGGAATCGGACGGAGAAAGTGAAAAAATTTTACTGTTTACTGTCAATTCCAACACTATTCATCATTTTCCTCGTCGAATTTTTCTGCGTCTGTTTCTTTGCAGCTACTTCGGCGACGAGTTCTCATTCCCGTCTCTCTCCTTCGTGGCATCAACGTGGAGGGCAAAATCTGCGTGATGAAATCCCCGCATTTCACGGGGATTACAGACGAAGATTTGTGATTTCCGATTTTTTTTAATAAAAAAAATAGGCGGAGAATAATAACCGCGTCAAATGTTTGTCTTTAGTGCGAGAAAGGCACAGTGTTTCCGAAACGGTGGGCCCCATTGCAAATCAAAGCGCAAATTTAATTTTTTTTGGTTTTTAATTTCCAGCGGGAATTGCGCGCGCGTTTCTGCTTGGCCATTTTCATTAATGCAAATTAACAGTTAACAGCTAATTATTTAATAAGTAATGCAAACTAATTAATTATTTGATTAATAGGGAATTGTGCGCACGTCTCTGCCTGGTCATTTTGATTAATGCTTGGCCATTTTAATAAGTATTGCAAATTAACAGTTAATTATTTAATAGTTAATGCTAATTAATTAATTAATTAATAGTTAAGCTTCAACATTATAATATTTAATGCTAGGACATTTTAATTAAGAAGTAATAATTAATTTGTTTAATTATTATAAGGTTAATTTAATGAATTTAATTAAATATATTAGTTTAATAATTAGTGGGCCCTACACCACTTTTCTCATCCAACTTTCTCAATCCCACTTTAAACCAAAGAAACACACAACTTTGTTTTGGGACCCACAACCAAATCTCAAACCCATTTTCCAAACCATTTTCCTTCAAAAGAAACACACAACTCATATTCTCTCTCATCTGGATTCCTTCAAGGATTTACTATTGCAAATAGTAAATCCCAACCCATTTCCAAGCAAAGAAACAGGCCCTAACTGAACTTATCACACCCTAGTTACCCGTGAATCAACGCATTAACCATGTCATCATTATTTCCATGCGGCAACCCAACCCATACAACCCTTAGACCAATTCAAAGATCTTAACTTAGTGATCCCAACCAACAGCCGAATCCCAACTCCTCCGTCCTTTTCTCCAAACCAGTACAACTGCTCCCCACTCTTTCTCCAACGGGTACAGCCCTCAACCCCCTCTCTCCCACACACTCCGTCTCTCTCTCTCCCCCCTCTAAACCTCCCCGACAAAAGCAAACAAGAGCATAGCGACTCCCATGGCTTTCACGCAACAAGCAAACACAAAAAAAGAATAGAAACCCCACTTTACAAAGCAACACTAGGCCTACTCCTTCCCAGCACTAGGAACCCAAATAAAACCCATGCAAACTGTAAACCCACATGAGCCAACACAAGCTCCCTCCCCTCTCTAAGAGCTACAACAGCAGCTTCCCTCTCTCAACAGTTCGCCCCTCACCGTCTTCCGATGCCGGCAAAAAATCCCAGACAACCGCCGCCCTCTTCACCACCTCCCATCGCCTCTCTCTAAATCCATGGCACACCTTGCTTTCTCCATCTCCACCTCCTCTCTTCCACAAAATGGCAAAAAAAAACCCCCCCCCTCAAGTCTTCGCCACCGCCTAGCTCGACAGACCCATCACCGACTTCCCTTCCGCCAACCCCCAGCAGCCCCACGATCACCGCATCAGCCAACCTCAACCCTATTTCTCCGGCCATCATCCCCGACTCTGGTGACCTCCCAAACTTTCGACACTCGACCCATCACCCTCTGAGTAGCAGCGCCCCATCCCCTTCGGCCTCCCACTCCGGCGGTCATCACCCCAGGCCTGCACCGCACCGCCCCTTCGAGCACACGCCGACGAGCTTGCCAACCCCTAGCTCCTTCGTCCTCCTTCAACCACCCGACGACAACCCCACGAAACCACCTCCAGGCGATCTCCCCTCCCGTCCTCCTTTTCCTCCGTTCAAACGCAAAGCCCGCCCTGTCACCCTCTCTTCTCTTCAACGCAACCCCAAGCGCCGCCTGCAACCTCGCCTCCCTTCACCGTCTCACCTCCGCGCGGACTCAACGCCAACCTCTCCCCAAGTCTCCAACTGCATCATACCGCCTTCGCCACCTCTTCCTCCGCCCCTCTCCTTCCATCACCGCTCGTTCGACCATCTCGCGGCGAGCCCACGCCTTCGACCTCCAGCCCACAGACTGAAGCCTCCCTCGCCTGCAGTCGCAACGAATCTGACCCCCACTCTAAACCGCTGCATCTCCTCCTTCATTCGAAGCCCGCACGTCTCCCCTTGCTTCGTCGAAGTCACGCTCCGACCTGCGCCCACCTCTTCTTCATCCACCGGCGCCGCCCATCGCCGACACCCATCACCTGCACCTACACGTAAGTGGTTGTCTGTTAAAATGCATGCCTTATCAAGTTCGAATAGAAATGATAAGGTTAGATTATAAGTTAGTTAACCTTTTTATAATTGATATGTTAGAGTAATACACCCAGGTGTGAGCAGTATTTGCACTCTATACTTTTGTAATATGACGTTAGTGGAATGTCAGTTCATAATGTACTATTAGTTATAGGTACGAGTATTACGGTAGGTTAGCATTTTAATAATATACATACTTAAACAATTAAATACTATTTGTTCTTAGTTACTTAAACAGTTAATTAAACTTGTAAGATGATAGAAGTCAGTTTATATAAACAAATGAATTGCTAGTAGCCGTAAGTCCCAATGCTAGTTGAAAAGCCTTCATATGAACAGGTGGATGGTATTTTCTATAATAAACATTAGTATTATAATAAATGTTAGTATTATTTTAGTTAGTTTATATATGATACTGTTAGTATTCAGCAATGATATCTGATCAGGACTTTCAAACACATGTCGCGTCGAGTGCTTGGACACACAAACCGCATTGAACAAGCAAGTAAGTGTGCATTTTACAACTTCTAAAATTTTGTTACATTTAAATGATAAATCAAGAATTGCTAGTTTGCTTTACGTCATGTTGCACATCATGCTCGCACACTCTTGTTTGCATGGTTATTGATGGAATACGTATTGATGGAATATATTGACGGAGCATATTGATGGAATACCTTGAATTCGTGCATTTGATTGCCTATTCCCGTCGGTCATATGTGACTAGTCTGGCTCGTGTTCCAGTAGGGTCACATGATGACTAGTCTGGCTCGTGTTCCAGGTATATGGCGGTTTAGCATTTGTGAACTCGTAAAATGGATTAGGCTGGCACGTGTTCCAGCATAACACTTGGGTGGGGTAGTCCAATATAGTAGAGGCCGGAATGCTAGATTGTATTCTATTGGTGAACTTGACCGACACCTGGCCGAGTCGGTGAGTATAGAGCCACGGGTACCTTCCGTTGGCTTGGGTGCAATGCTAGTCACTTTTCCCTCAGACGTTGGGTTTGTCACTAGGCACACTTGATTGATTGACACTCTTTTCACTCTGTTGATACTTTTGAGAATTGCGTAACCTACTAGTTTCTTGCTCACCATTGACATGCTTATTGCTGTACACACTACACTTGACAAGCTTATTGATGTACACACTACACTTACCATACTTGCTAATTTACACATTATACTTGCCATGCTACTGCTTTACGCACTACACTTGTCATGCCACTGCTTTACATACTACACTTGCCATACTACTGCTTTACGCACTACACTTGTCATGCTTGTTACTTTACACACTACAGTTGCCATGCTTACTACGCTGTATACCACATTTGCTATACCCACACGTTCTCACGCTACAGTGCCTTACTTTTTGTAATCTTATTATGTCGCTCATTTTGCCTTATAAATGATTTCGAAAACCTTGCCGAGGGTCAATTATCTTAATCGTTTTAAATCTTGCCGAGCGACACTCGCTGACATATATTTCCGTGTCTTGTGAAATATACGTCAGGTATTAGACAGCTTTGCAGAGGAGCGAGCCTAGAGACTGAGCAGGTTGACAGGAGTGCCTTGCCGCTAGGTTCCCTCGCTGAGGAGCTATGTGCCTTCGCAGCATCTTTGTAATCGTTGTTTCTTCCAAAATTTGTTTGGGCTTTATGACCCCCTCTCTTTTCCTTTCACTGTTGTAATCCTTTTGAGACTTGAGATTGTAATAAAAATAAATTATTTGTGTTGTTTGAGTTGCATGCAAGAATCTGCAAGTTGTTATCACAGATGCTTATTGTGCTTAAACCAAGAAGGAAGAAAAGAAAAAGTATCTCCTTCTTGTTTTAAGCACGTGCGGACCCGCTCGCGTCCTCGCTCCCAGGTATAATGGGAAGCGGGGCGTGACAGTCTTCCCACACACACTACTACTCAAGTGGGAGTCTTCCCACTTCTACTTAAGTTTCAACTATGTCGGATTAGGAGGGAGGTCACGACCCAAGCAAGAGGGGTGTCCATGTCGGAAAGGTGGCCCTAGGGCAATGAAGACCTCTTGTAGCTTGATCATGATGTTCTACATCATGAGTCAAGTTCGAGATGATGTCCACATGGTGTATGAAGGAGTGGAAAGGTAGAATCCAAGTGTCAACAATGATCAGTGTTACGACCTAAAGATCGTAGGAGTCCGACTCCCACCCGAATCCGCCAACATACCCCATGAACCCTCCACTTCACGAAAGGGCCGCCACCCCGAAAATCCGGAGCTATATGGAAACGGGCACACCTCGTAGCACCCCCCCGCCCGGCCGAGGCGTACAACCGCAGCTGCTCGACTCACCGGGGATAGCGCGCTTGGGGGACGCCTGGATAGCGCCGCGGGGCCTGCTGACATAGGCACGGGCGAATCCTTTCGTGCCAGCGAACCATAGCCCGCGACCGAACGGGAGGCGCGGCCGGGCCGGACAACCCCTGATCCGGACGACCCGTCTGATTCCCATGCGCCCCGACGCCAGGGATAGCATAGCCCGACCTTTAGTTCATCACCAACGACAAACGACTTAGGATAAGGACGCGACTGACACATACGTCACCCGACCGTCTGGCAAAGCACCCCCTGGCGGTTGAGCCGACTGACAGTTAATGCTTTCGGCCCTGACATCCCGACAAAAGCACCCCCTGGCCGTTACGCCGCCTGACAAAAGCAGGTCAGGCACTCCTGTTCCCGACGTCCTTGTCTGAAGCTTCCGCTGACAACCGAGCCAGCTCAGCACGTCTAGTCAGCATGCCAGATCAGCCCCGCCTAGTCATCTTCCGTCAGGTATAATACCCCCTCTCCTCTTACGGGAGGGGGGTTGGAAAATTCTCTATCAATCTATCATTCACACACGAGAACAAAGGTCGTCCATATCTTTGTTCTCCCACTTATAGCTCGCCACGTGCGGTCGACACACCGTTAGTCCGACCGGCGTGCCTAGCCCCCGTTTTAAGTCATGTTACTGACTTAGGCATCGGAGGGGATAAGGGTTGAACACCAACACCGCCCTTCTGACGAGTTGCTCGTGCTGCGGGAAAGCTCGCCCCTTGGCCAACATCAACTTCGGCCTCCTGCCATCCAACCTTCCTCAGCCGCATCTGGTGAGATTCTACCCTGTGATCACCCCCGACGACAAGTCCAACCTCTTCATCCCACTAATCACTTGTCAAACAGCCCACCTAAACCCTCATCTCCATATAACCACCGTGCCCTTGGTTCTCCACAATACAAATTCATTGTACGCGAGTTCCACCTCGTAACAATTGGCGCCGTCTGTGGGAACGAAGGGTCACACCCATGTTAGACTCCATGCCGATCTCTCGGAACCCTGACCACGGCAAAGATCCCGTGGGTCAGGAACTGCTCTCTCTACTAATCACCCCGGCGCCCGACCCCCTTCTGGGGATGGGCACCGAAACTGAACATACTTCGGCCCACGCCGTCCTGAAGAGCTTCGAGGCCGTCACTCAGGCCAGGGGAGGCTATCCGATGGCGGGAACGGAGCCTCAGCCCGGCCCCTCGGAGCCCCAGAACGTGAGGCGGAATCTCCACCCTCAGTTCGAGGAGGAGTGGGAGAACAGGGAGGCTCGCCGAGGAGATTGCGGCCCAGCAGAGGCTCCTGGAAGAGGAGATGGAAGTTGTGCGGCGGTGGAGGCGCCTGGGGGAGGCGGCCACCGCGCAAAGGCGTTTGGACGAAGCGGCCGAGACCGCCCAAAGGGCCTACCAGGATGAAGAGGTCGCTCACCGCCAACTCCGCCTCATCGTCGCGGAGCGCGAGAGGCTAAGGAGGGAGAACAGGAGCAACCGAGAAATCCTGGATGTAACGGCGACGGGTCGGCGGCTCGGGGACGGGCGGGACCCGTTGCTGACCGGGTCCCCACCAGGAGGAGGCAGCCCGCATCGCCTGCACCACCCCTCTGATTCCCTGCGCGAGGAAGCCGTTTGTCGACAACTACGCTTCCTCACCGTCGAGCGCGAGAGGCTCCTTCGAGAGAATCAAGAACGGATGGAGGCCCGAGGGGAGCTGGCCGGGAGGCGCTGGCGCTGGGAGAACCGTAGCCCGCAACCCGTCGAGTCCTCGACCCAAGGAAGGAGCCCCGCCAGACGACCGTCGGGCTACTCCCCGGGACCGGAGGACCGTCGACGGTCGAGGCGCGACCGAAGCCAGACCCCCCGAATGGCGGAGAGGGGACGCGCCCGATCGCCCTACCTATCCGAAGGAGGCCACGCCGCTTGCACGGTGGATCACGTCCGCCCCAAGGCCCATAAGGTTAAAACCCCCTCACTTGGCCACGTACAATGGGAGAGGCGACCCCCTCACGCACGTGCAGCAATACCGGGGGGCGATGGAGGCGCATGACGTGGATGAGGCGTTCCTATGCCGACATTTCTCCCAAAGCCTGAGGGACACCGCATTGGACTGGTACTTTGGCTTGCCCGCGAGATCCGTTGGGAGCTTTGGCAAGCTGTCCCACAAGTTTTGCCAAGAGTTCCGGGCCGGGCGGACGAAAAAGAAGCCCTTAGACTATCTCAGCACGATAGTCCAAGGGGAGGGAGAGACAACGGGCAGATACCTCTGCCGCTTTCAGGAAGAGAGACGGGCGGTGGTGACATGCGGCGATGAGGTGCTTATGCTGGCCTTTAAAACGGGGTTGCGGACTCGGAGCCTCCACAAATCCCTGCTCCGAGATCCGCCGACCGACTATGAGGCGTTGGTTGCTATGGCGGAGAGGCACGCGTTGGCCGAAGAGACTCTCGACGCAAAGGCCCTATTCCCCCCGACGAAACCATCCCAAGGCGAACCCCGGTCACACCCTCGGCCGAGACAAGAAGAGGGGCACCGAGGTCGCGACCAGCTGGCCCGACCAAGGCGGGAACCGCCGGGGCCTCGCCCACAAGATCGCCCTGGCCCGGTGTGCGAGTTCGCTCCGGCCCAAGGGCTCCCTCGGGTCGTCCCGAGACAAGAAGGCCACCTACGGTCACATTACACGCAACTCAATGCCCCCCTGATCGAGGTGATGGCCGCGGCAACAAGGGCCGGACTACTGCCGGAGCCTCCCCGGGAGATGAGGTCGGATCCGGCGAAGCGGGACCTCCGAAGATACTGCCGTTATCACCGGGACCACGGTCACAACACTGACCGTTGTTACACTCTTAAAAGAGAGATCGAGCGGCTGATCCAGGCGGGCCACTTGGGAAACTTCGTCGCGGGCAGGCGGGTAGCGGAAGGAGAGAGAGCCCCCCGGAGGGGCGGGGGCCGGAACCGCCGGCGGATCGAGATCGGGGGGAGCCACGCCCCCCGGGGGCGATCATGCGAATTGAGATGATAAGTGGGGGGCCGTCCCCAGCGGGGAAGTCGCCCACGATCTCGGGGACCGGTGCCCGACAGGTGATGGTGGCGGGTGCCGACCGCCGACCAAGGACACACCGACCCCCTATCACCTTTACCGAGGGAGACCGGCAGGAGGTGGGGAGCCAGAACAATGACACCCTCGTCGTCGAGGCTCGGATCGGGGCGGTTGCCGTTAGCCGGCTCCTGATTGACACCGGTAGCTCCTGCGACATCATGTTCCAGTCAACGGTCGAGAGGATGGGATGGGGGCGTGCAGACCTAGAGCCCTGCGCAGGCCCCATTGCCGGCTTCACCGGCCATATGATCCCCATAGTGGGGACAATCACCCTGCCCATGACTCTGGGGGAGGAACCAAGGGTCGTCACCAGGGGGACACGTTTCGTCATCGTCGATGTCGCGTCGGTGTATAACAGAATCATAGGGCGTCCATACATGACAGCCATCGAGGTGCTCCCCAGCCTGCAACACCAGATGATGAAGTTCCAGACCCCACGAGGGGTGGGACAGGTGAGGGGAGGCCGGGAGGGGCCCGGGGACCACGACCGTACGCCATCCCGGCGCAGGAGCCTGAGGCGGGCCCTGACGGCTCTCATCCCCGACGAGAGGGAGGACTTCTGCGACCAGCGGCCGACCCCGGCCGAGGAAGTCGAAGAGGTTCCCGTGGCCTCGGATGAAGAGAGAACCGTCTCCATCGGGACGAAACTCCCGGCCGCCTTGAGGACGACCCTCGTCGCCTTGCTCCGGGAAAATGCGGACATATTCGCATGGTCACCTGCCGACATGCCTGGGGTTAACCCGACGGTGATCTCCCACAGGTTGAATGCGGACCCAGAAGCCCGACCTGTCCGACAAAAGAAGAGAAGTGCGGGGGGTGAAAAGAAGAAGGCGGCCGAGGAAGAAGTAGAGCGGCTCCTCGAAGCCAAATTTGTTTGGCCGGTGGACTACCCGGACTGGCTCGCCAACGTCGTTTTGGTGAAAAAGCCCAGTGGAAAGTGGCGCATGTGTGTCGACTTCACCGACCTCAACAAGGTATGCCCGAAGGACAGCTTCCCCCTACCCAGGATCGACCACTTGGTGGACCAGGCGTCCGGCTATGAGTTGTTAAGCTTTATGGACGCCTTCTCGGGATACAACCAGATACCGATGGCGGAGGAGGATGAGGAAAAGACGTCTTTTGTCACCGATAAGGGCACCTTCTGTTACACCAAGATGCCCTTTGGACTGAAGAACGCCGGGGCGACCTATCAGCGGATGGTAGACCGAATATTCGGCCCTCAGGTGGGGCGAAACTTGGAGGTCTACATCGACGACATGCTGGTGAAGAGTAGAAGGGCCCCGACCACCTCGCCGACTTGCAGGAAACTTTCCAAAGTGTCCGCCGGTACAACCTAAGGCTGAACCCCGCGAAGTGTATCTTTGGCGTGCAGTCGGGAAAATTCCTGGGCTTCATGATAACGAAGCAGGGGATCGAGTTAAACCCCGACAAGGTGACGGCCCTCATCGGTATGGCGGAACCCCGGACGATCCGGGACTTGCAACGACTGAACGGCCGGATCGCTGCTCTGGGGCGATTCCTGTCGAAATCTGCGGAGAAGTCGCTCCCCTTCTTCAGGGTCTTGCGCACAGCCTTTGGCGAAGCTAAGGACAAAAGGAAGGTGATCCTGTGGGACGACGACTGTGCACGGGCGTTCGAGGAGCTGAGGGCTTACCTACAGAGCCCACCGCTCCTCGCACGGCTGGAGGAAGGCGAACCCCTAGGGTTGTACTTGGCGACCAACGAGGAGGCCGTTAGCTCCGTCCTAATCAAGGAGGAAGGGGGGTGCAGCGCCCTGTTTACTATGCCAGCCGGATCCTCCGGGAGGCGGAGACTCGTTACAGCCACATCGAGAGAGCCGCCTACTGCCTAATCACCACAGCCCGAAAGCTCCGACCCTACTTCCAGGCCCACCCCATAACCGTCCACACCGACATGCCCCTCGAAAAGAACCTGAAAAGACTGGAGCGGTCGGGGAGGATGCTCAACTGGAGTGTCGAGCTCAGCGAGTTCGACATAACGTACAAAGCCCGGACGGCGATCAAAGGCCAGGCGCTGGCCGACTTCATGGTGGAATGCACCGCGGGAGTCCTGCCGGGGGACCGGACAGAGCTCCCATCGGCGACCGCGTCCCCGCGGGGGACCGAGCGGGGCGAACCCTCAGCGCCCTCCCAGATGAACGTGGGCGAATTGTGGACCATCCACGTCGACGGCTCCGCGACGGAGTCCGGGACAGGGACGGGTATCGTCATTCAGACCCCCGACGGATGCTCGTTGGAATACGCCCTACGATTCAACTTCTCGGCAACCAACAATGTCGCAGAGTACGAGGCCGCAGTTAACGGGTTGAAACTCGCTAGGGCGGTGGGGGCGACGAACGTGTTGCTCCTGAGTGACTCCCGGCTCGTCATCCAACAGATCCTGGGGAGCTTCGAGGCCCAAGAAGAAACAATGAAGCGGTACCTTAGGCGCATCCAGATCGAACTCCGCAAGTTCAAGAAAGCGGACGTCCGGCACCTGCCCCGCTCCAACAACCTCCGCGCGGATGCCCTGTCTAAGCTGGCTTCCTCCTCGGCGGCCGAGATCAGGAAGGCCATCTACGTCGAAAGCCTATTGACGCCAACCATTGACGAAGGAGAACTGATGTGCACGGGCACAGTGACGTCATGGATGACCCCCATCATGAAGTACTTGGAGACGGGGGAACTGCCCGAGGAGCGGATGCTGGCTAAACAGGTGGAGAGGCAGGCCCTGTCATTCGTGCTCCTCGACGGAGTGATGTACCGCCACCGCCGCGCCAATTTCGACGTCCTGCCCTACCTGAAATGCTTGGGCCCGGAGCAGGCTGAGCAAGTCATCCACGAGGTACACGAAGGCTTCTGCGGAAACCACCATGGCGGGCGCACCATCGCCCACAAAATAATGCGCCAGGGGTACTACTAGCCGACAATGATCCGGGACGTAGTACAGTACGTCAAGAGGTGCGAGGCGTGCCAGAAGTTCGGCCGACGGACGACTGCACCTCCGGCCAACCTGATGCCCATCGGGATCCCGATCCCCTTCGCCAAGTGGGGACTCGACATCCTGGGGCCTTTCCCAAAGGCCTCCGGAGGAAGGAAATATCTAGTCGTCGCCGTGGACTACTTCACAAAGTGGGTAGAAGCGGAGCCGCTGGCACGAATCGCATGGACGGACATGAAGGGCTTCATCTGGCAATCCATCATATGCCGCTTCGGGATTCCCCACTCAATAGTCACGGATAACGGAAAGCAGTTCGATTGCAAAGGCTTCCGCGACTTCTACTCGGGCTGGGGGATCAAACTCCAGTTCGCGTCAGTCGCCCACCCACAGTGCAACGGAATGGCGGAGGCCGCGAATAAATGTATCTTGAACCCAATGAAGAAAAAGGTAGACGCCGCCCTGGGGGCATGGGTCGATGAGCTGCCGGGGATCCTATGGTCCTATCGTACCACCCACAAGGCCTCGACCGGAGAAAGTCCCTTCATGCTAGCGTACGGATCGGAGGCGGTCGTTCCTGTGTAGATCGGTGAAGAGACACTCCGGCTAAAGCTCTTCGACGAAGAAATCAACGGAGAGGGACTCGGCCTCAGTCTTGAATTGATAGACGAGGTAAGAGACCGGGCCCTGACCAGCCTTGACAAACACAGCCAGAGGATGGCACAGTATTACGACTCCCGGGTGAAGCCGTAGACTTTCAGGATCGGCGATTTGGTCCTCAGAGACGCCACCTTCCGCCCCGAGACTGCACAGCGGGGAAAGCTGGCCGCCAAATGGGAAGGGCCCTACACGGTCGTCGATATCATCGGACCAGCCACATACATCCTGGCTACCCCCAAAGGGAGCGAACTAGCCCACCCTTGGAACGCAAAGCATCTGCTAAAATTGTACAAATAGTTGTGAGTTCTTCTTTTTTCCCTTTTTACGTGCAATATACACGTCTACCCGTTTTTCCCAACATTGTTGTTCCTATACAAGTTTTGCAGCGCAAAACCTTCGAACCTCTGGGGCAGGGCCAACCCTAGCCACCCAAACCAGAGAAGGGCACGGGCCGGGCTACGAGCCCGCTTCCCCCCTCAAGACCTCTGGGGCAGGGCCAACCCTAGCCACCCAAACCAGAGAAGGGCACGGGCCGGGCTATGCGCCCGCTCCCCCCTCAAGACCTCTGGGGCAGGGCCAACCCTAGCCACCCAAACCAGAGAAGGGCACGGGCCGGGCTACGCGCCCGCTCCCCCCCTCAAGACCTCTGGGGCAGGGCCAACCCTAGCCACCCAAACCAGAGAAGGGCACGGGCCGGGCTACACGCCCGCTCCCCCCTCAAGACCTCTGGGGCAGGGCCAACCCTAGCCACCCAAACAAGTGAAGGGCACGGGCCGGGCTACGCGCCCGCTCCCCCCCTCAAGACCTCTGGAGCAGGGCCAACCCTAGCCACCCAAACCAGAGAAGGGCACGGGCCGGGCTACGCGCCCGCTCCCCCCCTCAAGACCTCTGGGGCAGGGCCAACCCTAGCCAGCCAAACCAGAGAAGGGCACGGGCCGGGCTACGCGCCCGCTCCCCCCCTCAAGACCTCTGGGGCAGGGCCAACCCTAGCCACCCAAACCAGAGAAGGGCACGGGCCGGGTTACGCGCCCGCTCCCCCCCTCAAGACCGCTGGGGCAGGGCCAACCCTAGCCACCCAAACCAGAGAAGGGCACGGGCCGGCCTACGCGCCCGCTCCCCCCTCAAGACCTCTGGGGCAGGGCCAACCCTAGCCACCCAAACCAGAGAAGGGCACGGGCCAGGCTACGTGCCCGCTCCCCCCTCAAGACCTCTGGGGCAGGGCCAACCCTAGCCACCCAAACCAGAGAAGGGCACGGGCCGGGCTACGCGCCCGCTCCCCCCCTCAAGACCTCTGGGGCAGGGCCAACCCTAGCCACCCAAACCAGAGAAGGGCACGGGCCGGGCTACGCGCCCGCTCCCCCCTCAAGACCTCTGGGGCAGGGCCAACCCTAGCCACCCAAACCAGAGAAGGGCACGGGCCGGGCTACGCGCCCGCTCCCCCCCTCAAGACCTCTGGGGCAGGGCCACCCCTAGCCACCCAAACCAGAGAAGGGCACGGGCCGGGCTACGCGCCCGCTCCCCCCTCAAGACCTCTGGGGAGGGCCAACCCTAGCCACCCAAACCAGAGAAGGGCACGGGCCGGGCTACGCGCCCGCTCCCCCCCTCAAGACCTCTGGGGCAGGGCCAACCCTAGCCACCCAAACCAGAGAAGGGCACGGGCCGGGCTACGCACCCGCTCCCCCCCTCAAGACCGCTGGGGTAGGGCCAACCCTAGCCACCCAAACCAGAGAAGGGCACGGGCCGGGCTACGCGCTCGCTCCCCCCCTCAAGACCTCTGGGGCAGGGCCAACCCTAGCCACCCAAACCAGAGAAGGGCACGGGCCGGGCTACGCGCCCGCTCCCCCCCTCAAGACCTCTGGGGCAGGGCCAACCCTAGCCACCCCAACCAGAGAAGGGCACGGGCCGGGCTACGCGCCCGCTCTCCCCCTCAAGACCTCTGGGGCAGGGCCAACCCTAGCCACCCAAACCAGAGAAGGGCACGGGCCGGGCTACGCGCACACTCCCCCCCTCAAGACCTCTGGGGCAGGGCCAACCCTAGCCATCCCAAACCGGAAAGGGCTACACGCCCATGACCCTCGAAAAATTAAAAGAAGGCAGGGGCACGTAAACCGGGACGAAATGGCATCAGTTCCCGAGTAGGTGGCCCCGATGTGACTCAACAAAACGAAAGGACGCTCGAGAAACACGCCACCATTAATGGTACGCTTCTAAAGAGATTCTGTGAGAGCCACCTGGCAAAATCGTTTTCCCACTGGCGTGAATCTGAAGAGCCCATTAATAATGCCAGCTCATCGCAATAAATATGGAGGAAAAAGTCGCCAAGATCCCCCTATTAAGACGCCACCCACCCTTCCAAAAGAAAAGGAAAAAAGAGTCAGAAGACATGAGAAATCGGCACTTATCCCCCCCACCCGCTGGGAAACGGGCCGAGATACAACGTCCTAACAAAAGAGAGGTCACCAGCCACCAATGGTTCCCTCCGCCCAGGGCGGCGGTTTCCGCATCTCCACCACCTCCAACAGGATATTCCTCTTACAAACGGATCGCCAACCGGATATTCCACTTACACAAGAGAAATCCGCCTTTCACGCCTCCGTCCACCCTAAACAAGGACGAGTCGGAGAAAGGTTGGCATCCGACCCCCGCCGGCAGGAAAAGCGAGAGCCCACAGCACTTGCAGGCCAGTACCTCCTTGCTGTCGACCTCCGGACGGGGACCTCGGAAAAGCTGCATCCCTGACCTGCCCAAAAGGCAAGTCATGGCGTGTCAGCCCGCCCAGCACAATCGGGACTCGAACCCCGCCCTCAAGACCCCTCCCGCTCTCAAACCCCAAACCGCGAGGCGTGGAGGGAGATGACAAAGCAATGGAGGGGGCGCGGCCCGATCATCAAGACCCCCCCAGGACAAAAGCCACGGAAAGACGGCTTCCCTGGTGATCCCCCCCTGTGCTTCTGCCGGACCGAGGAGACCTTGCAACCCTTCAGCACAGAAGGCGGTCGCTCACCTACACGCCAAGAACAACTCGAGTTAAAACGGCCCACGTGGATGAGGGTAACCACTAAATCAGGAGGTCGTTCACCGCGGGCGAGGACAGCTCTATAGCCCGCCCCAGGGCCGGACCTTACCCCACGACCGGCGATAATCTAAGCACTCATGTACAAGCCATTGAGCAGTTCTTGAAAATTTAAAATGAAAACATCCCTCCTTGTCATATACGCTTTGACTTCCTTAAAATGCCGTAGCGTGAAACGATCCGCCCGCCAAGTGCCGGGCGAGCTCACCACCCCTCGCGGCACATAAAGTAGCAACGGCGCAACGCACTCCCCGGATTATCTTAGGACGCCCAAAAGATTCACGCCCGCAGCTCAAACGCCTCGATACTACGCTTCGAACCCAGACCCCTCGCCAACTGAAAGTTATCGACAACTTTCGATCAAAGGGTAACGTGATGGACGGATGCCCGCCCCGCGCCAAATCGTGATAGGGCGGCATGTCTCATCCCGAACCTTTTCGGCGACTCCCCGCCCGGCCCAAAGACTACACAAATCATCAACATCCCCTTCCTCCCAGACATCGCTATCTCGGGCAAGGGAATGTTGGGGGCATAGTTAGTGATTGTGTAACACAAGAAGCCAAAATAGGCAACCCCGCGGTAAAACACGGCGGAGACCGACGTTCCCGCAACACCTCGGCTCAGACCGCGCAGCTACCAACCACCCAGGGCCGGCCCCTCGAACCAGAGCTGGATTCCCCCAGATTAGGCCCAACATCCTAAAAAACTCAGCCCGGGGGACAAGGACAAGGGCAAGGACACACGGCCCGAAACGGACCGGTCGCAAACCAGAGACCGCGAAACAATACCTGTCGAATATACGCCTAGTCCAGACAGGGTAGCGGCCCGGTCTCGTCAAGACAGCGCCACGATGCGACTTGATGCGACTTGGCATAACGAAAGGACGCTTGGACCACACGCCATCAGCAGCAACACCCCCCCCGAGAGGCCAAAACAGACAACCCGTGTCGGGTACCGCCAGGAAAAAGCGATTCCCAAAGCGCGTGATTCAGCGGAACCCATTAATGGCACTGGTTCTTCCGAGAAAAAACCCTTCCGCAGAATCTCGCTATAAGTACCCCCCTTCAGAAGTCAGGGGTGAGGGGGAGAGAGGCAAAGGGGATTCGCATCCCCCCACACCGGGGCATGAAACGGCCCCGAGCGCCCCCACCAAGCTACGAAGAGGGCCGATGACCACCGGCTGGCCCCACTTTCCCCGACGGTGACCGCCATAGCCCCACGACCCCTGACAGGATATTCCCCTTACACATGGGAGGCCCCGCCCGCCAGCTTTCCTCCTGCTCGTTACTGGATCAAAAGGCAGGTCCAGAAGACTAGCCGCGGGCCGCAACACTCCCATTAACACCCAGCCGACGGCGATCCCTACGGGGTGTCAGGGAGGAAACCCCCAACGGCTCTCCCAGCGGCGCCACCACTGCCACCTCGTCCTCCGCCTCCCCCGGGGTTCCCCCTCGGTGCGCGGGATCCCTGGCGAGGCCGGCCAACCCTCCAGCACGGCGACAGCGAGGCAGAACGCGAGGAAGAGAGGAAAGGGAAAGGAAGAGGGTCCCCCCGACGAACGAGGGTCAACCCCCCCAAAGGGCGGACCGCCACGGGGCGGCATCCTTGATTAAACCAAACATTGATTCCCGGCGCGTTAGCACGTCCCCGAACAATGAGGCAGTAGGAATTCGGCGGTCGATATAAAGAAAGACCACCCCGACGCTGGCATCTGCTCATCCCGATGGAGCGGACGATGAATGAGAACAACCTACCGTCCCAACCGCAGGTTGGGCCACATCTACTCTATAGTTGTAAATATCATCTAGACCTCCGATAAAGGTTGATGAATAATATTCCCCCTTACGAACCCCCCCTGAGCGGGGATCCCAGTCCGAGTCAGGATAATGGGCGGCATTACGCCATCCGAGCCGAGCCGGGCTTCCGCCTCGCACTCGAATGCCGGGGGCAATTGTTACGACCTAAAGATCGTAGGAGTCCGACTCCCACCCGAATCCGCCAACATACCCCACGAACCCTCCACTTCACGAAAGGGCCGCCACCCCGAAAATCCGGAGCTATATGGAAACGGGCGCACCTCGCAGCACCCCCCTGCCCGGCCGAGGCGTACAACCGCAGCTGCTTGACCCACCGGGGGTAGCGCGCTTAGGGGACGCCTGGATAGCGCCGCGTGGCCTGCTGACATATGCACGTGCGAATCCTTCCGTGCCAGCGAACCATAGCCCGTGACCGAACGGGGGGCGTGACCGGGCCGGACAACCCCCGATCCGGACGACCCGTCTGATTCCCATGAACCGCAGTGCCTAGGGTAATACAGCCCGACCTTTAGTTCGTCGCCAACAACAAACAACCTAGGATAAGGACACGACTGACACATACGTCACCCAACCGTCTGACAAAGCACCCCCTGGCGGTTGAGCCGACTGACAGTTAATGCTTTCGGCCCTGACGTCCCGACAAAAGCACCCCCTGGCCGTTACGCCGCCTGACAAAAGCAGGTCAGGCACTCCTGTTCCTGACGTCCTTGTCCGAAGCTTCCGCTGACAACCGAGCCAGCTCAGCACGTCTAGTCAGCATGCCAGATCAGCCCCGCCTAGTCATCTCCCGTCAGGTATAAATACCCACTCTCCTCTTACGGTGAGGGTGTTGGAAAATTCTCTCATAATCTATCATTCACACACGAGAACAAAGGTCTTCCATATCTTTGTTCTCCCACTTATAGCTCGCCACGTGCGGTCGACACACCGTTAGTCCGACCGGCGTGCCTAGCCACCGTTTTAAGTCCTATTACTGACTTAGGCATCGGAGGGGCTAAGGGTTGAACCCCAACCCCGCCCTTCTGACGAGTTGCTCGTGCTGCAGGAAAGCTCGCCCCTTGGCCAACATCAACTTCGGCCTCCTGCCATCCAACCTTCCTCGGCCGCATCTGGTGAGATTCTACCCTGTGATCACCCCCGACGACAAGTCCAACCTCTTCACCCCACTAATCACTTGTTAAACAGCCCACCTAAACCCTCATCTCCCTATAACCACCGTGCCCTTGGTTCTCCACAATACAAATTCTGTGTAAGCGAGTTCCACCTCGTAACAATCATTAAAGGTGAAATTAGATAGAGTGGTTTTGTTTACATGGTATAAAACTGATTTTTCCTTTGTCCTCGTACAGCTGTTGCCATATGTAAATGCAATTTGGAATGGATGTATCGGCCAAGAAAATAAATTTTAGTCAATGTGACCGATCTGTGGCAAGAGATGCTTGATTGGATTAAAATCATATTTTGCAATGAAAGATTTGAATGTTTGATGATGGTGAAGCTCTTATTTAGGCAAAGCTGACTAATTAACCCATTGATTATTGCTTCACTATTAGTGAATCCAAAAGGTCGTATTTTGCAATTGGATTAAAATCATATTTTGCAATGTAAGATTTGAATGTTTGATGATGTCGAAGCTCTTATTTCGGCAAAAGTCGACTAATTAACCCATTGATTATAGCTTCATTATTAGTGAAGCTAAAAATTCTATGCGAACATATTACCCTATGGTTTTAGTAACTGTTCACTTACAAAAGACTTGGGGATACCTTGTTTCCTGCATAACTTATGTCGAGTGTTGGTGAAGCACGATAATAATGTAAAAATAAGCACTTACGGGTAATGCAAGGGGTGTTTCATCTTTTTATGCTGATGTGTTCTTGTCTTAAGTTGGTATGTGATTGTGAGACATTTGCCATTTTAGTTAGCCTTTGGATATTGAGCCTTGATAAACCATTGCCTTAATATTGTGACTTATGTTGCACGGTATTCTAGCATGAATGTTAGTCATTGCGAAAATTTAGTAGGATGCTCATATGGGAGCATATGTTTAGCTGATATTCCGGGAAGAGATGGACCTCACTCGAGATCTTGGGCCTGATTGATCTCACGGAAAGCTGAAATATAAAAAAGCACCCTTGTAAGAAATATGCCTTAAGGGTGGAAACATTAGTCATGAAAGACAACACAAGTGTCAAGCCCTTGACTGCAAAATCGAGACAAGTCCCAAAGAGTTGGTACATTTTTAAACAAAAATGGCAATATTGTCCTCCATTGATCAAAAATTTCAGAAAAATCTTAAAATCGGAGACCTAGAATGCACAAACAAATAATAAGCCCTTGAAGGTGAAATTTTAGAAATTTGAACCCCTTAAAGATGAAGTTTCTGAGACTTGAGCCTTTGAAGATGAAAGCAACAAAATTACCTAAAGAGTGAAGACAAAATAGGTTCAGAGGCGAAGATTTATATCAAAATGAACCCATAAGGGGTGAAGTTTTTAGAAATTATATTTTTAAGGGGCAGAGATGGAAATTGATCTTCATATGGTAAAAACAAAACTCGAACAGTAATGAACATCCGAATGTCTTGTTGGCTAACTAATAAATCATGATAAGAGCCTATGGATGGTGTGAATCATCCGTCTTGATTTAGGACAGAGCTTGAAATGGATCAGGTGAGAGAGAGGCCTAAATATGGGGGGGGGGGGGGGGGGGGGGGGGGGGGGGGGGGGGGGGGGGGGGGGGGGGGGGGGGGGGCAAAGCGGCAAGTGTCATTGGCCTTTGCAAGCGCGATCTTCATATTTGCTTCACAATATTCTAAATCCTCGTCCCATTCAATTCCATCCATCACATTTATTCACCCCTAATAGTCGTAATTTTGGGAACAGAATTCATATCCAAATAATTTGTATTTTTTTTATTTTTTACTTTCTGTTTTTTTATTGGAAGTGTCTTGTGCTTGAACACAATCAATAAATTATATTACTGTTTAAGCCTATGAATAAAAAAATTTAATACAAACTTGAGTGTGTTCAAACTTTGGTCATGAGGCCTACTAACTCAATTTGTTCCCGCACCTGAAAGAGACCGCATAACCTTTCTAGATTAGTTTTTCATACATGAATGTCCGCATAGTGGTACATATATGATCGCATATTTTTCCGATTTTCACTGAGCTACATAACCCACAGTAACTGCTATTTTTTCTGGATCGACCCAGTTTGCCATGCATAGATTATTTATATGAGGACATAGATGTCTTTTATGTGGCAAATGTTGTCGCGTTGTAGGCTAAGATCAACACGGAACCAAATTACGATTTTATGACTTTATTATCACTTTTGCTCTTTATAAATTTAATTAGAAATAAATGCAATATATATAAAAGGTACATAAATTACAAAGGTTACATCACTATAAATTAAAATTAAAAATAATATCTGTAAACATGATAAAATATTATAACCACCATAGTAAATTTGTTGATAACCCAGAGCTCATGATTCTGACCGGATTTAAACTGTCGCTTGCAAGACCAAACCTAATATTCTGAAAGCAGTATGCAACAACGCATGAGCCTTTTTTATAGGATGAACTTGAGATGGCACAAGGTCTGACAGTATCACTAATAATTATATTTAATATAATAACATTAATAATAATACTGCAGATCCTGCATATAAAATCTAAAATCAAAGAAGAGAGATGCTTGGTTAGCCAATACAATAGATCATATATGCAAGAGTTGATCATGGTACATGACAACTAATATAAAGTCATGAGCATTGAGTGGGAATTTATTATGTATACATTTTCTTCACCTAAATCAAATTCAAGCCGTGTGGAAACTTCGGGATATTTTTGGTCATCTGATGGTAGCTTTACGAAACGGAGTAGGACATCTTCATTAGTTCCGACATCGCTATACTCGTATGCTTCAGTGATCGAGTTGGTCCTTTGATCAGGTTTTTCAACAACTTTTTGCCCGCCGTAATGAGACCTTTTAAATTATCTTCGGTTGCCAGATTGACCGATGCCATGTCCCCTTTTAGATCGTCCTCCTATGAAACATGACAAGCATCATGCATGTATAAGTATAGCTTGTAAATCATTAACTACATTTTCTAAGTAACAATTTCTCTAAATTTATCATACTGCTTGGAATTAGTTTAGAAGAATTGCAGATTTATGGGATCATAGGACACGACGACTAAAGTTAACGTTTTGAAGCAACAATTTAGATTAACTGTTAACTTTAACCAAGCATATATTTTAAACTAATTGTTTAGAGCTAATAGACTAAATTGTGCCCTTTTTTATTAATTCAAGAAAGAACATTAAGTTACTTGAATATGGATGATTCGCTTTTGGAGTATAGTTCGTTATCACGTAAATGCGCAATCAGCCGACACATTGCTCAATTTGACAAAGGCATCAAAGACATTAAAGAACCTGTGAATAAGATCCAGCTTATAGCTTGAACTGCAATTAATTTCTCGCCATTCTTAACAGACACTATGCCTAAAGAGAGAATTAAAACAACATTTTCCCCATATCCAATTCTTTTATTGACAATGTTAATTCTTCATTTGTCTGCAAAATGAATATCATGATCATCAACCTGGCAAGGTTAAGGTAATGGATGTAAATAAAATAGCAAATTTTTATGCTCTGTGATACTTATGGGGTTGTTGGCTATTATGCCACAGTCACACAAATTGAATTAGTGGATCTCCCCATTAGCCTTTTTTATTTCAAAGTGATGAGTAGGGAGGTACCTTGGGACAGCCGAGGTAGCGATGCTGACATCAAACTGAATGGAATCGAACAAATGATCTGTTTTTACCTTTAAAAACAATAACAATAGTAAATAATGCACCAAGCATTTTTAATACCGTGTAATTAAATTCACAAAAAATTATAAGAAAAGATCCATAAGCCTGGTGGATTCCTTAAATGCGCTGAATGTTATATAATCAAAGCCATCCAAACTTTTCATATGGATGACAATATTAGTAAGATCATTGCTAACTTTTTTGTCTCGAATCATATCATGAACTAAATAGTGCATGTATACTCCATCGTACCTTAGCCCCATAAAAGATGAAAAATATTTTTTATCAAGCGAGATACGTTGGGACAGTAGAGGTAGCGATGCAGACATCAGACTGAATTGCATCGAGAAAAGGATCCGATTTTTCCTTTAAAAACAATAACAATAGTAAATAATGCACTAAGCATTTTTAATACCGTGTAATTAAATTCACAAAAAATTATAAGAAAGGATCCATAAGCCTGGTGGATTCCTTAAATGAGCAGAATGTTATATAATCAAAGCCATCCAAAATTTTCGTATGGATGACAATATTAGAAAGATCATCGCTAACTTTTTTGTCTCAAAGCATATCATGAACTAAATAGTGCAGGTATACTCCATCGTACCTCAGCCCCATAAAAATGAGAAATATTTTTTATCAAGCGAATGTTTATAAACTAGCATTAAGGGTTCTCATAAGCTCACCTGTTTTTGTACATATATAAGTAATAAATTTACACAATGGTTTATACATGAATATAATTACCTGCTCTTGGGGAATATTGTAGGAAAATGTTTCAAGTAAAAATTGGTTATCCCATTCATCTGAAAAATTGGCCAGATATTGTCATTGGGAGCAGTGAGCATAGCAGCTATCAACCCTCGTGCTTTTACTTGTCACCACGTCAAAGTAGTCTCAAATTCTCATGTGTATTCTCTCTAGTTTCTTTAACCAAAGGAAAAAATAATTAACATCAAATAATTCACCCGAGCGAGTAAGAAAATGTGCTTATAGATTGATATATATTCAGTGGTGGGAGGCTAAAAAATTTTACTTGTTGGTGCAATACAATTAACTGAACTTATTGCATAGATGATGTTAAAAAGATAAATGGCATTAAATTTAGTTTTAGATTATAAATATTGAAACGTATTTGTTAAAATAGATGGTTAGTATAAAGATAATACGATATAACTCTAATAAGATCGGGTCAATTTGTCATGGAGAAAGGAAAAAATTTAGTAATGACTATCATATATAAAATTAAAACTGAAACGATTGATATATTCATATGAAGTTGGCTACCTTTGGACAATTATGAACATGTAGATCAAGTCTATGAATTATATAAAATTTACATGATATTTAAAAAAATTCAATTAAAGGGGACAAAACAGAGGTGTGTTGAATGAATGAAAATTAATTTTAATATGTAAACTCAAGCCACGTTACCTAGTAAATTAAAAATAAATAAGAACAAAATAAATTTTACATTAAAAATATGTAGTTAATTATATTCATGTAGCGAGAAAGGATTCAAATGATTAAACATTAATCCTTTTGAGTCATAAGTGTAGGAACTAGAGATCTAGACATGCGTTCTAACCAAACAACACAGATCTAGATGTATGACATGCGTAACCTTAAATCATTAACCTACTCTTTTAGCGGAAGCGTACCTGAGTCCATTGCTAATAATCTGAAAGATCCTGACGATGGCGCAACAGTCGATCTTCCAGAATAGCACGAATCAACCAGTTGGAGAATCCCTTTAGCCTTCTCCCGGTTTCTCTCCTAGCGACGGGACGTAGAAAAGACGGCTCAATTTGTTCGTGTATTCCGGGGACCAAGACCGCTAATATCCCTAGGGTTTCCAACTCGGCCCATCAACGAGTTGACGCCCAATAGTCTCTACACATAAAGGCCCCACAACCTGTTTAACTCATTTAGCCCATTTAATTAATTAAAACCAGATCACTTAATAAATTGGGCTTAACATGACAGTGTAGCACTTATATAATTATTCACCGCATATTAGCCCAACGTTGGATTAAGATCCAACTTAGTTGGATAAGTTCCAACAATCTCCCACTTGGGCTATATGCTTAAACTTTATAATTATATTTCATAGTGCATACAACCAAATAAGTCTTAACTTACTGTCATTTCTTTAATGAGTCAAAAAACAATCCGGTCCATCAATTATATTAGCAAGGGACCAAAGAGATCTTCACCGCAGCAATTGCAACTCGACCCATCAGTGGTCACCGTGCTAATACAAAAGAATGACATGGATTATGAAGTGGATGTGTAGCTTGGAAATTACATGTGATGTGATCTAACATGTCTATTTCCAACTGATCCTCCTTAACCTTAGTGAGATCAAAACATAAACACATATTTTCAAACGCATTTATAAACATAAAGTTGAAATATGAAGCCAAACTGAAAACTGAACTTTATTTCTGCAGAAATAAACCATAAACCAAATATGCATAACTGATGGCTGAAATGTTGTCAAAAATAGAAGCACTACAAAAATTACAAACTCCCACTAAAACTGAATATCTTCAGATGACATGACACCTTAACATGCCCATGAAACATTTTGGGTGGCAGTCCCTTAGTAAGCGGATCCGCATTGTTTGAGTTTGTACCAATGTGCTCTATAGACAACTGTTTATTTCCAACTCTCTCTTTAACAATTAGGAACTTGATATCAATATGCTTTGATTTCGCCGAACTCCTATTGTTAGTGGCAAATGCTACTGCAGACATATTGTCACAAAATAATCTGAGTGGCCTTTCAATTCCATCTATAATACGCAGCCCCGTGAAAAAATTTCGTAGCCATAGACCATGATTGGATGCTTCATGACAAGCAATGAATTCTGCAGCCATAGTGGAAGAGGCTATAATAGCCTGTTTAGCACTCTTCCAAGAAATGGCGCCTTCTGCTAATGTATAAACATAGCCTGTAATAGATTTCATGCTGTCTTTACATCCAGCAAAATCAGAGTCGGTATATCCAATGATCTCAAGCTTTTTCGACCTCTGATATACAAGCATGTGTCCCTTTGTCCTCTGTAAGTACCGTAAGACCCTTTTGGCTGCTTTCCAATGGTCCAATCCTGGATTGATCAAGTATCTGTCAAGCATTCCTGTAATGTACGCCAAGTCTGGATGCGAACATACTTGAGCATGCATGATACTCCCTACTGCTGAAGAATAAGGAATATCCTTCATCTGTGCTATCTCAATTTCACTTTCAGGGCATTGATTGGAATATCCTTCATCTGTGCTATCTCAATTTCACTTTCAGGGCATTGATTGAGACCAAACTTATCTCCCTTAGATACTGGGGTATCACCTGGTTTACAACTTTCCATGCCTGATCACTCCATATTTTACACCTTTTTTCTGCATGTTTGCATGCCATTTAGATCGCTCAAATCGTATTTTTCACGTTTATTCGACAATATTGCGATGCTTTTCACGATTTGTTGTTTTTGTCGTATTTCAGGAGATTTGGAGCGATTTGGAGTGATTCTGAGATGCACCTACTCCGGAGTGTCACCGACGACTCTCTTGGGGGGTATTTTGATGTTGGAGAGGAGTTGAAGGAGAAAGAACGTCGTAGGATCGACGAGGAGGCGAAGATATGAAGTTTGGGCATTTTTAGCACTTCACTCGGCCGAGTGAAGGAGTCACTCGGCCGACCATAGGAAGCCCGCTCGGCCGGCCAGATCGGACACGCAACAGGCGTGCACTCGGCCGAGCATCGCCATGCCACTCGGCCGAGCACCGAGTCACCCATCGCCCGAGTGGAGCCAAGACGACGGCATCAAAAATCACCAACTCTCTGTTTTCTGTCAGTCTGCTCCAATGACCCACTCGGCCGAGTGGAGAAAGACGGCCGCCCGAGTGACTAAAGGCCGTCCGCCCGAGTGACCTCCGAGGAGACGACCCCCGAGACCCCCAACTCTCTGTTTTTGTACAGGGTTCATCACTCGGCCAAGTGACATTTGTCACTCGGCCGAGTGAGCCGCGCTGCCTGAAGCGAAAACTGCGGATTTGAGGCTGCGCAGAGGCATTTTCGTCAGGGTTTTTTGGGCGATTTTGGGGGGTATTTAACCCCCGTTTTTAACCTAGTTTAGAAGAGCTTTTTCAGAACTTTTTGCAGCTTTTTAGATTAAATTTTTAGGAATTAGATTAAGCTTTAAGGGAGGAGAGAAAAGTGAGATTTTGTTGGATACTAGCTTGTTCTTCATTGGTTTGTATCTCTCTCCCTCAAAAACTCAATTTTTATTGATTTATTGAATATTGCTATGAATTCCATTGATTTTATTTGTGAATTTCTATTGCATTATATTATGAATTGTGAGTAGTTCATCGTCTTAGGGCGTAGGGATGAACCCTACGAGCCCAATCTCGAAATTGTGATGAATTGGCGAAACTATTGCTAGGTTTGATTAGGGTTAGTTTGGGATGGCTATAATACGAATATCTAGGGATACATATCGATTAGGATTTGCAAGAGATTGGATCCTAATTCGATAGGAAGCCCTAGATATCCGAATTGGGTTGCAATTGAATTTCTCCGGAATCGGTTTGCAAGAGATTGGACCAAAACTAGGGTTTTTCGATTGCAATTCTATACCAATACCTGTTTACAAGAGATTGGACGGGTAGGAACTATCCCAACCTAGGTCGTGTCTCGAGTTTGCACGAGAGTGGGCTCGAGATACGATTGAACGATGACGTTGTTCTTCACGCTAGTTTGCCTAGGTTAGGGTTTGCAAGAGATTGGACCCTACCCTAGGTTGGCTATAGACCAGCAATAGCGTGAGAGCGTGAGCTTGGTTCCACATTTAGTTGCAACTAGTTCACCCAAATTTTCAAGCCTAGCAATTGTGAAACCTACGTGTCACAATGATGAGATACGGCAAGTAGCGGGGATTCCCTATCCCCTAAGCATCTTTATTAATTTATTAATTCTTCTATACATTTGAACGACTGTGACCGCACATTTGCGAACATTTCCCGACTTTTCCTATAGCCAGGTGATTCGAAGAAGACACTGTAATTAGGCCTCCCTGTGTTCGATACCCGCTCGTCGCTACACCGTGCGCTTGCGGTAAGACTACGATCGTCGTCGCTCCGGGACGTGTATCCGGGGCGCGATCAATTTTTTGGCCCCGTTGCCGGGGATTTATCTCCATGCATTTGCGCCATACTAGGTTGTGCTCTAGGGTTATATTTTGAAGCGATCAAGTTTTTGGTGCCGTTGCCGGGGACGGCATTTTGACGGAGTTTGATTTAGATCACCCGGTTATTTCTTTTCAATTTCTTTCTTTATTACTTCATTCTTCTAACTCTTTTTACAGCCCCATTTTGCAATCGCTCCCGAAATTTTCCACGAAATCTTAACAGGTAAAATGGGGGATGCAATTCCAATAACTGAGTCTGGCCAGTGAGATGATGAATCTTTTGCGGAGCTCCTCAAGGAACTTATTGATGAGGTCTACGCTACCGGAGCTTTTGCTATTAATATCGAGGACCCCGTCGAACAACTGTTTGCTAGCTTCGTGATGGATCAAATCTCCCCGGATGGGACTATTGGGGGCGATATCAGAGTTGATGTGAGGGACGACAAGCTATATTTTGAAGGCGATAGAACATGTGTCGAAGAGTACTACACTCCCGAGGAACACTTCGAACAAACCGATATTCAGGGAGATACACTCTATGACCCCCCACTTTTGTGTTTATGAATCTGCTGACGTATTTCTTGATCTCAGGAATGAACCGGAGCAAGGTGGTGGTCCTATCGATGCAAGCGCAGAATCGGAGAGCGTCTATTCCGATGCACCGTCCTCACTAGTAAGCGAATCCGAGCCTCCATTCGAGAGTGAGCTAAACTCAGATGTCGAAGGAGAAGCCAAATTCACACAAGGTGACGAAGCAGAGGGTACGACACCCTTTGAGGTAGAGCTTAAACAATTACCGCCGAATCTAAGGTATGCTTTCTTGGGTAGTAAATTGACCTTCCCGGTGATTGTAAATGCCCACCTCGGCCAAGACCAACTTGAAAAATTATTAGAAGTCCTTAGGGATCACAAGGATGTCCTTGGCTACACTATCTCTGATCTTAAGGGAATAAGCCCGAGGCTATGCACGCATAGGATCCACTTGGAAAACACTGAAGCCTCCTCTATTGAGCCCCAAAGGTGGTTGAACCCGAATATGAAAGAGGTAGTGAAAAAGGAAATCCTAAAATTGCTTGAGGCCGGTATTATTTATCCTATCTCTGACAGTAGGTGGGTTAGCCCTGTTCACGTCGTCCCCAAGAAAGGGGGGATGACTGTTGTAAAAAATGATAAAGGAGAACCCATTTCTACACGCACTGTCACGGGATGGCGAATGTGCATTGATTATAGGAAATTAAATAAAGCCACCCGAAAAGACCATTACCCATTGCCCTTCATTGATCAAATGCTTGAACGCCTAGCTAAACATAAATACTTTTGTTATTTGGATGTGTATTTGGGGTTTTTCCAAATCCCTTTGCACGAAGATGACCAAGAAAAGACCACTTTCACTTGTCCCTATGGTACCTATGCCTACCGTAGGATGCCCTTTGGTCTTTGTAATGCTCCCGCCACCTTTCAGAGATGTATGACATCTATATTTTCCGATTACATTGAAAACATTATGGAAGTCTTTATGGATGATTTTTCAGTTTATGGAAGCGAGTTTGATTCTTGTTTGGCTAATCTTACTAAAGTCCTTAAAAGGTGCCAACAAAATAATCTAACTCTAAATTGGGAGAAATGTCACTTCATGGTCACGGAAGGTATAGTTCTTGGGCACCTTGTCTCCTCAAGAGGAATTGAGGTAGATAAGGCAAAGATTGAGGTAATCGAGAAACTCCCTCCTCCTATTAATGTCAAGGGCATTAGAGGCTTTCTTGGTCATGCGGGGTTTTACCGCCGCTTTATCAAGGATTTCGCCTTGATTGCCCGACCTCTTACTTCCTTGCTTGCTAAAGATGCTCCGTTTGTTTTTTCAGGTGAATGCTTGCAAGCCTTCAATACATTGAAGGATGCACTAATTTCTGCGCCCATCATCCAGCCCCCGGATTGGAGCCTTCCCTTTGAACTCATGTGTGATCCAAGTGACCAAGCAATTGGAGCGGTATTGAGGCAAAGGAAAGATAGGAAGCTTCATGCAATATTCTATGCAAGTAAAACGTTGGATGACGCACACAAAAATTATACAACTACGGAGAAAGAGCTTCTAGCGGTCGTGTACTCCATTGAAAAGTTTCGCTCATATCTCCTTGGATCCAAGGTAATTGTCCACACCGACCATGCGGCATTGAAGTATCTCCTAAACAAGAAAGAGGCCAAACCTAGGTTGATTAGGTGGATACTTCTATTGCAAGAATTTGATTTGGAAATCAGAGATAAGAAGGGTACAGACAACGTTGTGGCGGACCATTTGTCTAGACTTATTCGTGACAAGGAGGACGAAAGTTTGCCCATCGATGACTCCTTTGTTGATGAGAGGCTATACGCCATGAGGCCCGGGGAAGTTCCTTGGTATGCGGACTATGTCAATTACTTGGCCTGTGGGATTAAACCATGCGGGATGCCCACACAGCAAAAGAGGAGATTTATGCATGAGGTCCGTAGCTATTTCTGGGAAGATCCGTATCTCTTTAAGATATGCAAGGATGGGGTTATCCGGAGATGTATCTCTAAGGAGGATGCCACTTCCATCATCCTGCATTGCCATGGTATGCCATGCGGGGTTCATCATGCCGCTTCTAAGACTACCGCTAAGATATTGCAGAGTGGATTCTTTTGGCCAACCATGTTCAGAGACACGCACGACTTCGTCAAGGCGTACGATAGATGCCAACGAACCGGGAATATTTCGAAACGAAATGAGATGCCAATGAAGCCCATTCTTGAGATTGAGCTCTTTGATTGTTGGGGAGTGGACTTCATGGGACCATTTCCGTCAAGCAAGGGTAACAAGTATATCTTGTTGGCCGTGGACTACGTCTCCAAATGGGTAGAAGCCATCGCCACCCCCACCAATGACGCAAGGGTTGTCTCAAAGTTTTTTAAGCAGAATATTTTCCCATGCTTTGGGGTGCCCCGTACTTTGATAAGCGACGGAGGAAGTCACTTTATAGAAAACAAATTTGAAGCCATGTTGAAGAAGTACGGGGTAAACCATAGGATTGGAATGGCCTACCACCCTCAAACGAGCGGACAAGTGGAAATTTCAAATAGAGAAATCAAGCAAATTCTTGAAAAGACCGTAGATCGATCTAGAAAAGATTGGTCCATGAAGCTAAACGACGCCCTATGGGCGTATCGCACGGCCTTTCGAACCCCTATTGGCACCACACCGTTCCGACTCGTCTATGGGAAGGCTTGTCATCTACCGGTAGAGTTAGAGCACCGCGCGTATTGGGCCATCAAGACCCTAAATTATGACTATAAGAGTGCAGCGGTGAGGCGACTCTTGGACATCAATGAGCTTGACGAAATTAGAAGAGATGCCTACGAGAGCTCAAGAATTTACAAAGAGAGGACCAAGATCCTCCACGACGCCCGCATAACTGTCACGGACTTCAAGGTCAGAGACAAGGTCTTGCTATATAATTCTTGACTCCGACTATTCCCCAGGAAGTTGAGGTCACGGTGGTCCGGACCTTTCACCATCAAGCGCATACAACCGGGAGGAGCATTTGAATTGGACGGGAAAGACGGAGCCACTTTCAAGGTGAATGGGCAACGTCTAAAGCAATATTCCAAAGGAGTCCCCATGGGCGAGGTAAATAGAATATATCTACTCAAGGGACGACCGAACGACCTTTCATACCTCCTTGATGAGGTCATTGAAGAGGCGATACCCCATTCCATCGACGCACCCCACGAAGATAGCTTCGAAGAAGGCCTAGACTTGGCCGAAGAAGAGAAGATGGAGCACTCCCTCGATATCTCCATGGCAATTGATGATGGCGACGCTGATGTCGCAAGAATACGGGAGCTCTGCAAGCTCTCGAAATTGAGGACTCCAAAGAAAGCTCCACCGATACGAAAATCGGTGTCACCGGTGAAGAGGATGACCGGAGCAAGCTCTAGCTTGGGGGAGCCACCCCCCAACATTGCCCATGACGGAGGGGCACTGAGGAAGACCTCACACCACCATGATCCAAATCCGAGTGGTCTTCCAAGCAAGTTCGATGGGTGCATCCCGTATGCACCCAACATCAAGCGTTAATTGAAAATCCATAGGGGTCGAGCTCAAGACCTAAAACGAGCGCTTGTCGGGAGGCAACCCGACGGTTATCGCATTTTTTTCTACTTTGGTTTTTATTTTTTGTTTTAGATTTTATTAGTGTTTTTGAGTCGTTCGCCCGAAAAATTTTGACAACGGGTCCTATTTTCTTTGACAGGAGAGGAGAATGGGATATCTACCATATGGAGGATGACTAAGGCGTAGAAGAGCGTTCCAGGAACGCGCTCAAGGCTTAGGAGAAGGAAGAAATCGACCGGAGGAAGAAAAACAGAGATTAGAGCCAAAACGGAGCATCACAGCAGAAAATAGAGCTTCACTCGGCCGAGTACTATATCCACTCGGTCGAGCATCCAACGACGTCCGTCCGAGTGACGCACCAACGAGGGAAGTCTGCTGCACCCAACTCTCTGTTATTTTTTCGATTTCAGAATGAATTGCCACTCGGCCGAGTATATATCTTCACTCGGCCGAGTGAAACTGATACGCTCCTAGGGTGAAAATTGCCGAGTAGCTTGTGCCACTCGGCCGAATGGACTTCTTCCACTCGGCCGAGGGTAGCAAAGCCACTCGGCCGAGTCGTAAGCAGCGAGAAGTTTTTAAAACATTTTCGTTACGGTTACTCGGTCGAGTGACTTAGTCACTCGGCCGAGTCGTAACTTCACTTATATAAGGCGCAACGGTTCGGCGCGGAATTCGAAACGTCAAAAATTCCCAAAACCACCCGAACCGCTCGCGACCGCTACTCCCTCACCCGCTGCGACCTCGCACTCGCCCGAACGCCGCTCGAATGCCAGCGCCCGAGCGCCGATCACCGACCGTCGCACCCCCACACCGTCGGTGACTCCCTCGCCGCCGGCCGACCTCCGGTTACCCCTATTTCGCCTATTTTCTCCATTTTCTCCTATATTTTGATGATCCGTGCACCTATCGAGCCCCTACCCCAAATTAATTTCTTTATCCATCTATTATACCCCTAACCCCCCATGTATTTTGAATTTTACATGCTGATATCGTTGTTTGATGTGTAGGCAATCTTGGGGAGCTTAGGGGAGCTTAGGGGAGCTTCTGGGACGCGCTTTTGGCTTAGAGGAGGCGGCGTCTTCGAACGCATCCGCTGATTTGCTCTCGCGGCGTGTTCAGGTACCATCGTTCCATTTATTTTAGTACGCCGCGTTTTACTTGTTGGGTGAGCACTCGGGGCGCACATGCCGCCCCGCACACGACCACACACTCGGGGAGCTTCCGCCAAGCGGAAGCGGCCGGATGAGCCCGGCCCCTCCCACGAGGTGGAGGACTCTCCCCCGCCTACACCACCTCACCCCACACAGCCACTCCCAGCCGAGCCCGTCCACCCATAGCCACCACCGGCTCCTATCGTCGAGCCGCTGGGTATTATGTTCCGAGACGACGCACATCGCGTCGCTTTTGAGCGTATCTCCCAGTGCTCGATAGTGCCCTCCAGGTTCGCACACCTTGCTGACCTAGACCGCCTGGGGGTACTTGAGGGGATGCTCACGTTGTACGACAACGTGGGTTGGCGAGACTTTCTTTCCGTGTCGGCGGACACATACGTCCGTCCGACACTCGAGGTGCTCAGCTCGATCGCCCGGACCGCTGAGGGATGCTCATTCTGACTCATGGATCGAGAGTGTCAGATCACTCTCGATATGCTTAGGGCATTCTTTCAGTGGCCCACAGTCCCCACACCGACCGAGCCTACGCCCCCACAGACATCCCTCCCCCATCCTTCGATTCACACGCCTTCTGGGCCCGGATCACAGGTTTACCACCGGCCTTTGACCCTAGTAGGGCCAAGGCCTTGGCCATAGTCCACCCCTGCCTCTGCATAGCACAACGCCTTATGGCGACCACCTTTCTGGCGAGGTACGAGCCTGGGACGATGTCGACGCCTGAGCTCTATATGCTCTACGCGATGACTCGCCCCAGAGTTCTAGATAGGGATGGAGTTACGTTGGTCCCTGCCATTGAGATAGACGTCGCTAGTTGGTTTTTGGACCGCATCATCGTATCGGTGGGCGCTCGCTCCCCGATATGTTGCGGCGGTCTGATCACCCTGCTGGCCCTGAAGACCGGCGAGGACCTTCCGGCTGACCTGCGACGAGCCCCGGGCCCAACTGCACTTTCGATAGACATCATGGCCCGGATGAAGATGCTTCGTCTGCACGGTCAGCGGCACTGGGTATGGTTGCACGTCTGTACGATGCTGACTACATGATCCTTCTGAGCTCCACTCGGACACACTTAGGACCAGCACACGACGACTGGCTTCCGGTGAGGGATCCCCTGATCCCCGCCGCCTACGTGCTAGAGGCCGAGGGAGCTGAGCCTGCACCACCTGCACACCCTGCACCGCCAGCTGACCCTGTGTTCCCTCAGCCTGAGCACACACTTTCTGCCGCTCCCGACACTTCTGTCCCCACTTCTGCCAGTGTTGGGAGTACACTTGCTGAGCCTACGCCTGAAGGGTTTACTGGGACCCTTAGGGCACAAAACTCTAGTCCCGTCCTAAGTCGGACGGAACATAGACAGAAATGCAGCGGAAAAATTTTATGTTAATCTAATTAACATGCAACCCTAAGGAACCAGACCCTGTTAGCCAGGATCTCTGCCAACTTGGGGTGGATCTGACCACCCCAAGAGGGATCTAACTACTGCGAATAATTAAATGAAAACTTAAACACATACCCGGAATCTCAGCCCTGGGGCAGGCGAGATGTTCCGCGCCGTCTTCCGAGCTGCTCCCGTCCCACGCCGAGCCGCTCCTTGAACCGCTCCCCGCACTGCTCCTCGAACCGCTCCGCATCCCAAGGCGATCAATCCCATGTCGCCGAGCCAACCACGCGCCGAAGAAAGTTTCACGCGAGTGAAACCTCCGCCTAGATTTCAAATCTGAATCCGAACTCCTTTGCGGCTTTGCTAGAGCCCTCAGGAGCAAGGCAGAAATTTATAGAGAGAGGAGAAATATTAATTTAGCTTAGATCCGAGCGTGCTCCAACATTTACGAGGGCCGCTCAGATCTAGAGCTTGGGACGAGTTTTGAGGAGGAGAGCAGACCCCTATTTATATAGGCGGCGGACTCCCCCCTTTTCTCAAAATCCGATGTGGGACTATTAATTTGAGTTAATTAAAATCAAGTTAGTTTGCACTTCACAAAGTGCAAACTTCCGTGAATTTTAACTCCCTCACTGTTGAGCTTCAATGTTGGTACAACCTACCAAATCGAAGAGGGTTCAACGGTGAACGCGTAGGAAAAAAACGGCTCGTCAATCCGAGTCCGTTTGACCCTTCAAACAATTGTCCAAAGTTAGCCAAAAGTCATGCTTCTCTTAGAAACGTAGCCGTCAAGAAAATCCCAGGTTTCAAAAAACCCTAACCAGAAAATTCGGGCTTGGGGGGCCTCCATTTTCGCTGGTTTCAGCCCAACAGTTTGGGCTGACTTGTTTTGGCTATAACTTGTGCATTCGGACTCCGTTTTTGACGCGGTTTGAACCTGCGTTTAGAGCGGGACGATCCCGTCATCTAGGTAACATTTTCAACGCGTTTATTTAATTAAATATACTCTTAAACAATTTAAGACACATTTAATCTCTTTTGCATCATATGCAAAATAGTCACTATCTAGGCTTAAATTATCATTTGCATCAAATACAAATGATCTGAGAGCATATATCCCTACATCTCCCACTTGCACTCAGGATCATTTATTCCGAATGATGGAGATTATTGCAAACATCTTTTGCAATATTTTATCCCTTGCATCAAATACAAATTATTCTCCCTAACTTATTTCTACCTATTACTAGACGAAAGATCGCACTCTGTGTGAGACCCTACAGCCTGACCCTTACAACAAGTTGGGCTCGAAGCCCTATACGGCAGTGACCACAAGCAGTGGCTTCCGTCCCTGCTTCAGGAATCATCATTATGTGGTTAACTCATTGACATGAGTATTGTCGGGACCACCCTGACTGTTTCCGTGATGAATTCCGCAGTTATAGTCTCTTCGTCTAAACTATGTCGTGTAGATCAAGTCTAGGGTACGGTCAAACTGTCAACCCCAATAACTTGACTCCGGTTAGTTTCTATCGATCTTTAGTCAAAAAAATGTTGGACTTCTTCCAACATACTCTGGCCAGAGTTTTTATTAAAGACCGAACTAACCCTACGACACTAACTCCCATTGACTGGGAGAGACGAATCCTCTCTTGGTCATTACTCTCCTCATACGCTTCAAGTGTCACCCAATCAAAGACCTTTCGACAGGGCTTGCCTCAAAGCTAGGTCATTTGATCTAAGTGGCACCGTTCACGCACATGTTCGTCAAAATGACCTCAAGTCAAAAGACCAACTAGCCTATCATCACTCAGAGTCATCATTGACAGATTGGTCAATATAACCATATGATAACTCTTGTGGATCGTTCAGTGAACTCATTCTCTAATGAGCACCTGTGTCTTGTCAACGACTTCGCCAAGTCAAGCGATCATAAGATCATCGCCACCGCTATACAGTGAAGACTAAGACACAATAGTCTATCCGATGTTTCGATATCCTTGTCTCGAAATATCTACGACCACGAACCCTTTTAGACTTATGCTACAGACGGTCAAACATTTCTCCATGATCGAGATACTCATCTCGATACCTGTTTGACCTCGCATAAAGTCTCAGGACTTTACCTAAGTTAATATCCAATGTTAACTACATTATAACATAACTTAGATAAATTATTACCAAACGGCTTACTGTTATTTCGAACAAGATGTTTGTGCTATTCACCCATGAAGATAGATAGCCTCGAGGGTATCATCTCTCAACATCTCCCACTTGCACTCAGGCCCATTTATCTCGGTATCTAATACCGTTTTTACACATAAGTTTTCCCGACTTCATGTGGTAGAGCCTTCGTGAGTGGATTTGCTAAAACCGTCTACACTATAGACTTAGGGAGTTTCTATGTTCATATTAGACCAACCATTTGAATCTCATTCAAATTATTCACTTGGTCTATCGGAATCTGTAATATTTAATATACATGGATCTTATCCAGCTCATCGTACATTACGATAATAATTTAAATTTGTTAATGGTCATTTCAAATGGCTCATATCTATTTCTGATAAAGTATCAAACTCTTTGATTACTTAATCAAATTATATGTTCCATCTCTTTGATGCCTTGCATGTAATTTATATGCTCCCACTGACCTTGAAAACTCTCTGGCTAATTCATATAAGTTGGTCCGTCTAAATTATATTTAGAAAAACGAACTTATACGTGAATGCTCCAATTTTCATGGTCAACATGAGCGTTTTACATCGGATTTGGTCCGAGTAGATCTGTACACATCTGTTGGCGAGACGATTTCAACTAATCCGTTTTAAAGAAATTAGGGTGAAAACCGTTTTCGATCAACAAGATTGTACTTTACTATTCTCTTTCTGCACCAATCTTTCAACTTAAAGATTTACTTGCAGAAAGTGAAGAAACATTTTCCTTGGGTACGTAAACTAAATTCTCAAATTTATTTACGCACACGGACCTATTTTGATTGCATCAAGTTTTAAATCGGAGTTACTACTCCGAATTTCATCCCGGAAGTTGACTAAGTCATCAGCAGTTATGATGTCTAACTCGACAATTCGTCTCACGAAATTCGAGTAATTATACAACTTCTTTAATGATCGATTTAATGAATATCTTATTGACAATGTCCTCATAGGACATTATCAAAACCTAGGCATTACGATCTGGGACTTAACCCAGAGAGAGGACTTAACTCAGAGTCACTTACTATGTATCGCACCAAGTCTCACTAAGTGTGATTCATACATTTTAACACACGGATGTGTTAACAGACTTGACCTGAGAGAAAATCACATTTTCTTTTAATTACACAAGATTTTATGCAGCTAAGTATTTGACCATTCGATCTAATCGAATCAGTTTAAATACTTTCTACTTTTCGTTCTTTATTTTATCAGACTCGTGTTTCATCAAGAACACGTGTCTTAATAAAATATACGAATAACTTATTTTGGTTAAAATAGACTCGGGTGCATCAGTATGTACGAGACTGAGTTCGACAACTCATTCTTCCACTGTCTTACAGATGGTTTTCAGCCATTATATCTGAGAGGATAAGATTGACAAGTGTCCGTAGACTTCATAATACGAGAGGTCAGACCCCTCTTTATGTGAATTGTGAAGCTTAGTCTCTCGACATGGCCTAGTCTATTTTACCATATAAGTTTGCTACTATCTTGTGTATTTATATATTAACATTTAATATATACATATAGTTATTACAAATTACTTAACACAAAACATTGCTTCCGAAGCAAGGTGACGACATTCGTCAAAAAATGTGTTAGACGTTTTTGTATAACTATTTATTTTGAAATCGTGACATCAAAATATATCACATTTTCATTTCCTCCTACTTATGCCTTTACTAATGATAAATTAAACTAACTTTCTCAATTGACTTTCCGGAGTGCCTTCTTTCTTTTCTAAATCACATTTAGATATTAATTAACCCAACATAAATAGCTATGCAAGCATCTTATGTATCCAAACGCTTGAGCTTTGCAATCTCGAGTTTAGCTCAAGAAGTTGCTTGTCTCAAGATCCGGTTGGGATACATAGTCTTGCACCGCACATGCACTCGTATTCGACTCAAACGGTTTGATCGAATTCTCGAACTTTGCGGATCGGAATTGTTTGTCCATACAACCTTGATGGTAGCTCGACAAGTTGTAGGGAGAAACATACTTCGAATACCCTATATGTTCAAGCTGCCTCATATAGAGAAGAGTGACATGTAGCTTTAATTTATTTGTTGGACCCAGAACTTAATGAAATCATATTTCTTAAGTCTGTTCTTTAGAAGGTCATTTAATGTCAACGAGAATATAGTTTAATTCCATCAATTAGAATTTAACTTGATATTTAATTAATCAACTATTTGACCAGTTAACTTATTCCAATATTATATTTTGATTCCTTCGGTAAACATAGTCTTGCCCTAGTTTTTGCATATGTTCAATATTAAATATATGTAGATTGGCTTTCATCTATCTATATCCTCCTACTATTTTTACGATCGTTTTAAAGCTTAATAACGAACGATTTAATCGAATTTAAAAATTAGTGAAAGAGGGATCCAATCATCCCGAACCTCACAACCTTGAGGAGACTCAACAAGTTGATTGGTTCCATGACTGGTAGACTAACTCTTGGTCAATCACATCACATGTGATTCCCTGTCGATTTTTACCCACAGTCACTTATGATCTTGAGGAGACTCAACAAATCATAATGGCTGGTCTAGTCAGACCCTTGATTTCGTGTCCAGATTTGACTTAGATCGATAATCGAGGAGACCCGACGCATCGATTTGGGTCAAGTCTAGACTACATCACATGTATGTTGGAGTTTGTTCCTTAAAGAAAAACAAGTCACAGCTTGAGGAGACTCAACAACTATAATTGTCTTCTTTGAGTTACCAAGCTCCAAAATCAAGGAGGGATACGAATTAATCTTTAATAAGATTTATAACGCATTGACTAGATATAGTCCAGGGTGTCATACAATCATGATTCGCGACATTGCGGTCCAGCGGAACACAGACAGGGAATTGACTAAGCCAGGATCACTGCCCCTTGTACTAGCAAGGGTTGACCCAGAACTCTTAGCCAAGCACATTGACTGGATCATGGTCCATTGAATGAAGCTTGTCATTTTTGTATGTGTGCCATAGACTAAACAGCTTTTATTAACAACTAATTAATCCTATCAACTAGTTGCATCCTTAAATTCAAAATTTTAGGATTTGTTTAATAACTTTTATTAAGTCCTTATCAACTATAAGGTTCACGTGCTATCCTAATCGTTATTAGGATTTTAATAAATTTATTAACCAACGCTAAAAGCGAAGTCCTTTAATGATTTAATAATAACAATTAAAATTAAAAATTCATTAAAAGGACTACCCTAATCAGGAATTAGGTCTTGAAGCATTGTTAATGTTTTATTAAAACATAGCATGTCATTAAAATTCAATTAGTAAATTTTAATCATTTTTTAATGGCTAACCTAAAAAAGGTTGTCTTGTGTTATCAAATAAGGGACAAGAAGACATATCCATTAAAAAATTTACACTAATTTTATCGCATAAAAAGTGTACAACTATTTAACAATTAAATAGACTAAAGTTTATCGCATAAACAATTTTAGCATGCATACTTAAATTTAACATTTAAATTTAAAAATATGATTTTTAAAACATTTTATTTTATCTCATAAAGTAAAAGCTTGTTTAAAAAATCATAACATTTGCATGCCACTTTAAAATATTTATCGCATAAAAATTTTAAACTTTTAAAATCAGTTTTTAAAAATATCTTATAAATTTAAAACATCATTTTAAAAATTTCATGTTTAAAATTTATGACATAAAATTTTAAACAACATTTTAAACTTATCGCATAAAGTTTTAAAGCTTTAAAACAATTTTAAAATTTATCACATAAATTTAAAAATTCCATTTTAAAACTTTCATGTTTAAAATTTATCATATAAAATTTTTAAACAAAAAAAATTAAATTTATCGCATAAATTTAAAGAAAACATTTTTCTGTAAAAGCATTCAAATAATAAATTCGCAGTCCTAGATCAGCATACAGAGATGGCTCTGATACCAATGAAGGGTTTACTGGGACCCTTAGGGCACAAAACTCTAGTCCCGTCCTAAGTCGGACGGAACATAGACAGAAATGCAGCGGAAAAATTTTATGTTAATCTAATTAACATGCAACCCTAAGGAACCAGACCCTGTTAGCCAGGATCTCTGCCAACTTGGGGTGGATCTGACCACCCCAAGAGGGATCTAACTACTGCGAATAATTAAATGAAAACTTAAACACATACCCGGAATCTCAGCCCTGGGGCATGCGAGATGTTCCGTGCCGTCTTCCGAGCTGCTCCCGTCCCACGCCGAGCCGCTCCTTGAACCGCTCCCCGCACCGCTCCTCGAACCGCTCCGCATCCCGAGGCGATCAATCCCATGTCGCCGAGCCAACCACGCGCCGAAGAAAGTTTCACGCGAGTGAAACCTCCGCCTAGATTTCAAATCTGAATCCGAACTCCTTTGCGGCTTTGCTAGAGCCCTCAGGAGCAAGGCAGAAATTTATAGGGAGAGGAGAAATATTAATTTAGCTTAGATCCGAGCGTCCTCCAACATTTACGAGAGCCGCTCAGATCTAGAGCTTGGGACGAGTTTTGAGGAGGAGAGCAGACCCCTATTTATATAGGCGGCGGACTCCCCCCTTTTCTCAAAATCCGATGTGGGACTATTAATTTGAGTTAATTAAAATCAAGTTAGTTTGCACTTCACAAAGTGCAAACTTCCGTGAATTTTAACTCCCTCACTGTTGAGCTTCAATGTTGGTACAACCTACCAAATCGAAGAGGGTTCAACGGTGAACGCGTAGGAAAAAAACGGCTCGTCAATCCGAGTCCGTTTGACCCTTCAAACAATTGTCCAAAGTTAGCTAAAAGTCATGCTTCTCTTAGAAACGTAGCCGTCAAGAAAATCCCAGGTTTCAAAAAACCCTAACCAGAAAATTCGGGCTTGGTGGGCCTCCATTTTCGCTGGTTTCAGCCCAACAGTTTGGGCTGACTTGTTTTGGCTATAACTTATGCATTCGGACTCCGTTTTTGACGCGGTTTGAACCTGCGTTTAGAGTGGGACGATCCCGTCATCTAGGTAACATTTTCAACGCGTTTATTTAATTAAATATACTCTTAAACAATTTAAGACACATGTAATCTCTTTTGCATCATATGCAAAATAGTCACTATCTAGGCTTAAATTATCATTTGCATCAAATACAAATGATCTGAGAGCATATATCCCTACAACGCCCACCACGTCTACCACTGCCACCACCACTGCTGTGCCCTTGTCGGTTGAGCCACTCACTTCCCTGCTACTCGAGCGTCCACCCACCATACTTGAGAGCGACGAGCCTTCTTTCGCTGCTGTCGTGGAGACCATGGCCAGTATGATCTCCACTGGGATTTCACCTTTTGGACCCCACACTGCCTCCCCAGCGATCGACCCTTCTGTATCCACCGTAGCTGTCCTGTCTGAGAGCGTTGTGACGTCTGTCCCCACATCTGTGTCACTGACCTCTCTTGCCGCCTCGTCACCGATTTTGTCCTCCACTCCCACTGCTGCTGCTTCCACCTCACACCAGCCTGTGTCCCAGCCTCGCACTGAGGCTGGGCATTCACTAGTGAGCACAGCACCCGTACCACCCATGCCTGCTGTCCCGATCACCTACACCGCCTGTATTAGACAGCCCCGACCAGCTCAGCCTAGACCTGTCCGTCCCTCCGCTCCACCACCCCCTGACGCCTTAGTTCAGAGTGTTCGCGCTCTTGAGGGGGGTTGAGTGGACTCCGGGGTGATTTTAGGGCTTTGTCTTCCACAGTCACTACCATGCAGCACCGCCTCGAGCTACTTCCCAACATTCACTATTGCTTGACCCAGATCCTCGAGCGTTTGCCACGACCACCACCCACCCAGCAGACTGTACCACGACCACCACCACCACCACCCCCACCTCCGCCTCAGGACGGAGATGGCGCCGCACCACCAGCTTCGGCACACCCTTGATGCCTCCGATTTTTTGTCGATATGCTGCCCATTCTCTGCTTGGTCCTGATGATTTCTGCCTACCCCCTCCCCTTGCTATTTTTGTCCACATTTTGATCATATCATTCTATATCTCTTATTTCGGGAGTGAGGGAGAGTATTTTTGGTGACACCCACATTTTTTGCATCACTCTTGTCCTTGCATGCATCACATTCGCATCATATTTTTCATTTTTTTATTTTTATTTCTTTTTATCATGCATGCATACCCACCCCCTCCCACTACACGTCTCTCGGTGTGCCACACGTCGCACATTGAGGACACTGTGCACTTTAGCTTGGGGGAGTGAGTTCTCACGCTTTTTGCTTTTGTCACCCTTTATTTTTAGTTTTCCCACGTTTTTCCACTTTATCACTCACTTTTTCATCACTTTTTCATTTTTTACCATGCATCACGTTTTTCTTATTTTTCTTGTGTGATCGCATTGTAAATAGTTTTTATTTTCGTTTATCTTTATTTCTTTCATCTTTTGCTAGAGATGACTTTTCTGTGATGATGATAACGTGGTGTTAGCTTTTCTCTATATGCATGCTATACTTGTCATGTCATAGTGTTTTTATTTCTGATATCATATGCTATGTTCTGTTTTGCATTTAGAAATAGTAACCCACTCTCTTTTGGTGTATGAAAATGGATGAAATTCTATTATTAGCTGATGTCTGATGATTTATATGTATGCTATCGTAGAAAACACATCAAGATTCACGAATTGATGCTTATATCTGGAGTACTGCTTTCCTTTCTCCCATATCACTTCTTATTACATGACTTGTACTATTCACTTCGGGTTGATTGAATTGTTGCTAGCAATGATAAATCTGGATTAGTTTACTTTTTGAGATTAAACTGAGTAGATTATATTACCCTGCTGAAGTTGTCATGCACGCCCTATAGAGTGAACCGAGAGATACATTTATTTCTTTCTCAACATATCTTGAACATTATTTCTCTATTTTAAATTCATTGGTGAACCTCCCCTTAGCGATTCTATTATTGGCATTCCCCAGTTATTAAAATCACTTGCTCCAAATTCCCCGAAATCCAGAGAAAAAATACTTGTATATCCTTCTCTTTGATTTGGGATCATTGTGTATAAATGCTATTGAAAAAAAAAGAAAAAAATAAAAAAAGAAAAAAAAGGGAAAAAAAAGAAAAAGAAAAAGATTTGAGAATAAGAAAAGAAAAGAGAAAAGTAGTTCGAAAACGATCCCATCTCATATACTTTGTCTCTTTCTTCCCTCTTTTGTCTTATTTTTGACTTTTGGAGCTTCATAAAAATGGGGATGTAAATATCGTTTTATATATGCCACCACGCTTACAGATAAGCTTGGGGGAGAGAATCCAATGATGTGTGAGAGAGTGACTACTTGACGGTGCATGACGACCTAGGCTAAGTAATATTTTATACTCGGTGAGGTTGCTAAAGTTTCACGAAATCCAGAAATCTACGCTTAGCATTCATTTTATGAATACCGCATTTTTCCTATTCTTACTACTCTATCGTGTGATATCTCCTATACTCCCTTTAGAAAGCATTCAATTGAAAATTGTGTGATCTACGATATTGTATACCGCTTTAGATGCTTCAGACGATGTTAATCTTAGAATTATTCCATTTTTCATGCTATATCGATATTCTTGGGTTTTCTATTTCAAATGCACCATTATACTATGGTATCAAAATAAAAGACTTTGACATGTGTTTTATATTCGATGCATGCTATATGAGTAAGCAAAACCCACGTCCTGAGAAAACGATCTAGCAACTTCCCTCTTCGTTTTTCGTTTTCCATTTTCCACCTTTCCGCCGTTTTCTTTATCTTTATCCACCGGGATCGCTTTTTTACTTATCTTCCTCGAGGACGAGTAAGAGATAAGCTTGGGGGATTTTGATCACTCCATATTTTACACCTTTTTTTCTGCATGTTTGCATGCCATTTAGATCGCTCAAATCGTATTTTTCATGTTTATTCGACAATATTGCGATGCTTTTCATGATTTGTTGTTTTTGTCGTATTTCAGGAGATTTGGAGCGATTTGGAGTGATTCTGAGATGCACCTACTCCGGAGTGTCACCGACGACTCTCTTGGGGGGTATTTTGCTGTTGGAGAGGAGTGGAAGGAGAAAGAACGTTGTAGGAGCGACGATGAGGCGAAGATATGAAGTTTGGGCATTTTTAGCACTTCACTCGGCCGAGTGAAGGAGTCACTCGGCCGACCATAGGAAGCCCACTCGGCCGGCCAGATCGGACACGCAACAGGCGTGCACTCGGCCGAGCATCGCCATGCCACTCGGTCGAGCACCAAGTCACCCATCGCCCGAGTGGAGCCAAGACGACGGCATCAAAAATCACCAACTCTCTGTTTTCCGTCAGTCTGCTCTAATGACCCACTCGGTCGAGTGGAGAAAGACGGTCGCCCGAGTGACTAAGGCCGTCCGCCCGAGTGACCTCCGAGGAGACGACCCCCAAGACCCCCAACTCTCTGTTTTTGTACAGGGTTCGTCACTCGGCCGAGTGACATTTGTCACTCGGCCGAGTGACATTTGTCACTCGGCCGAGTGAGTCGCGCTGCCTGAAGCAAAAACTGCGGATTTGAGGCTGTGCAGGGGCATTTTCGTCAGGGTTTTTGGGCGATTTTGGGGGGTATTTAACCCCAGTTTTTAACCTAGTTTAGAAGAGCTTTTTCAGAACTTTTTGCAGCTTTTTAGATTAACTTTTTAGGGATTAGATTAAGCTTTAAGGGATGAGAGAAAAGTGAGATTTTGTTGGATGCTAGCTTGTTCTTCATTGGTTTGTATCTCTCTCCCTCAAAAACTCAATTTTTATTGATTTATTGAATATTGCTATGAATTCCATTGATTTTATTTGTGAATTTCTATTGAATTATATTATGAATTGTGAGTAGTTCATCGTCTTAGGGCGTAGGGATGAACCCTACGAGCCCAATCTCGAAATTGTGATGAATTGGCGAAACTATTGCTAGGTTTGATTAGGGTTAGTTTGGGATTGCTATAATACGAATAGCTAGGGATTCATATCGATTGGGATTTGCAAGAGATTGGATCCCAATTCGATAGAAAGCCCTAGATATCCGAATTGGGTTGCAATTGAATTTCTCCGGAATCGGGGACCGAAACTAGGGTTTTTCGATTGCAATTCTATACCAATACCCGTTTGCAAGAGATTGGACGGGTAGGAACTATCCCAACCTAGGTCGTGTCTCGAGTTTGCACGAGAGTGGGCTCGAGATACGATTGAATGATGACGTTGTTCTTCACGCTAGTTTGCCTAGGTTAGGGTTTACAAGAGATTGGACCCTGCCCTAGGTTGGCTATAGACCGGCAATAGCGCGAGAGCGTGAGCTTGGTTCCACATTTAGTTGCAACTAGTTCACCCAAATTTTCAAGCCTAGCAATTGTGAAACCTACGTGTCACAATGATGAGATACGAAAAGTAGCGGGGATTCCCTATCCCCTAAGCGTCTTTATTAATTTGTTAATTCTTCTATACATTTGAACGACTGTGACCGCACATTTGCGAACATTTCCCGACTTTTCCTATAGCCAGGTGATTCGAAGAAGACACTGTTATTAGGCCTCCCTGTGTTCGATACCCGCTCGCCGCTACACCGTGCGCTTGCGGTAAGACTACGATCGTCGCCGCTCCGGGACATGTATCCGGGGCGCGATCAATGCCAAATCTTTGCAGAACCTTTTCAATGTAGGCCTTTTGTGATAATCCAAGTATACCTCGAGAACGATCTTGATGTATTTGAATTCCTAATACAAAAGATGCATCACCAAGATCTTTCATCTCAAAGTTCTCAGCTAGAAAGTTCTTGGTTTCATGCAATAAGCCTTCATTGTTACTGGCAAGTAAAATGTCATCGACATATAAAACCAGAAATGCAAATGTACTCCCACGAAACTTATGGTATATACATTCATCAACCAAATTCATCTCGAAGACAAATGAGATGATAACTTGATGAAACTTAAAATATCATTGCCGAGACGCCTGTTTGAGTCCATAGATGGATTTCTTAAGTTTGCAAACCATATTCTTTGGGTCTCCCGACACAAAGTTTTCTGGTTGCACCATATAAACTTCCTGATCAATGTTCCCATTAAGGAACACTATTTTAACATCCATCTGATGTAACTCAAGATTGAAATGAGCCACTAATGCCATTATTATCCTGAATGAGTCTTTCGTGGAAACCGGAGAGAAAGTCTCATTATAATCAATGCCTTCCTTTTGAGTAAAGCCCTTAGCGACAAGACGTGCATTATATCTTTCTACATTACCTTTTGAATCCCTCTTGGTTTTAAATATCCATTTGCAACCAATAGGTTTCACGTCTTTAGGTAATGGGACAAGATCCCAAACGTCATTGTCCTTCATTGACTTTATTTCCTCATTCATGGCATTTATCCATTTTAGAGGTTAGAACCATTTTTGTCTTGATGGAAGTTGATTGGATCATCTTCCATCACACCAATATCAACTTCATGTTCTTGGAGATATGCAATGTAGTCACTTGATATTGCACTTCTCCTCTCCCTAATGGATCTCCTTAATGGCAATGGTTCTTGAGGTGCAAGGGTTTGTTCTTCCTGAATGGGAGGAGCAATAACATTGTCTTGAATATTTGTGTCTTGTTCTATAATAGGAATAGAATCCTGATCAATAACAAGATAACCTGTGGGAATATCTACATATTCATCTTCAAAAACAATGTCTCTTCCTAAATCTCCCCCCGCAAACCCGGTATCCTCAAGGAATCTGGCATTTCCAGTCTCAAAAATATTCTTATTTATGTGATCGTAAAATTTGTAACCCCTCGATCTTTCAGCATACCCAATAAAATAGCAACTAACTGTCCGTGTGTCCAGCTTCTTTTCAGTAGGCCTATAAGGCTTTGCCTCAGCTGGGCATCCCCATATGTGCATATGCTTTAGACTAGGTGATTTGCCCGTCCAAAGCTCATATGGTGTTTTATTATTTGTTTTAGTTTGGACACGATTAAAGATGTAAGCTGCAGTTTTCAATGCTTCTCCCGAGAGGCTTTCTGGTAAAGTAGAATGACTAATCATACTCCTCACCATGTCCTTAAGCGTTCTGTTTCGTCTTTCAGCTACACCATTCATAGTGGGTGAACCCGGTATGGTGTACTGTGGGACAATACCGCATTCATCTAGGAATTTAGCAAATGGTCCTGGACGTTGTTCACCTGAACCATCATATCTGCCGTAATATTCACCACCATGGTCAGACCTGACAGTTTTAATCCTCTTGCCTAGTTGAAGTTCAACTTCGGCCTTATAATTTTTGAACGTGTCCAAGGACTGAGATTTTTCATGTATGAGATAAATATAGCCATATCTTGAATAGTCGTCTATGAACGTTATAAAATATTGCTGACCATTCCATGCAACCGAAGGGAATGGTCCGCAAATATCCGTATGTATAAGTTCTAAGACTTCACTGGACCTTTTGGCTTCAAATCTCCTTATATTGGTTTGTTTTTCCTTTATACAATTAATGCAGTATCAAAATCTGAAAAATCTAAAGGTTTGAGAATATCGTTTGACACAGTCTCTCAATTCTCCTTTTGGAGATGTGACCTAATCTCTTGTGCCATAACGAACCTGAATTCTCATCAGTTAATTTACGCTTTAAAACCTGTGTACCCACATGCAAGGTTTCATTTGCAGCAATTGTATCAAGCAAGTACAGATTATCAGTCTCAGACAAATAACCAGAACCAATAAAAATGGAATTGAGAGACAAACTGAATTTCCCATTCGCAAATGAATAACAATAACCAGATTTGTCCAATGCAGAAATAGAAATAAGGTTTCGTCTAAACGACGGTACAATAAATGTCTCAAACAAATCCAAATGGCTTCCAGTTCTTAAAGATAATCTGAAATCCCCAATTGTAGCAACCTTCGCCTTCTTGCCATCGCTCACAAAGATGAATATTTCAGCATCATTTGGCTTTCGGCAGTTCAGGCAGCCTTGCATAGACACACTGATGTTAGTAGTTGCACCAGAGTCTAACCACCAAGTGTCTATGGGTACAGAAGTTAAATTAACTTCTGAACAAACCAAATTGAGAAGAGTACCTTTCTTAGCATGCCAGGCGTGGTAATTAGAGCACTGCTTCTTCACATGCCCTTCAACACCACAAAAGAAACAACTATCTTTCTTGACAGCCTGTACAGGCTTCTTTTGTTGTTTCTTAGGTGGGGCTGTAACTGCAACTTCCTTTCCCTCTTTCCTTTTGTTGTCTTTAGGGGCAAAGGAAACATTTACACTTTCAGTCTTATCCTGCTTCAGTCTGTCCTCTTCCTGTACATAGTGCGAGATGAGCTCATTCAGAGACCAAGTCTCTTTCTGGCAGTTGTAGCTCACCTTAAACTGATTGTACTGTGTAGGAAGGGATATTAAAACCAAATGCACAAGCAAGTCCTCAGAGAGGTCAAGCTTTAGTGCTTTCAACCTTGAAATAAGATGGGACTGTTCCAGAATATATTCCCTTATTTTGCCTTTCCCTTTATAATTCATTGAGATTAGGCTTGTCAGAATCGTACCAATTTCTGCCTTTTCGTTTCTGACAAACCTTTTCTCAATGTCTGCAAGGAAACCTTTAGCTGTCGTGATCGAATCAGACATAGAGCCCCGAAAGGCTTCAGGAATGGCTCTCTTCATGATCATGACACACATGTGATTAGACTTATCCCACTTTTCAAACTCCCTCTTTTCCTCAGAGGTACTCTTTTCCGTAGTAAGTGGGGGACAGTCAGTTCTAATCGCAAGGTCCAGATCCAATATCCCAAGAACTACGAGTAAGTTCTCTTTCTAGGATTTGAAATTCGAGCCATTAAACACCGGAATTGAGTTTAAGCTAGCAGTAATATTCGCGGGAGTAGCAGCTGAAAATAGGACAATAAACATAGACAAACATGCTAACATAAGTATTAATTTGTGAAGCAAAATTGTAAATTCAAAATTGCATGTTCCCATCTCAAGATATCCCTAACTAGCTTAATATTTATCTTTGGATAAACTATTAACTAGCAAATGATATCTTGTCGCAGCAATCAAATAAAGACAATAATTAACATGCCAAAATTAAAACTTCCTTTGGGCCGAATTAAAATTGCATGCATATGTCTCAACAATCATCACTTATTTATTGCTATAGGTGTGGATAAATTAGCATAGAACGGTAATATGCCGTTGGCCTGATGTAACATTCATGAATAAGATATGCACACAAAATTCCTTTTGTATTTAAGAAATGAAATGGTGCAAACAACAGAGCCCACTTTGGCAGGATGATGAGTACACCAAGTCACCCCAAAAATACATACATCAAAGTTTGAATTTATCATAGCACAATTAATACCGAACTACTTAACAAGAAGAAATTTAGATGAAAAACTTTAATTTACTCCTACGATCCAATTAAAATTCATTTAGGCAACTAATTATACACATTATGTATTTTATCCGTTTACATTCCGAAATAATAACAATTTTAATACTGGAACCCACTTTGGTGGAATTTCACCAAAAATCAGAATCATTTTGAAATGTATATTTATAACTGAATTTTTGCCTAAAGAATTTAAAAATCGGAATAAACTTAATTTTAACGCACAAATAAACCGAATGAGGAAATATACACAAGATGGCATTTTATTTCCCCTAATTATTAGTGCATTAACATATCCAAAATTGGGCTTTAAAAAAAGAAATTAATTGTATCCCCAAAACAGGGTTCAAACATATCAAAAAAATTCAATTTTAAGCCCAAAATTGTGAAGTGCCCAAAACAGGCCCAAATTAGAAGCTCATATACTGAAAAATTAATAAATTTTTGAAAAACATTCTGTTTGGGCCCAATTTGGCCCAAAGTCTGCTAGGGTTAGAAACCCTAGCAGATTTTTGGGTCCAACCACGGGGCCGACCGCCACCGGCCCCCTTTCTTCAGATCCAGCGCCGGCGGGGGGCCGGCGCCGACCGCGATCTGCCGGGGCGGCGGGGCCATCCCGTCGCTGCGACGAGCAGGCCCCAGAGGCGCCTGCCGTCGCCTGATCAGGTGTGGCAACTGCCGCCCCGTCTCCTGCGACGAGCAGTCACCTCTGGCGCCTGCCGTCGCCCGATCAGGGGCGGCGGTTGCCGCCCCGTCTCCGCGACGAGCAGGCGCCAGAGGCGCCTGCCGTCGCCTAATCAGGGGCGACAACTGTCGCCCCTTTTCTGCGAACCCGGCAGACCCCCACCAAAGGTGGGGGTCAGAAATGGCCGGCGACGGGGGTAGGCACCCCCGATCGTCGGAAAATCGTGCCGGGGCGACGCGAGTCCACCCCCTTCACTGAAACTGAATGATTTTGTGGCAGATTTAACGGGGGCGGCACTGCCGCTCCCTTTCTCCCCTTCCTTCAACCTACAGGGGTGGCAAAACCGCCCCTTTCTCATCTGTGTCGACGCCGGCATCGCCAGCGCGATCTTCCAATGGGGGCGGCAGGACCGCCCCTCTATTGCTGTGTCGGGCGGCGGCCGGCGGGCCGCACTCGATCTAGGGTTTGTAAAAAACCAATTTTTTTAGAAAAAATTAATCAAAACACCAAATTTTGCACAGATCCGAATAGAAAACAGATTAAAAATCAGATTTTTATCAGATCTACTACGAGCAGGCAAAAATTCAAGATCCACAGCATGGTGGCTCTGATACCGCTTGTAGGAACTAGAGATCTAAACAAGCGTTCTAACCAAACAACACAGATCTAGATGCATGACATGCGGAACCTTAAATCATTAACCTACTCTGTTTAGCGGAAGCGTACCTGAGTCCATCGCTAATAATCTGAAAGATCCTGACGATAGCGCAATGGTCGATCTTCCAGAATAGCACGAATCAACCAGTTGGAGAATCAGTTTAGCCTTCTTCCAGTTTCTCTCCTAGCGACGGGACATAGAAAAGACGGCTCAATTTGTTCGTGTATTCCGGGGACCAAGACCGCTAATATTTATAGGCTAGCCTCCATATCCCTAGGGTTTCCAACTCGACCCATCAACGAGTTGAAGCCCAATAGTCTCTACACATAAAGTCCCCACAACCTGTTTAACTCATTTAGCCCATTTAATTAATTAAAACCATATCATTTAATAAATTGGGCTTAACATGACAGCGTATCACTTATATAATTATTCACCGCATATTAGCCCAATGTTGGATTAAGATCCAACTTAGTTAGATAAGTTCCAACAATAAGCCCATAAAATTTATATTAAAGGCCGACTCTAAAAGTTAATATCTGGGATTAAAAATTAAAAAAGGATCGATAAATGACGGATTTGAGTTGTGCAAAATAGGTGGAATGCGTGGCTTTTACATTTGCAGGAGGACAAAAAAGATGTACGGAAGTAAAATTCTAGTTTAATTTAATTTTTTTGGGAATATATAGTAATTAAACTAGAAAGATGGTACAATGGAGCACTACAAGTCATTTAATTTAACATGAATTTATTCTATAAAAGATTTAACTTATTCCTTAACCTACTATTTACATGAACCGAGTATGCATATACAAATCTTAATTGCTAAAAATGCATTCGACTGAAAATGAAAAACTTTAAATAGCAAATCATATATCAAACATGCATCTTCTCTAAGAATGCCAGGATCACAACCGAAATTATCTCGTGCACCCCTCCGTCGTCGATGCTCATGACGGTGAGGAGCTTCTTCTTCGAACCTCCTTCAATCGAAGTCATCACATAAATACAACGAACAAAATGAGATAAATCCAATGGACTTATGGATAATATCTTGGAATAGAATTCGATAATGATGGATTTAGGTTTATCTCATTTCCTTTATCTCATTTTGTTCTTCATGTTTATGTGATGGCTTCATGATGGCTTCGGTTGAGGGAGGTGCGAAGAAGATACTCACCATCCTAAGCATCGACACAACGGGGTGTGCGGGCTAATTCTGGCTTTGATTTTGGCAGTCTTAGAGGAGAAGCTACAAGTTTGATATAAGATTGCCATGCAAAAAAATTCATTTTCAGTCGGATGCATTTTTCCAGTTAAGATTTATATTTGTATACTCAATTAATGTACGTAATTGGTTAAAAAATAAGTTAAACCTTTTATAGAGTACATTCATGTTCAATGAAATGAACCGCAGTCCTCCATCGATTCATATTCCTACCATCTTCCCTAGTTTAATTAGGTCATATTCCTAAGGAATTCAATTAGACTAGAATTTTACTTCCGTACATCTTTTATGCCCACTTGCAAATGTAAAAGCCATGTGTTCCACATTTTTCCCCCAACTAGAATCAGACATTTGTCGATATTTTTTTAAAATTTTAATCCCAGATTTAAACTTTTCAAATCGGCCATTAATATTAATTTTATTGGCTGTTGACTCAAACAGGATTGATTTTTAATTATTTGCATCATTTGTCTCGTTGCATGAATATAAATAACTACATATTTATTTTTGTAATACTTAATTTGTTCTTATTTAATTTTATTCGACTTTGGTATCGGGGCTTGAGTTGACGTATTAAAATTAATATTCCTTCGTTCAGCATGCCTCTGTTTTGCTTTTTTCAATTGATTTTTATTAAATAGCATGCTAAATAACAATAATTATGATAATTGTAAATAATTATTCTTAACATTAGTATTTACAATTCTTTTATGTATTCCATTCCTGCTTCTCAAGAAGTCATTTTAACCCCCGGTTCCAAGCCCGACAACGTATAGGGTAAATATTAAATAATTCATTATCTTGACCTAAATAAACATAATTGATCCAATGGCGGCCAAATTCATGAGAAAATCTCAATCGTTTGGTTTTTAATTTGATATATAATAGTCATAACTAATTGTTTTCCTTTATCTACGACGACTTAACCCGATCTTATTAGAGTTATATCATATTATCTTTATGCCAACCATCTATTTTAACAAATAAGTTTCAAGATTTATAATTTGAAGCTTAAATTTGATACTTTTATCTTAGTGACTTCATCTATGTAATATGTCCAATTAATTGTATTAACCTACAAGTAAAAAAATTTACCTCTAACAATTGAACATAAACTCATATATATTTATTCGTACGTATAATTTCTAGCTCACTCGGGTGAATTAGTTGATGCTAATTAATTTTTTTCTTTCATTAAAGGAGCTAGATGAAAACCATGCGAGAATTTGCAACACTTTGACGTGGAGACAGGTACAAACACTTGGGGCTTGATTGCTGCCATGCTGCTTCCAATGTCAATTGCAGGCCAATTCTTAAGGCAAAGGAGATGACAAACGTTTACTTGAAACATTGTTTCAAGATATTCCCCCAGAGCAGGTGCTTTTATTCACGTACAAACCATTTTGTAAATTAATTAGTTATATATGTGCAAAAACATATGATCTTATAAGAACGCTTCATGCATGTTTAAAATCATTCGTTTGATTAAAAATACGTATCATTCCTTTACGGGGTCGAGGTACGATCGAGTATACCTGCACTATTTAGTGCAGGTTCTGCTTCGAGATTTAAAAAAGTAAGCGATGCTCTTACCAAAATTGTAATCCACACAGAAAATTTGAATTCAGCTCATTTAAGATATCCACTAGGTTTATGTAACTTTTCTTATAATTTTTTGTGAAATCTTATTTTAATTACACGGTAATTAAAATGCTCGTTGCATTCTTTACTATTATTGTTGTAGTTTTACAAGGCAAAATCGGATTCTTCGTTCGATGCCCTTGTCTCTGATGTCTGCCTCACTACCTATATTGTCCCAACATACCACCATCCTCATCACTTTGAAACAATAAAGACTGATGTGGAGATATACTAATTCAACTTGTGTGATTGTGGCATAGGTGCCAACAACCCCGTAAGTATCGCGAACCATGAAAATTTGTAATTTTATTTCACATCCAAAATCTTAATAATGACTGATGATGATCATGATATTACTTTTGCAGACGAATGAATGTGGATGAAGTAACTACAGATCATGATGTAAGCTGAGACATGTTTCACTAGTTCTCCAACGTGTTCGATGCCTTTGTCAAAACAAGCTGGTATCGACTGATCGACTAGTACATTTGTGAGCAGCGAACTGAACTCCAAAAGTGAATTCCTTTGTATTTGGTTAACTTAATGTCCTTTTTAGAATTAAAAATAAAGGGCACAATTTAGTCTCTTAGCTCTAAACGATTAGTCTAAAATATATGCTTAGCTACAATTAGCAGTCAAGGTAAATTATTGCTTCCCAATGTTAGCTTTAGTCGTTGTTTTCTATAATAGAATAAAACTACAATGTTTCTAAACTAATCAAAGTGATATGATAAATTTAACGAAATTATAATTTAGAAAATGAAGTAAGATATTTACAAGTGATACATATAATGCATGAGGTCTGGCGTGTTTCGCAGAAGGACGACATGAAAGGTGTCCTGGCATCGGTCGATCTAGCAACCGAAGATAATCTACCAGGTCACATAACGGCGGGCAAGAGATTGCTAAAGAAACTGATCGTAAAGGCCAACTTAATCAAAAAAGCATACAAAAAGAGTAGCGTTGTCGGAACTAATGAAGATGACCGGATTCATTTCGCAAAGTTACTGTCAAATGATCGGAAATATTGCCAGAGTTTCCCCATGGCTTGAAAATGATTTAGGTGAACAAAATGTACACATAATAAAATCACACTCAACACTTATGACTTTATATTAGTATTTGTTATGCATCAAGATCAACTCTTAAATATGATCTATTGAATTGGCTAGTCAGGCCTCTCTTATTTGATTTTAGAGTATATGTGCATAATCTACATTATTATTATTAATGTTATTACTATATTAGTGATATAATTATTAATGATACCATGAGACCATGTGCCATCTCAAGTTCGTCCTATTCAAAAGGCCACTCCGGTGCTACATACTGCTTCTAGAATATTAAATTTGGTCTTGTAAGAGATGTTTTCAATCCGTTAGGCATTATAAGCTCTGGTAGATCATTAAATTTACTATTGGTCGAATCATTCTTTATCATTTCGTAGATATTATTTTTAGTTTTATTTTGTAATGCGTCTACCTCTTTATAAGCATTTATTTCTAATTAAATTTATAAAGAGAAAATAAGTCATAAAATTGTAATTTGGTTCCACGTTAATATTAGCCCTCGGCATGACAACATTATCCACACGAAAGACATCCTTATCTGCATAGAAATAATCTATGAGGGACACCGGGTCGACCCCTGAAAATTTGTAGGAATCTGAGGTTTATATAGCTCAAGAACAATCGAAAAAATACACGATAACATACATACCACTATGTGAACATTCATGCATGGAAACTAAACTTGGTAGTTTATGATAGATCCTTCAGGTGCAGGAACGAATCGAGTTGGTATGCCTCAAGACCAAGTCTGGGTACACTCAATTTTGTTTTAAAGGTTCTTATTCTTGGGCTTATATAATAATATTATTTGTGGATTGAGTTCAACCAAAGGATACTCCCAATAGAATAAAATAAAAATAAGAACAAACAAAAACACATTTGGATTTTAATTATGTTTCCATAATTACGACTATAAGTGGGCATTAAATGTGAGGATTGACATGATCATTCATGATAATATTCAACCGAGTTGATTTGACTCCTCATGGATAGATTTTCAAGATCGAATTTTCATCTCCCAAGCTATGTAACTCCATTATCAGATTCCGTACCTGAAACCTAAATAGTGGGGTCATTGTTAGACCTCATTTTAGATCAAAGCATAAGGTCACACTGTCTTAGTTTGTTGGGGTCCATTTATATTAACCCCAAAGATTTGACTCCAATGTCATTGATTGAAGCAAACTCAACTATTTACAAGTAAGCATATCTTTAAGAATATAGCCACATCCACTTACAAATTAACTTTACACAAGCTTTACCACCAAGTATGTATATAGCTATTGGTGGCATAACCAACGCAATGAAGTATCTAAGTTGGGTAACATAGGGAGCTTTGGAGCAAATTTCTCTACTTTTTTGTTTGCAAACTTGAACACAAACTAATAATGATTGGACATTAATTTTTCCCTTAGCAAATCCAGATATTCTCAGTTTTTGACAGCCTCGCAGGAATTGTAGCTCTGCCTCTTTAGATCAGAAAGGAAAATCTCAAAATTTTGCTATTCTACTTCTATTTTGATGATTTTCTTAATGTAAACAAGAAGATTATGGCTAGTTTGGTTGATCATGTTAAATAAATCAAAGGTTAAATTATAAAAGACGAAATGTAGGTGAATATGATTCTAATTTCTAATGCAATTCCAATTGCAATTCAGACGGACAAGCCTCAACTAACTAATTTTTAAGTGTGGATTGAATTTATTCTTACTTGCTTATTTTATTTGTTGATCATGCTCAATCATCAATGTCTAATAGATAGAACTTGTAAACAATATTGCTCGGAGCATCAAGCAAGATATCAAAAGAGGAACGAGGTACTGCAGACCTATGGAGCATGGAAAGCAGGCAATGAATAATAGCACATCTAAAATCCAATGCAATTTTTTGGAACACATGTATAATGGATGAATTGCCTGCTTCTATGACTAGATGCATTACTACTCTATGACTAAATGTGTTGCTACATGCTAATTTTATCATTTTATGTATTGTTTCTTTTTATTATAAATATGTAAAACATGTTGACTTTGCTATCATATTTTGAAGGTTTCGCAATTGATAGGTTTGACTTCTTTAAAAAGTTGAAAAGGTTTTGCAAATGTTACCGTATGGCATCATACACAAAGTATCCAGATAAGTCGACCATAACATGCTTTGTGAGTTTAAATGGTTTATTGGTTTGAATATAGTTAGATATATCCATGGCATGTATATGGCATCTATTTTACACATCGGATATGATACGTTGATATTTAGACAATATCCACAAGATATCCTTGATATCGGCAAACATATATCATATTTTTCAGGCCAATATGTGTTTGATATCTGATATTTAGATCCATACAACTAATAAGATGAATCACTATTTTAGATAACTTTAGTGATCAATCGACACTTAATAGGAGTAATCTCAATAAATTTAGTGTTTGTGTTTGTAGTTCGACCAACAAAATGTAAATAGGCCTAGTCATTTTAGGACTGAGACTAAGTCTAACACAATGTTGGTGCCATTGCAGAAATTTAGAAGGATGCTCATATGGCAGCATAGGTTTAGCTGATCTTGGGCTTGGTTGATCTCTCGAAAAGCTGAAATATTAAAAAAAAACACGCCCTTATAAGCAATGTTTTGGTGGAAACGTTAGTCACGAAAGACAACACTAGTGTCAAACCCTTGACCGCAACATCGAGACAACTCCCCACGGAGTAGGTACCGTTTTAAACAAAAAATGGCAATATCCTCCCTTGATCCAAAATTCCAAAATATTATTAAAATCGGAGCCCTAAAAGATACAAACAAAAAATGAGCCATTGGAGGTGAAATTTTAAAGAAATTTGATCCCCTTATGGCAAAAAGGCAAAAATGTTGTGAGTTGAGGGAGGCCTTTGGCCTCCCTCCCCTCTCTTCATCTCACCATTTACTCCCCACTAACTTAGTGGGGAGTCCCTTGGACTCCTAATCTATTAAGGAAATGAATATATATAGAGAGCCATGGCTAATACCATGGCTACTCATGATTGAGACAATTTTACTCTTCTCTAAATTCCTTCAACACATTATCAGCACTTCCGCTCGTCTATTTTGAGCTATTATTCCCGTCTCCCCTCAAAAATCCATCCCCTATGCGCTAAGGAATCTCGTGTTGCGGCTGTACGTTGCGGCGTTCCACTTGGGCGTGTTCGGAGCGTGGAATTTTCTCTCTACGGATCTTCTAATTTTTCGATCATCCCTAGATTTTTAATCTAGAGGTAATATCCGTCGATCACGTAGATAGTTACCAACAAATTTTTGATTTAGCTATGATTTTTTACAACCTAATTTAGGCATGTTTCAAATCTGCTATATACATTATCAAATATTTGATACAATAAAAAAAATAATAAAATAAAAAAAGACAAACACCCCTAAGCCCACTTTCGGCTGCCCCCGATACACGGGGGTCTCCATTCGCCGCCCCCCCCCCCGCAGGAGGGCCTCTGGTGTTTCCGCACCCCCCCACCGTCGGGCGGGGGGTCTCCGTTCGCCCCCCCACCCCCCGCCGGCAGGCGCGGGGGGGGGGGGGTCTCCGTTCGCCGCCCACCCCCCCGTCGGGGGGGGGGGTTCTGGTTTCTCACCCCCCCGAAGGGGGGTTCCGTTCGAGCCACCCGTCGAACGGGGATCTTCGCAATCGAAACTCCTGTCGAAATCATCTCTTTAGTTTGCAATCAAGGAAAAATTTCATTGCCAGATTTCCCGTCGAAATCAACTCTTGGAGATTGCAATCAAGGATAAATTTGAAATTGTGTAACTTATCCTGTCGAGGGGACCCTCTACGAATTAGATCGCCGAAGCTACGGAGCTCCGCCCCACCCTCCCAGTCGGAGGGGGGGCCGTCTCGCTGCATCCCCCCCTGTCGAGGGGAGGGCTCTTCCCCGACGCCCCCCATGAAGGGGGCACCCCATCGGAGAGCCGCGTTGGCCGTCGAAGAGCCACCCCCCAAGTCGGGGGTTCTTCTTTTCGCATCTTCGCCCCATCCCCGTCGGAGGGGGGCTTCGTCTGCGCCAGCCCCCTATCGGCGGGTGGGGGGTCTGTTGCCGTGAAACATCCCCCCGACGGGTGAGATCCCCTGCGACGCCCCCCTGCCGGGGGCCCGGTACTCTACGCCGACTGGAGGGGACAAAACGGAATTATAGGGCTTTGAGGGATTTTTTTGGGCACTATATTAACCCTAAAAATTGTGTATTGGGTTTTGGTTAATTCAACTTTTTGCATATGGGCCATCTGCCCAAATCTTAATAATATATTAGATGGGCTGTTTATTGGGCCTTAAGCCCAGTTTATAAATGAGAATAAACTTAAATTTTGATTTAGGACTTATGTTAATATTTCCCTAAATTAAATTTTTTGATCATAACAGTCTATGGGCCAGCAGCCCAAAATTTTAATAAATTTGATAGCCTGTTCATTTGGGCCTGGAGCCTATTTGTAACCTTGTTTATAAATTCTATGGGCCTGCAGCCCCATTTACCTAATAATTATTTTTCCCTACCAAAAACGGGCCTGAAGCCCAGTAATTCTTATTGCAATCTTTAAAGTGTTAATTAATATTTTGACACTGGGCCTGCAGCCCAATTGTTAATTTGACTTATTAGGGCCAGAAGCCATGTAAATCCTATTGCAATAATTAATTTGTCAATTTTTGGCGAATGGGCCTGCAGCCCAAATATAAATAAAATATTACATATGATTAATTTTTATGGGCCTGCAGTCTCATTCAAATTACTAATTTATTTTTCCTTGTCATGGGCCTGTCGGCCAGCCTTTCATATTGCTAAATTCATAACAATATTGCATTATTATTAAATTATGGAATATTAGAATTTTTCAAAATATAATTATCTTAAGGATCCTGCGACCGCTCTGCCGTTAGTAAACTAACCTAACGGTGTATGACGTCTCCCCGTGGTCCGAGAGATTATTATATTTTCTAGCCTATTTTTTCCATTTAATATATGCCTGTGTTATATACATGCGTGGTTGTTTCTTTTGTGCCTGTAGCATTTATAAACTGCGTGGATGTTTGTCTAAGCTAAAATGTGATTTTTGGGATCGGCCAATTTGATACCCTTCATATTCCTTGCAATTTTATTTTCTTTTTGAGAGAATTTGTAAGTGAGGATTATATGTATTTATTCAAAGACCGGTGTACCGACAACTGAAGACGGCGGCATAAATTGGAAAACATAGGGACCCATTCTGGGTTTCCAAATTGTATTTTTGTTTACGGACTGTATATTCGGACTTTGGACTTTGTATTTATTTGGGTATCTGGCCGATCCCCACATTTTACTTATTTTTTAATGCTTGAATTTCAATTTTAATTAATTTATGCTTATTTTAAATTGCGTAGATAAAATGGCAAAATTGGCAAGCGTCAATTTCGAAGTCCTTAACACTGCAGGAAAAAATTACCTGAGTTGGCGAGTGGACCTGAAGTTCCACTTGCTTTCGATGGCCCTCCTTGGTTCCATTTTGGCTCCTTCATCGGCCCCAGTAGCGGCCGATGCTTCTGCTACATCTAGCAGTAGCACTCCTAACACTGTCTCCGACGTGGATAAGGCGAAAGCCATAATCTACATTAGGAAACATATAGATCGGACCTTAAAGGCCGAATACCTAACGGTAGAGGACCCAATGGAGCTGTGGACAGCGCTGGAGGCACGGTATAAACATCAAATTGATGTAATATTACAGCGTGCCAGTTATGAGTTGGAAAATCTCAGACTTCAGGACTATAAGTCCGTCGCTGAGTATAATTCTGCACTTCATAATATCACCTCACACCTGAAGTTGTGCTGTGAAGAAGTGATAGAACAACGCATGATGGAAAAGACATTTACCTCGTTTCATGAGAAAGATGCAATCATCATGCAGCAGTATCCTGAAAGCAAATTCACGAAATTTTCTGATCTGATCTCATGCCTACTTAGGGCAGAGCAGATTCGAGATTTACTGATAGCCACTCATAATTTGCGTCCAACTGGTACTGCACCTATCCCTGAAGCCCACCACGTTTCTCCCCGGAAGTGGAAAAACAAGAATAAGGCTAATAATAACAAAGGGAAAGCTGTGATGAAGAATGGACGAGGAGCAGCAACCCCGTCCAACAACAACAATACATGAAAGAGTAACTTCACATGGAAGCAAAAGAACACTGACCAAGTGTCACTTCCTAAGAAGAACTGGGAGGATAAATGACATAGATGCGACATGACTGGCCATTGGTCCAGAATCTGCCGCACTCCTCGCCACCTCCAGGAACTATATCAGGCGAGCCAGAAGTCTCTGCCTGAAACAAACTTGGCGGCTGTTCAGCCACCAATGATGTTCACTGCAAATGACTTCGAGAACAACGACCTGCTTGATTAATCTTCAAATTTTATCTATGCATTTAAAATTCAATGTTGCTTCATCTTTAATTTGCTTAAGTACGAACTTTTATTTTGAATGTATTTTTCATTGACTTAAATAAAATTTCGTTTTACTTATAGATGAAGTATGGAATATTGTGGACAGTGCCTCGTTGCACTGGTATAGCATTGAGATTGCTCCCACATACAACGAGACTATAAGATGCAAATTCTCCTCTTAAACATATAGGAAATCTCCAATTTTCAAGGATATTTCTTTTAAAGAAAATAACTTGAAAATTGTGGATAATATATATTGAATATCAATATGTAACTCGTCAAGAGAATGGCCAGAAGACCATCTACTTACGATTTCATTGGACCCCCGTCGGGCCCCTATAATTACAGATATTCATCCTTTAGAAAGCCAACTCGACTGAGCACCAGAAGTGCCTTTTTTGCCATAATTTTAAACTCTAGCAAAATGGACTTGGTCATCCTGGATCAACGATGATGGACGCATCATCAAATGAATCCTTTGGAGAACCTGAAGATTCTTCAAAAGGTTGAGTTTCCTTGTCCCCCTTTGTCATAAGGGAAAACTAATAGAGAGACCTTCCCTCCTGAAAGTGGGTTTAGAGTCTCCTGGATTCATTGAGAGAATACATGGTGACCTTTTTCGGGCATATTCACCCCGCAAATGGCCCATTTTCGGTACTTCATTACTGTACTGAAATATGCATCTACTATATGGTCTTATGTGTGCCTTTATATTCACTCGCAACCTAGCTTTCTCAAAAGCTTATAATGTGGGTGAATTTACTACACATATCATTTAAGACTTCTGCCAAGCAACTTGCATTAAAATTGAACATCCAGCAGCATGTTCAACCTCATAACAGGTTAGCAAAGTCTCTGGTAAAGAGACTCCAATGGATTTCATGTCCATCGTAAAATCGCAGTTGCCTGTTAATGTTTAGGGACCATTACACTGCATTCTGCATCGCTTATCACGATACAACCCGCTTGTTGCCATATCTTATTGCTGATGCTGCTTGCTTATGGTTTACCACCAAGTCTTGATAAATGTGAATTTGATGAGCAAAATCTCTTTGAAATAGGCATGCAGTCTAAAGAAGCCTGAAGCTTCTGAGACAATATCATGGGACACAAAAGTCCTCATCTCATTATGATCTGCATACTTTTTTTGTGTGAAGTTGAGATCCAGAAGATCCTTCACATTCAGACTAAAGTACATCAACTGCCGGATAAAATTGCAGACAACCAGAAGATTGTTCATTCACACGTCCCTGCTGCCAACACGCCAGCTAGGATTGACATTCCCAAAGATGGATGCAATCCACCGGCAGCAGAATTGGCTGTACCTCAATTTAAAAGAGGACGCCTGCCAGGTTCAAAATATAAAATTCCTCAAAATAGGAAGATTCCTGGATATATCAAAATGATCCAACCACAGGATACTGAGCTCAGACCAGCAACCTCTCCCCTCCTAATTTCCCATGCAGAGGAAATAACAGGAGACACATCATTATATTACGTATGTGCTGGAGAGGTACTGGACATATATAGCACAGTCGTCGTCGACGGTTTTGCTTTCGCTATTGCCGTTCATGTCATTGAATACGACGATGACGTCTACCCACTTTTCTATAGCGTAAACGCATAGAATGGCCAAAGTGGGACGAGTTAATAAGAGTAGAGCTGGACTCACTCTTGAAAAGCAAAGTCTTTGGACCAGTAGTCCATACACCTGAATGTGTAAAAACCTGTGGAATATAATTCGGATTTCATAAAGAAATTGAAATGAATGAAATGTGATCATTTTCCTACTAAGCCTACACTTCTCTGAAAAAGCCAATACATGCAGCTCATGGACGTTGTGACTGCATATATATACGGCAATATAGATATAGAGATCTATATAAAACTTCCAGAAGGGTATACTCTACCCCCAGAGATGAAAGAGAGACGTAGAAACGTCTTCTCCATAAAGGCTACAAAGATCATTAGTTGATCTTAGCAATATTCTGCCTGTGTATCTTTTTCGAAAGATCGTTGACAGGATTTGTAATATTCGCCGTATATGTGGTCGACTTAAAGTTAATAGGATCTCCTGCAGAGACCATTTAGATAATAGATAGCTTTAAGCATACCTTGTAAATGAAAAACCTAGGTATAACAAGGTATTATCTCGGCTTATATATTTAACCCCTTCGTGGTGGAACCCTTTAATATCTTTCATACACCTGGAGTTTATGAAGAATGATGTCCACTTGCATCCTATTAAAAATGGATACTTATGTATGACACCTTCCAGTAGCTGGAAGAGGGGGAGGACATCCTAGGTCCCGAAGAGCCTAGCTCTAGTGTACTTGTTACACTTCTTTATCTGGCCAACTGCATGTATCTTTGATAGGATGTCTCCAGTAAAAGTTGTTTACCAGATATAGTGTTGCCCTGGAGAGCAACACTAGACCAAGGATAAGCTGCTTCTGCACAACTTCCAAGGGTCAAGGAATATATATCGCATATGCAGGTTTAAAGATCAACGTGATGACTGAAACACAATTGGCCGGCCACCTCCTAAATATCTACACATCATCCTCCAATGTCTACATCTTCTGAGAAGCTCATCATCCAAGAAGCAAGTATTGAAAACGCTCAGCCAGGTCCAGCAGTACATTGCAAACACCGTGAAGACTGATTCAAAGAATACTTCAGTGGGGTCATCTACCAACTTAAAAAACGTTCCACTCTAGAGCGCCACTGCTTTCCAATAGCCGCTAGATGAGTGAAACTTGTATAGCTGAGTGATGATTGTATTTTCTTTCAGAATATGATGGATGTATAGACGAATAGGAGATCTGCAAGCCTGAAGCTTGTACAGATCAAGGGGAGTCCCTCGATAGTTGTACTCTTTTCCCTTGAGCTGCTGGTTATTCCCACTGGGTTTTCCACAGCTAAGGTTTTAACGAGGCAACCACAGTGGCTCTGGATCCAGAAGTATCCACCCCATTAGCATACTGAATCCTGAAGTATTCATATGCTTAAACCAAGGTAATGGAGAGATGAGGGGGAGTGTTGTGAGTTGAGGGAGGCCTTTGGCCTCCCTCCCCTCTCTTCATCTCACCATTTACTCCCCACTAACTTAGTGGGGAGTCCCTTGGACTCCTAATCTATTAAGGAAATGAATATATATAGAGAGCCATGGCTAATGCCATGGCTACTCATGATTGAGACAATTTTACTCTTCTCTAAATTCCTTCAACAAAAAACAATTAAAGATGAATTTTATGAGGCTTGGGCCTTAAAGAAACACCATTACTTAAAGAGTGAAGACAAAATAGGCCCAATGGTTAAGAGAATAGAATCCATAAAAGAACGGTAAATATTAAAGTTAAGATTAATTATTTACGGTTATATAATTATTGTTATCTTGCATTATCTAGCATGATATTTAATAAAATTCAATTAAAAAGGACAAAATAGAGACATGCTTAACGAATGAAGATTAATTTTAATATGTCAACTCAAGTCCAGATACCATAGTAAAATTTAAAATAAATAAGAACAAAATAAATTATTACATTAAAATACGTAGTTAATTGTAGTCAAGTAATAGACATGATGCAAATGATTAAAAATTAATCCAATTTGAGTCATGATACCATAAAATTAATTTTATTGGCCGATTCAAAAAGTTAATATCTGCTATTAAATTTTTTTAAAAAGTTTGACAAATGGCAGATTTGAGTTGGGCAAAATAGGTGAAACTTGTGGATTTTACATTTGCAAGTTGGCACAAAAAGATGTACGGAAGTAAAATTATAGTCTAATTGAGTTCATTGGAAATATAACCTAATTAAACTGGGAAAGATGGTAGGAATATGAATCGATGGAGGATTGCAGGTCATTTAATTTAACATGGATGTACTCTATAAAGGGTTTAACTTATTTTTTACCAACAACATACATTAATTTAGTATACAAATACAAATTTTAATTGATAAAAATGCATCCGACTGAAAATGAAAAACCTTGCATGGAAAGCTTTGTAACGGCCTATATTTTAGGCGTGTTTGATTGCGTGTGTGCCTGTATTTTAATTCGGTCGTCCGAGTATTTTTCGTGTGTATGTTCTTTTCTTCTACATGTCGATGAAAGCGCGCCTCTGTTTTTGTGATTTTTCACCATAGGTAAAACCAAGACTAATTACTTATTAACCCTAACTACTTAGTACTAGCTAAATTAAATTATTAATTACATTTTTCTTAATTACTATTACCTTGTTATCATTACCCCTAACCCCACTTGATTAATTAACCTAACCCCACCAATGCTTAAGAGCCGATTAAGCAGCTGAGATCCGAAATAATCGAATCTCAAACCACCCAATTCATTAGAATGTTTTGTGTTGAGCCCCCACCCCTCTTTAACAGCACAAATAATCCATCCCTCTTCCATTCGAACCCAACAATCCATAGCATCTCCATCATCTTCTCCAAATCTCCCCTCCTCTAGCCGTGGGCTTCCATTTCCCTCTCCCCCTGAGACCCCCAAGCAACATCCTCGACAACCCCCCATCTGCCTGCGCGTGCCTTCCTCAGCCCCGTGCCTAGCCTCACACCTGCCCTGCTGCCAAATCGCTGTGCCCCACCATCCGGAACCCCGCGCCCTCCCATCTGCCCACACGTATGCCTAGATCCGCTGCCCGCCACTTGATGCACTCGCGCGCTGCCCTAATCAGCCGTGCCTTGCCTAAGAAACCCGACGACCCACCGTCATCGGAACTGAACCCCCACGCCGTGATCACCACTCTACATAAAAAAACAAAACGAAAGAAAGAACATAGAGATGAGATAGGTTGAGAAAGAGGTGCGAATTATATATATATAGTTATTAGTTTAAGTTAGTGTTAATTAGTTAATAACCAATGTTATAAAGTTATAAAGCTAACGTTAATTATTAATAGTTAATGTAAGTTAAATTATTTTCAGTTATATTTTTTAATTATTTTCAGTTAATGTTAGTATGTTAATTCTGTAACAAAATTTAATATATATATATAAGAATTAAGGCCACACAGATATGTAACAATTTATATGATATTAGTAATTTAAAACATTTCACAGTAAGTTATTATAATGTTAGTTTGGTATTAGTTAGTAATATTAGTTTAAAATATGAATTCTGTTAAAAAAATCAGTATATTAGTTTATAATATTAGTTCTGTTAATACACATATGTTAATGACAGTAAGTTTTGTTAATAACCGTAAGTTAGTAATATGAAGTAAAAGTTTTAGTATAACAGTATGTTATCATGTATAGGTTTGTTATAATGGTAATTAATTAGTTAAAAACTCCCGTTTGATATCAAATCCATGATGCAGATAAAACAAGCCTTACGCTACGACCACCGGGACATCCACCCTCGCCTCCAGACAAGTACTTTATTGTAATTGAATTTTAGGGCAAACTACTAAATCTAATGCTATAATCTCATTTTGAATATACTCGTCAACGTTAGTAACTAAACTGCATGTTCTTTGTCACGGTCGCTTTTCGATCGTATGTTTTTCGTGCGCGTACTTTTGTTCGTACGCGTATTTATTTTGACCTCTTCTTGTATCCGAACCGTATGATGTGATATGGCATTGTGACCCTCTAAAAGAGTACTTATTTGTGGAATTATTTGTGAAGTCATTTCACGAGTCGTTCTTCCACAAAATAACTTTGTTTGAAGAGGTGTCGTAACTCGTACCTTCGGTGTTACCGTCGTCGTTAGACCTTTTTATTTTTAGTTCCGTTCTTCGTTGCCCTAGCCTGTGACCGATTACCTTAATCTCGACCCTCTCATCGACACGGTCGTCCCGATATTTTTCTTATAATTATCAGACACCGCTAGACCCACTTTTTCCCCTAATCCCTTCTAATACACTTAGCCTAATTAATTTGATAATTCATCTAACCTAATTAAAACTATAGGCCTAATACGTTTCATATGGAATAATTCCAAGCTATTCGCCATCCCATATTAACCTAAATATACCCCCTTCCTCTCACATCTTCTCTCTCCAATCACCTAAATGTACCCCACTTTCAAAACCAAATATCAAAACAAATTTCTTATGTTTCACCATTTGGGCTATTCACCACACTAACTAAACTCTTCTCTTCTTTTCTCTCTCCTTCATTTCCCATAAGTTCACTCCTAATCAATCATATTTAGCAATATTCCACATTTTAAATAGACGACCTGGGCTTTCATCTTCACGCACAAAAACCCTAGCCCGCCGCCGCTAGTACCCACGCACGCACACCACATGCCACCGCCAGGCCACCCCCCGGCGCCCTTACTCTGGCCAACCTCCTCCCCATCGACCACCTCTTCCTCCTCCTCCAAAACACCACACCAACCCTCACGCAAACACCATTAAACCCTCAAAAACTGTCCTTATCTACCCATATCTCACGGCCAGCAGCTTTGGGCCGCCACCGGCCACTCCACCGCCGCCGGCCACTCCAGCGCCACCGGCCACCCTGCAGATCACCCCCGGGCCATGTCTACCCCTGGAGCCTCTCCCTTGCACGTGCAAACCTCAGGCCAAGAACCCTAGCCACGTGCAACTCGGATCCGCGTAACCCGGATCGTCGCGACCCCAGGCCGCCGTCTCCCGTGCCTCCCGTGCCGCTGTCCGCGTCTTCCCAATGTCTTAGAACGCTGGCTATTTCTCTTCCCCTTTGCATCGCTGTTCGACGATCGTACCGCTAACTGGTTGATCGGGTTTCGTCGCCGCTGTCCCTCCATACCCTCGCTCGCTACCAGAGTCCAACCCCTGACGTCGCTACCTGACGTCAGTGTAGCTCTTGCATCGTGCTAAGGGTAATCTCTGAGCCGTAGGAACCCCCACATCGCATGTTAATCAAGACTAAAAATTGTAATTTTAGTTTCTTCAATAATTGACTAATCAAGATCTAAAAACTGGGACTGTAGGCTGGATCGCGACTTGAGCCCATAGGTAGACTTGGACTTGTTGAACGGATCACATCGTGATTATTTCCAGCCAAGTGATACTTTCCAGTGTTGTTTAGGCCACGTTTTAGGCCAATTTGTGTACTAGCTTAAAAGAGACTAGGCGATAAAATGATAGTCGCCTGACGTCCTCACTAGATCTAGCTTGACAACGAAGCTAGATCCGACACCTTTACTATGCTATCATTTTATGCCGCATGTCATGTTTACTTTCAGATTACCTGTATGCACTTTTAATTTCTAATTGCCATACTCATGCATCTTGCCATGTCATCATGATTGTGTAGCACACGCTACAATAAATTATTAACTATTAGGCTATTCACCTGCTTTGTGGGCACAACCATATGCCAATAACACTTCCTGGCTCGTGATCCAGAAGATGGGTGTCGGTCCATACACATGTGGGAGTGGTAGGTTTAAGCGATCACTTGAGCATAGAAGTGTGCTCGTACAACTGCTTTAGTCAAAAGGCGTAAACCCTGTGCACGAAGTGATAAATTAGTGTTCGTGAATTCGTGAAATAGTGATTTGTAGTTTCTGCTACGACGTGCTTGCTTGTTACCATCATGTCATTTTAATTGTTGCACTCTTTAAATGTCATGCCATACATCATGTTAGAACTGCTAGTTGCATTACTTTCTTTAGTTCCTTGCACAAAAGTCCTCCGTTTACTTTTGGAGACTTTTGCTGACATGTGCCCTCTTCTATTTGGGTGTCACATGTCAGGTTTAGAGACAGAGTTAGTTGCAGAGGACGAGCAGTACGCAGACATTGACTTCGAGGTTCTTGCAGAGGCTGAGTTTGAGGACACTGGTGACCAGTCCTAGTCTCCCCTGGAGACTTCTTTCTAGTTGTTGTTGATTTAGTAGTTGCTGTTAGGTTTTGGTGCATGGCACCTATCTCTCTGTTTTTTGTTTCGGCCATGCTTTAGGCCTTCGTTCAGACTATGTACTTTTTGTGACTTTTCTGCATGTTTGGAATAATTGTTGGATGTTGTTTAGTGGATAATCCTATGTCTTCTTTTTATTTATTATTGTTGTTGTTTCGTCGCATTGCAAGAACCTGCTATTGGTATCATACACAGACATTTATCAGACTGCAGCTGCACTGCTCCAAGTCTGAGCGGACCTTTTCACGTCTCGCCTTCCATACGTGGGAAGCAGGGCATGACAGGTTTTAGTGGTGGCCCATGAAGGTCCTCTTTGCATCTGCGAAATATTGGAACAACAATAATGATAACAACATTCATTTAAATATTGGAACATTCAAGTCATAAATCTGAATCTGATCTGAACGTTTCCTTGTCTTAGATGGCTGAAAGGCGTGTTACCGAGCATCTTGTCTCAGTATAATAGGGGGAAATCCATTAGATCTGGACTATAGGAAGATTTAGTTTGACGTTAGTTAGACATTTTACTAAGAATTGGTATAATCATCTTAGGATTTTCCTTAGTGGTTTCTTACCTAGCTCAGACCATATTAGATTTTTAGAGTTTCTTTAGTCCTTGGGTTCTTCAAATTTCAGGCCCAGCAGAACGTAATCTTGATCCCCAAAGGACCATTCCCTGAGATCCGTAGTACAGTCTAGTTCATTAAGTCTTAGTGCTAAGTTCCTCCAAATCCTTAGTCGGCCCAGTAATTAGAACCCCTGCTTTCTAGCATCTTCCTAATCATTACACTTCTATGTTATCGACCGAAGATTTCCATCATAGCTTTTCATGAATTATATCCTAGGCGTATTTTGTATCGATCATGCGATCATATTCTTTGCCCTCGTTTCACGTGCTCGCTTCATGACAGTTATCGTTAATTTTTCGAATCTTCTCCATCGCAAATCCTAATTCTTCTAAAAGTATTTTCGACATCCCTTATTAAATTCTTCGCTCAGTTTAACATCTTTGAAAACCCCTTATTATATATTTAAATTTCTTGCTTTTCGGTTGAGTTAAAATTCTTCCTTGGATTTTGAACCCTTCTTGGTCGTAATTTTTAATTACTATCTCGTAACCATTTTCTAACCGATATCTTTTGTATTTCAGTTTTAAAACCTTATTACCATTTTGATAATTCAATATATCATCCCTTTTCTAAACTATGAAATTTATTTTAACCACTAACCATACGTACTTTTAGAATATTTTTCTAAGCTAAATAGAACTTCAATTTTTTTATATCAGTTCTATTTTCATCGTGCTCATACTTCAAAAAAAAATCTTTGTATAAATCTATTTTCATTTGCTAACCAATCACTACCTCACCCTACTCATTATTTTCTTCGTCTAAAACTTTATCCGTGTCTTCAAATTTTACAGCCTGTTTGCTATTTCTTCATATGTTTATAAGAATATATATATATATATGATACCATATTTTTACACATGTCCCTCTTTCGTCTATTTAATTATTTTGAGCAATATTTTTGTCCCACCCATCCAGCTATCTCCTTATCATCGCCTTATCTGAACTCATTCTTTCCGATCTTGTTTCGTTACGCTTTTGGTTTCGGTTTTCTTCCTATGGTCAGACATTAGTGCTTATCGATGCATGTGTCAGCTCTAGTTTAGTAGTAGGCCCAATGGTTATTGTGATGTCGTCGTGGTGCATATATATAAGTAGAGTGTGTGGACCTGTATGAGTGTGATACACATAGGATAGTAATGATTGTCTCTTATATTATGTATGTATACTCAGTGTTATTCGTGATATATGTATGAAGTTTTATGAATGATGGTATTTATATATGTGTGGATAGTTATACCACTTTAGGGATATCTGCGTATTTCATGGTCGCTTTTCGATCGTATGTTTTCGTGCGCGTACTCTTGTTCATACGCTTATTTATTTTAATATCTTCTTGTATCCAAACCCTATGATGTGATATGCCGTTGTGACCCTCTGGAAGAGTGCTTATTTTTGGAATTATTTTGGAATGTCATTTCACGAGTCGTTCTCCCATAAATTAACTTTGTTTGAAGAGGTGTCGTAGCTTTAGACTTCGTCATTAGACCTCTTTATTTTCAGTGCCGTCTTCCTTTACCCTAGCTAGTGACCAATCATTGTAGCCCCGTTTTTCTCGTCGACGCGGTCGTCCCGATATTTTTATTATATTTTTCGAACACCGTTTGGTTGGCCTTTCACACTAATCTCTTTCATATTGTATTAGCCGTGCTTATCCGTAATTTGAAACCTTAATCAATTCTTGAACAAATCACTAAGGGTTTTATGCGTAACTCATGAAACAATTCTCCTAGCTAATCATCATCCTATATCACCCTAAGTGCACACCCTCCCTCACACAATCTCTCTCCCACTTTTCCCTTAATTCCACTCTTTATATACCCATATAGCAAACCCTTCCAATCTCCAAGCATTTCGCAGCCAACCCTAGGGCTATCTCATGAGCAGCCGCCAACATCAAGCAACGGCCTCCCCATCCTAGTACTGCCACCCCTCTCCTCCCTTGCCGATCACCCAACACCGACGCCTATACTCTGGCCACCTGAACTCCAGCACCGCCCGGAGCACACCTCAAACGCCACGCACGCCCATCCAAGTTGTCGAACACCCCTTCAACCTCAAAGGCCACACAACATCCACCATTCCCCCTCCATCTTCGATGACAAATCCGGCCTCCACGCGCTGAAAAACTCCAAGAGCGGGTCTCTCCTCCTCCACTAAACCACCATACTCTCTCTCCCCCCTTAAACATCAGCCGTCTCCCCTTGACAGCAGATGCGCGTGGCCATCTTCGGCCAGTCCCACTACCAGCGACCCAGATAGAACTCCAGTCAGCCCTCCCACCTTGTCTCTTGCCGCTGCCTCAGACCATAGTCCTAAGAAATCGCATCTCCCTTCGGCCTGTCCTCCGTTGTTGTCGCCCTGCTCGTGTATCTCCTCCACGTGGGCACAAACATCCGGCCACCACTATTCTTCCCCAAGCTACCGAACCCCCACCCCTAGATTAACCCAATACTCCGGCCCCCTCATCTCTAGCAGCCACACTCTAGACCAAAATTGGCGTTCACCCCTCACTAAACCCCCATCTCCTCTCAAATCGGCCAAAACAGCCCCTAGCCTGTAAAATCTACTGTTCACCCTCCACACGACCCCATCTCTTTCCGTTGATGGCCATCTCCTCCACTACTGCTGCAGAACTGTCCTCTCCCTCTTTGTCGCTATTCGGTGATCGTACTGCTACCCGGCTGATCATCGTCTGTTGTCGCTGTCGTCCGCCTTTGACGTTGATTGCTGCTGTGCAGTGGATTATCGCATGCTTCTATTAATTCAACCCCTGACTTCGCTACCCGACATCAGTGTAACTCTCGCGTCGTGTTAAGGTATACCTGAACCGTAGGAATCCACACCCGCATGTTAACAAGATAAAAACTGTGTTTTCATTGCTTTGGTAACTCACTAATTGAAGATTAATAATATGGGACTGTAGGCTGGGCGTTGATTGAGCACATAGGAAGTTCTGGACCATTGTTGAACTGAAACTACGGACGTTGTTCAGGCAAGTGATACTTGCCAGTGTTTTGTTTAGCCCACGTCTTAAGCCATTTTGTACAATAGCGTAAAAGAGACTAGGCGATGAAATGATAGTCGCCTAGATGACCCTTCTAGATGTAGCTTGACAAGGAAGCTAGATCCGACACTTTTGCTTGCTTTCATTCATGCTGCCATGTCACGTTTAAATTCAATTATCGGTACACACTTTAACTTCTCATTGCCATATCATGTCATGCATCGAAGTGTTTCATCGTGATTGCGTAGCACACGCTACACTATTGTAACTATTGAGGCTAGACACTTGATTTGTAGGCACAATCCTATGCCAAACCAAAAACACTTCATGGCTCGTGATCCAGAAGCGAGAATATTGTAGTTGGGAAACCAGTGCTTGATACACGTGGAGGGGTTGGGTTAAGCGATCACTTTAGCGTAGAAGTGTGCCCATACAACCACTTCAGCCAAAAGGCGTAAACACTATGCACAATGTCAAATGATAATGTTCGTGACGTGTGAAACAGTGTTTTTCGGAGCTTCTGCTACGACGTGCATGCATGTCATCATGTCATCTTAAATTGTTGCATTCTTTAAATTTCATGTCATGTCATTATATTTAGAACTGCTAGTCGCTTTATTTTATTTGTATCCTTGCACACAAGTCCTCGGTTTTTCCTTGGGAGACTTTTAATGACATGTGCCCTTTTCTCTTTGGGCGTCACATGTCAGGTTTGAGCCTGAGTAGGTTGCAGCGGTCGACAGTTTGCTGACGTCCAGTTCGAGGATTCCGGTCCTACTCTTAGTCCCAGCTGGTGACTCTTTTAGTTGTTTACGTTCTTTGTAGTCGTTGTTAGGTTGTTCAGAGCGTTGTACCCTTTCCTTGTATTAGTTTCGGCCATGCTTTAGGCCTTCTTTTCAGACTCTGTACTTTAATTTATGACTGTCTCTGTAATGTTTGGAATAAAAATCTGTGGATGTTGAATGTTGGATAATTTGATTTGTCTATCCCTTATTATTATTGTTGTTGTTTCGTCGTAATGCAAAGAACCTGATAATGGATTAAATTACTAGACACTTATCAGACTGTAGCTTCGCAGTTCTAAGTCTGAGCGGACCTCTTCACGTCTCGCCTTCCATACTTGGGAAGGGGGCGTGACAGGTTTTAATGGTGTCCCATGCAGATCCTCTTTGCATCTGTGAAATTTTGGAACAAAAATAATGATAACAACATCCATTAAATTATTCGGGACATTTAAGTTATAAATTGAGTCTAACCTGAAGGTTTTCCCTGTCTTAGATGGCAGGAAGACTTACATAGATGCCCAGGTTTGATAGTCAGGTGCCTTCTTCAAGATTAAGCTGTACTCGTCTTAGGTTGATTTAGCAGTCTCACACCCAGCCCTGACCATATTAGACTTCTAGATCTTCTCTTTTAGCCGTTCGTTGAGTCCATCAATTTCGGGCCCAGCAGAACGTGATCTTATTACTCTTAGGACCCCACCTCGAGGCCTCTATTACTGTCTAGTCTATTAGAGAGTCTTAGCGCTAAGTTTTCCTGATCTCTAGTTGGCCCGGTGAATAGAACCACTGATCTTTATCTTTTTCCTAATCATTGCACTTCTGTGTTATCGACCGTAGAATTTCCATCGTAGTTTTTCTTGAATCGTATTCTAGGCGTATTCATCATACGACCACATTCTTTGCCCTCGATACACATGATCGCCTCATGACGATTATCGTTAATCCTTCGAATCTTCTCCGTTACCAATCCTGATTCTTTCAAAGTTATTTTCGATTTCCCTTATTAAAAGTTTTCGCTCAGTTTAATTTCTGTTTTAAACCCCCTTCCTATATATTTTAATTCCTTACTTTTCGATTGAGTTTAAATTCTTTCGTAGATTTTGAAGTCTATTGGTTGTAATTTTTTTATTACTATCTCGTAATCATCCCCTGAACTAGATCTTTCGTATTTCGGTTTTAAAACTTTATTACCATTTTGAAAATTCAAAATATCATTCCGTCCTTTCTATACTACTAAGTTTAATACTTTTAACCACTTATCGTACATACTTTTAGAATATTTTTCTAAGCTAATAGAACTTCAATATATATATATATATATATATATATATATATATATATATATATATATATATATATATATATATATATATATATATACTAGTCATAACCCGTGCCCACGGGCACGGTTCATTTAAGATTTTCTCCCCCGAATTCTTTGTTCTCCAAAAAATTATTTCCACAGCCAAAATTATGCGGAACAACAAATTAGCGTAAAAATATTTAGCGGCATGGGCGTCTTCGACGCAGAACAACAAAATTCGGCGCGGGCGCCTTTGGCGCAGAACAATAAAAACAACAAATTAGCGTAAAAGAATTTAGTGGGCGCCTTCAGGTTTTTTGTCCTAGTCATAACTCGTGCCCTAAGGGCACGGTTCATTTAAAATATTTTCCCCTCTAAATATTAAATATCCTAAAATATTTGATGTCTGGCTAACGGGCAAAGGGGCTGCAGCCAAAATGGGCACCCATGCATATATCCCTTTCATCTTATTCACACTAAATTGGCCACAACAATTACTTGTTACTAATCAAGCAACAAAATTAGAACAATTCATCTTTTTTAAAGCTCAAAGAGCATTCTTTAACTGGCAAATGGAAGAACAGACACTACCTCTGTGCATATGCTCTACAACAATGACCGGAATACACGCAAGTGACGAAAAATGCACCTTTGTGTATGTGCTCCTCCAAAATTACCTCTGATATACACTCAGGTAGCTGTTTTTGGTGTGTTGTTTTAATATATTAACCGTGCTTGGTGTGTTGTTTTAATATATTAACTGTGCCCATTTGGGCTTCTTGCAGGTTGCAAGAAGATGAAAGAATTATTGCGTTTGGTGCGTTCCAACTTCCAAGACGAAGCATGGGCGCATGGGCGTCTTCGACGCAGAACAACAAAATTCGGCGCGGGCGCCTTTGGCGCAGAACAATAAAAACAACAAATTAGCGTAAAAGAATTTAGTGGGCGCCTTCAGGTTTTTTGTCCCAGTCATAACTCGTGCCCTAAGGGCACGGTTCATTTAAAATATTTTCCCCTCTAAATATTAAATATCCTAAAATATTTGATGTCTGGCTAACGGGCAAAGGGGCTGCAGCCAAAATGGGCACCCATGCATATATCCCTTTCATCTTATTCACACTAAATTGGCCACAACAATTACTTGTTACTAATCAAGCAACAAAATTAGAACAATTCATCTTTTTTAAAGCTCAAAGAGCATTCTTTAACTGGCAAATGGAAGAACAGACACTACCTCTGTGCATATGCTCTACAACAATGACCGGAATACACGCAAGTGACGAAAAATGCACCTTTGTGTATGTGCTCCTCCAAAATTACCTCTGATATACACTCAGGTAGCTGTTTTTGGTGTGTTGTTTTAATATATTAACCGTGCTTGGTGTGTTGTTTTAATATATTAACTGTGCCCATTTGGGCTTCTTGCAGGTTGCAAGAAGATGAAAGAATTATTGCGTTTGGTGCGTTCCAACTTCCAAGACGAAGCATGGGCGCATGGGCGTCTTCGACGCAGAACAACAAAATTCGGCGCGGGCGCCTTTGCCGCAGAACAATAAAAACAACAAATTAGCGTAAAAGAATTTAGTGGGCGCCTTCAGGTTTTTTGTCCCAGTCATAACTCGTGCCCTAAGGGCACGGTTCATTTAAAATATTTTCCCCTCTAAATATTAAATATCCTAAAATATTTGATGTCTGGCTAACGGGCAAAGGGGCTGCAGCCAAAATGGGCACCCATGCATATATCCCTTTCATCTTATTCACACTAAATTGGCCACAACAATTACTTGTTACTAATCAAGCAACAAAATTAGAACAATTCATCTTTTTTAAAGCTCAAAGAGCATTCTTTAACTGGCAAATGGAAGAACAGACACTACCTCTGTGCATATGCTCTACAACAATGACCGGAATACACGCAAGTGACGAAAAATGCACCTTTGTGTATGTGCTCCTCCAAAATTACCTCTGATATACACTCAGGTAGCTGTTTTTGGTGTGTTGTTTTAATATATTAACCGTGCTTGGTGTGTTGTTTTAATATATTAACTGTGCCCATTTGGGCTTCTTGCAGGTTGCAAGAAGATGAAAGAATTATTGCGTTTGGTGCGTTCCAACTTCCAAGACGAAGCAGATTCCAATGATTTTGTCCCCCAAAATTCAAATTTTTCCCTTCTAAAACTTCATCCCAACCATTGATTCATCAGGATTAAATCCTGGACGTCTTTTATCTACCCCTTTGTCCTAGTCAGCTTGTCCTAGTCAGCCCTAGGATTCAAAAAACTCTGTCAAATGTAATATAGATATATATATATATCAGTGTTATATATGATGACAATACGGCCATTCGTATAAGATGAGCGATTGTCGATGGAAGCCCAACTCTTTGGAAAGCATTTAAGAATTCTAGAGGCATTCTTAGCGACAACCTTGGTTTCAAGAAGCCCAAGAATAGATGGGGTATGTTTCCGGACCCGGAATATGAGCTCATTACGTCTAGCGACGTTGTTGAGCCCCCGAGTATTCCAAATGAGCAACGTCATTACAGAGAGGTGGGGTGCTCCCCATCTTTGTTAATCCTAGAGCTCTTTCGGGTGCCCCTTAAGGAGTTCCCCCCGACGCTCTTTAGTTTTTTCTTTTCCTTACTCTTAAGTTTCAGCTCCGCTTGCTCCTCATGCCAAGCTTCATTTATAATAGTCATATCCTCAGGCTCATCATCCGTGATTAAGGTATCGCTAGAGTCTCTAAGCAAGTCAGCTCCTAACCGCATGGATTCTCCCCTTAGGACACTAAACGGGTTAGCGTTACTCGGCCTAGGCTTGCTTGCGTTGCGGGATGCCATCGTAGGGTTGTTGGGTGAGCGTGGCTTGGCTATAGCCAAGCGCTCAACAGGCACAGTGACCCCCGGCCCCTCCCCCCCGATTTCATTAATAATACATTTTGCTACGTTACATGGGACCCCTCTCATCCCCTCAACGCTAGACGTAGCTAGCTTATTCTTTTTCAAGTACATCCCAGGTCCGTGGGTCTGGTCACTTCCCAATTTTTCCTCGGCATCAACTCGGGTCTGTGAGGAATCATTCCCCATGGCGATAGCTCCTTTGCTCCATTCCCTGTCGTCCCGTATAGATCGCGTATCCCCAGGCGTAAAGGCCACTTCCCCAACCCTATTACAACACTTGCTAGGGCTGGACACAGCCCGAGGATTTACATCATCCTTATTAGCAGCATCCCATATGCTCTCCCCGCCCCCATACATGCTATCAATAACAATTCCCTCATTACTCTCCTTACAGTCCGCTCTAACACTTTCATCAGCGGTCTCAGCCTCATCCCGAATACAAGCCCTCCTCACAGCAACGACAGTTTTAGAATCGTCCCAGCTGCTCTCCCCGCCCACGTACTTGCTATCCTTTACAATTCCCACGTCACCATCTTTACATTCCTCAGCAGACTCAGCCTTTCCAATGTAATTGACCCGATTACAAGCCTCAGCAGGCGTCAAAGCTGTTTCAACAGCAATACAAACCCCTTTGGACTCAGCAATAATCATCCCCGTCACAGCTAAACAATCATCCCCATCCGTAGTACATTTTCTGCTCCCCTCGCCATGAAGAATACAATTAACTTCCCCTTGCCTCCCCAGAGAGGAAGAAGAAGGAAGACCGCCCCTCATTACACCATTGCTCGAAGAAGAAGGACCTGAATTAAGTGAGAGGAGACTTACAGTGGCTTCAGAGTTACTCGCACCCAAATTGACAGTAGCAACTTTAGCAGCATCATTCTCATCAGTCTTCCCAGCTTTGTTTCCCTCAGCATCCACCTTTCCAGCACCAGTCATGGGGGAGCACTGCTGAACGAGATGTCCGAAGCAGTTGCAATTGACACACCTCGGCGGGGCTCCTTCGTACTTCACCTCAACTTCAAATTTCTCACCATTTTCAACTTGTACAGTCACAGACAGGGGGAGATCCTGCTCTGCTGAGATCTCCACCAGACAGCGGGCGTAGCTCATTCGCTCCATTGATGCCGTTGCTCTGTCCAAGCAGATTGGCGTTCCAAGCACACTAGCTATAATGTTCAGGATCTTTAAGGACCAAAACTTCAGTGGGAGATTTGGCAGTTGAACCCACAGGGGGACGGAGGAGAGCATGTCGCGATCAAACCCCATGTCCGGAGCCCACCGCTGGATCACCACAAGGCGGCCGTCGAACATCCACGGGCCACCGTAGAGCACAGCGTCGTAATCGATCTTATCACTGCAACAGAAGAAGAAGAACCCGTTTTCTCGCGAGAAAATAGACATACCCGGCTTCTTCCACATTCTGATGGCCCAGGCCTTCAACTGGCTGTAGAATGGCACATCGCCGAGAACATAAGCAACCAGCGTATTCTCCCAATTCCTAGCTGCTTCGTCAATAATTTCTTGGGGGAGGACAGCTATCAGAGCTCCTGTTTCATCAACATCAGGCGGAATATAGCTCATCTCAAGCGCATCAGGGATCTTCCTCTTGCTTGTGCATACTTCCAGCCACGACTGTTTAACCGCATGAGGATTAACTTTGATGTCTACAGCATGCCTCAGCATTCTCCTCTCATACGCTTTCCTAGTATCGATGGGTTGGGCACCATCCTTCACCGGACCACCGCTAGGCACTCGAGGCCTAAAATCGCCTCTAATCCCCTTCCCTCTAGGCATTGCATAGTTAGACTTCTTGTTGACCACCGTTCGCCATCCCCTTGCATTGTCATTGCCAGCAGGATTTCCTCCATTTATCGAGGCATCAGCCATGCCAGAAATCAAAACAGATCAAATACCGAATATCTCAAAGTAAGAAACCGTATAGATCAAGGCGATGAAGACTCACCGTCGGATCGAGAACTCAGCCAGAGTTCTCAATCCGCTTTGACCAAGAACGCCGTCCTTAAGCTCCAGGTGCAGGCAAGAACCTCCTCCACCAAGAGTACTCAGATCCAGCAACTAGGTATCAAGATTCCAATAGATTCAGAAGAAAAAAGGACGCCGCTTGAACACCAGGTATAGGCAAGAATTCCTCCACCAAGAGCGCACAGATCCAGAGACCAGACAACAAGAATCCAATAGATCCAGCAGAATAGATCAGAGATTAGCACAAGATCAAGACAAAGGAGGCCTTGAATCAAAAAACAAGACGGTGGGGGGACTCAGCACTGGATCGGAATCTCCGACGAGATCCCAATCCGCTCCTTTAGATCCACACTCAAGAAGCCGATCCTGAGCCTTCAAGGTCACCAGATCCGATCGACCTCTCAACAAGACGAAAGCGATTCGATTCGAATCGATGAAGAATCGCCCGATTCGAAAGCCTCAATGCCGAGGATCGTTCAGCGACTCGATCCCTGATCCGAACCACACCTAGGCTCAGAAGAATGCTCGCCGATCCGTCGGAGCCCGCCGCAGAAGCGGCCGGCGGCGAGAACCACTCTCAAGACGACCGGAGCTTCTCTCTCTAGAAAAGGTAGAGAGAGACAACTAAAACGTATATATGATGGTTACCATTGTCTATGCCTCCAATTCTTACCAAGAGCGTAGATCCCTTTGGAATGACATCACGGTTGCGACCAACAAATTTAAAAATACCCCCTGGATTTTAGGGGGAGATTTCAATTGTGTTAGATACACCACAGATAAAATTGGGGGTAGAATTGTTGATGGTCACATGGTGGATGAATTCAATAATTGCATTGATTCCAGTGCTCTTATGGAGCTTAAAACTGTTGGCAATACTCTGAGCTGGACTAATTGTAGTATTGGGCTTAGGCGTATTACCACCACCCTTGATCGCTCCTTTTGTAATAGCGCCTGGATGAATGCTCTCACTGCTTCCTATTATGAGTATTGTGCTGGTGGTTCTAGCGATCACGATATCCTCATTATTCATACCCATCAGGTCACAGGGGATGATCCTAAGCCCTTTCGATTCTTCAATGCTTGGTAGCGTTGTCCTGAGTTTCAAAATGTGTTGAAGGGGCAGTGGAACATCAGAGTTAGTGGCTGCCCGATGATTAGGCTGGTGGCTAAGCTTAAAAGCTTGAAATGTGAGCTCAAGAAGTTCGGAGCGGACTTTAGAGAGAATACTGATGTCTCTAAAATCCGCAGGGAACTTGGCATTATACAAAATAACCCGAAGCTAACTGATTGTGCCGAGTTGCAGAAAAAAGAGCATGACCTGATTATTCAGCTTGCTGAAGCTATTGAGATAGAAGAATCTGTTCTCAAACAAAAGAGCAGGCAGGATTGGCTTCACCTAGGTGATCGCAACTCTCGCTTTTTTTATACCGCTATGCGGGCCAGGCAAAATCATAATAGCCTTCGACATCGTATCTCTAAAGATGGTTCTCGCAACAATACTATTGAGGCTCTCAAAATTGATGCCCCCAAGTTCTATTCTAGCCTCTATAATCAGGATGACTATTGGAGGGTCTTTCCTTGCCTTATCACCAAAAGAGTTCTTACTAATAATGCTGCGGATTGGGTTGAGAGACCCGTTTGTGCTGACGAAGTCAAAAATGCCGTTTTTCAGATTGGGGCTGATAAAGCTCCGGGACCTGATGGGTTCAATGGGTCTTTTTATCAGAACTCTTGGGATGTCATCGGCAATGATGTTACCATTGCTGTTCTCAATTTCTTCAAATCGGGGAAAATCTATCGGCAGATTAATCACACTTTCCTTACTCTCATTCCCAAGAGTGCCAATGCTTCTGGGCTGTCAGATTATAGGCCAATCTCATGCTGTAATGTTCTGTATAAGATCATCAGTAAAATTCTTTGCAATCGCCTAAGTAGGGCGATTATCGAGCTCATCTCTCCCAATCAAGCGGCCTTCCTCCAGGACCGGTTACTGGCTGACTGTGCTTTGCTTGCCCATGAGTATATAAGGGGTTTCAATAATCCTATGGGGGCTCGGGCCTGTCTTAAGCTTGACTTACGAAAAGCCTTTGATAGTGTTAACAGGGAATTTGTCTATTACATGCTGCATCAGATGGGCTTTAAACACAAATGCATTAGCTGGATCTGTGAGTGTATTTCCACCCCCTCATTCTCTGTGATGATCAATGGTTCGCCTTATGGCATGTTTCAGTCTAATAGGGGGCTGAGGTAGGGAGACCCACTATCCCCTTACCTCTTTGTGGTTGTTATGGAGGCCTTCTCTTTACTTATGGCCAAAGCCAATGCCTCTCAAAGCATTATGCCTATGAACAGGGTGGGGGCAGTTTCCCATCTCCTCTTTGCTGATGATTTGTTGGTTTTCTGTCGTGCCAATCCTAAATCTTTTGAGGGAATTAAAAATCTGCTCAATGAGTTCAAATCCTTAACTGGTCTGGACGTTAATTGGAATAAAAGTGTTGGTATATTCAGTAAAGGGACCAAGGGACCTGGCAGTCTTGCTGATATTCTGGGTATCCGCCGTGTGCAATCCCTACCCACCTATTGGGGCTCCCACTATCTCCTAAGTACCCTAATGCGGCCATGTATGGCCGCCTGATTGATAAATGCAAGAGTAGGCTTCAGGGATGGTCTTCTTCTCTCCTATCCATAGCAGGGCGTATTGAGCTTGTTCGGTCTGTGATTTATGGTATGATTAGTTTTTGGATGCAGGCCTTTAGAATGCCTCAGTCTGTCCTACGTTCTCTCACTTCCTTGTGCAGAAAGTTTATATGGGGGAAGAATCACCTTTGGGCTTGGAATGATATGTGTGCGCCCAAACAGGAAGGAGGAGTGGGAATTAGGAGTTTCTATGATCTTAATAACGCTTATGGGGTTAAATTGGCATGGCGCATGCTGACTCACAAAGGTATTTGGGCTTTGCATATGAGGAATCAGTATCTGAGCAAGTCGGGGCTTTTTCGGGCTACTCCTCATCCCATGCATTCTGGAACCTGGAAGTTCATTCTTCATTGCCGTGAGTTTACCAAAAAGCTGACCAAACGTGTTGGCAGGGATGGTTCTACTACATTATTTTGGTATGATAATTGGTTACCCTGTGGTCCCCTTTGTGACACTTATGATGTCCCTGCTGAGGAGGAGGGGAATATGGTTTGTGTTTACTGGACTTCTGAGGGTTGGGTGGATAGCATTTCCTTGCGGCCTGTCCGACATCTTATTAGTAGAACGGTTTTGACTGAGGGCAGTGATTCTTGGTCTTGGGTTGCAAAGTCCCCTACTCTACACAATGCCTGGGATGGTTCGCGGGCTATTAAGCCACTGTTCCCATACTACAAGGTGGTCTGGTTTCAGGGGTACATCCCCAAGATAGCTATCACCTTATTGCGGGCTTTTCACGAGAAACTGCTTACCCAGGATAAGCTCGTGCATTGGGGAGTGCCTACTTCACCCTACTGTGTTTTATGTTCTGATAATGTTCATGAAAGTATAGATCATCTGTTTTTTGAATGCTCATATACTAACTACCTCCTTTGCAGGAGCTTCCTCAAATTGGGGGCCACTAATATAATGCCCACTACCTTGTCTGAAACTGGAGATCTTATTTTATCACTTTTTCATGGGAAAAACAATATGGGAAGATTAGCCAAAACGGTTTTGGCAGTGATGACTTGGCATATCTGGCAAGAGCGAAACAGAAGGATCTTCGAAGGAAACACCCAGATTAAGACTCTTCTATTTGATAATATCGCGGATGATGTCAGAATTGCCTTGAGGCATGTTGATTGGGATAGAGATTCTGATATGGCGCCCCCTTCTAACTGGGGTTTGATCGATTAGTCTGATATACCTGTATTTTTTTGTTCTTTTGACCCTACGGATAGCGGAAGGTGTCATGTATCAGCTGGGATGTGGGCGCCTGTGCTCATACCTCAGGTTACTCACATCCTTCTTCCATCCGTGAGCGTCCTGTATTTTTTACATATGACTCAATAAAGATAAAGCATATTCTCCAATATATATATATATATATATATATATATATATATATATATATATATATATATATATATCAGTTCTATATAGTTCTATATATATATAGAACTGATATATATCAGTTCTATATATATATATATCAGTTCTATATATATACTATATATATATATATATAGAACTGATATATATATATATACTAGTCATAACCCGTGCCCATAAGGCACGGTTCATTTAAGATATTACCCCCTTAAAATATTAATTCCTCCCAAAATTAAAGCAAAATAATTGTTATGTAGTTCCCTCAAAAATTTTAGTTCCCCCAAAATTTACTTCCCCCCAAAGAATTTAGTTCCCCAAAAATATTTTAGTTCCCCTAAAATTTACTTCCCCACAGAGAATTTAGTTTCCCCCAAAAATTTTGGTTCCCCCGAAAATATAGTTTCCTCCCGATTTAACATATGTCCTATGTGCATGGTTCTTTTAAAACATTACCCCCAAAAAATTTTGGATCCACTAATTTTAAATTAACAACAATATTTATAGATATATCAGTTAAATTTATTTCAACTATATTTTTTCGGCCAATTCAAATTATAAATTTTATGAATATAGCCCGACATCGACTGAATTTATAAAGTTTTGAGCAAAGTTGTCTTGCAATTGGATGTAATCATATTCTGCAAAAGTCCATTTAATGTTCTCGAATGATGACATTTAAAAATTAGCGAAGGATGACAGTAAGTTCTGGGTAGGTTTCGGGACGGAAATTGTGTCAAACGATTTCAGTTTTGTTTTCCATGTATAGGAAACTAATACCCAGATCCGAAACTGGTACACAGAACCATTTTCAATTGTAGGAAAAAGAATCTCTACACATGACATAAGGTCTATGTAACTGGGTGTAAGCTTTTGTTGCTAGAACAATTTTACGTTCAAAATAATTTAGTTATCGATTTGTTTTAATGTTTTGATTTTATTCAACATTATTTGGTAGATGAATCCTATATATCTTGTTTACTTTTCAATACACCTTCACAGTTGTCTTGCTTGGTATCAATTGACGGCAGATCCATGGAAACTCGAAGAAATGATGAACCTGCAAGCTGCAGATGATAGTTCAGTCAATAAAAACATTGACACGCTAAGACAAAGGAAGTCAGCAGTCATTGATATCTTGCAAGAGGAATGTGCTACAACTTGCAACTGCTACTTCGAGTTCAATTTGGCTGATAACAATGTATCCATCATATTTAACTATATTGTTACCAAGGTAAAATTTATCTCTACATTTCTCTGTGCCATCTGTGAAGAACCTCTTTCAAAAAAAATACTTGTTTTCTAATATGAAGCTCAACCATGATCATGCTGCAGTTATAGAGCATCCATAACAATAAACCAATGGAGACCGTAGTAACATCTTATGAACAGAGTTTGAATTTCAAAATGTGAAGAACCAAAAACTTTCATTAGTAAAATTCACAAATACATCACAATGTGTGTGTAGCATTGATCCAAGAATGCGAAAAAGGACACTGGAATGCAAAGATTCTAACTTTACAAACTCAATGCAAGTTCTTTGGTAATAATACAAACATTCAAAAATTTATAAAGCAAGTGTTAAAGTTATATACTCAAAACTTTTAACAGTCCTGTGAATTTGTCATGCGCTTCTCAAGCGCTTCCCAAGCAATGGTTTGGAAGCTTGCAAAGAATCCAAGATGTCTTCACAATAAAACTGATGATAAATTTTTTCTTGGTCAATTTTCCTATCATTTCTTTAATTCCAAATTGAATAAGAGTTTAGTACAATGCTTGATTGGTCTATTGATTCTTTGCCGGCAAGGTCCACTGTAATCTTCCATCTTCCATCCGATTCCACCTGCATTAGCCTAGTCAGCAAACAGAACCTTAGAACCTTGGATATAGAAACACTACAATTCTCCTTGTAAATTTCATAGCTTGCAGCAAGCGGGTTTTCTCCTGATAACAGCTTTGCAAGGGGGTGCAACACTCCTATATGTAATGTGCAATGTAATGTGACTATATGTGCACTGTGGGGGTGCAACACTCCTTTTTCTAGAGGCTCTGCAATCTGTATATGAAATTAACATCACAGCTAAGATTCTCAAGGCATTTGAGCACAACATGTGAATTGGCATCAGCGATTATACTTAAAGAAATAAAGAATCTAGGAAGTCATCCAAAACGCACCATAGTGATCTTATTCTTTTTGTTTGGTGTTTCAACAAAACATTTCATTGAGGAAGACTCAACCACAGTTTCACAGAAAGTGACTACATGGTCTGCCACCTACACCAATATTAAAAATGATACTTTAGTTGCAACCTAAAAATGGAAACTGACAAAGGACGCTAGCATCTCAAGTAGGAAATGTGAATTTTAATGTACCTTAACCTCAACTTCAGAATAAAGCTCTCTAAGGTCCTTCATAATGGAATCCAGATATATCTCACCTGTTCCTAGTATAGTGTGCTCTCCAGATTCCTCGACCTTTGTAATAGCTAGGGGATAGCTCTTGCTAATTTTCCGAAGACCCTCCACCATCTTGGGCAATTCACTTGGATTCAATGGTTCAGTTGCTGTCTTCACAACTGGAAGTGTATGGAAGCGAAGTGACCTGAAGATATATAAACATCTTCATCCATATCCAAGGGGTATAAAGTTGCCGTCTTCATAATCGAAGCATCAACCCCCTCAATTAGAACCTAAGATCCTGCAGGTGCTTTGCTGATGGGTATCCGATAGCGAGCCTGATAAACCCACAACTTGGTGACTTCTTTGATTGTTTTGTCCTATTCATCATCAGGTGAATAACCTTCCCCCAGCACTTGCACAGTTTGGCCAGTCTGGATTGTACCACTGTAAACTCGCCCAAAGACGTCAAAGATAATGCAGTCTAATTTGGGATAAAGCTTGGTGACATTAACCATCAGGGGCCCAGTCGGATCACAGTCCTTTATAGCCTCAGCAATATCTGAATCTTGAGGTCCTGTATATATATGTTCTGAAGTCCTGCAAGCAAAGATTCAAAACATTCGAGGGTTAGTAGCTCATTCAAACAACATAACTTCATGCTAACCAAAACATTCAAAAGACAAACTATTTAAGCATCCATCAAGCTGGGCACACACATTTGACATAATGAGACTCTTCAATGTATAAAGAAAAGAAATGGAATAAAGTGTTTATTAACGGTCCTACGTTCACGAACCTGACTTAATTCAGTTCCTTACATCCCTTATTGCTTTAATTTAGTTATGAACAATTCTCAACTTCAACCTGTTCATTTAATAAGTTCCTTAAAGACCTTATTTATTTGCGTTTCCTTGGTATCCAAACAAAAAGTTCACATCTTTCCCCTCTGTTTTACAAAGAGGAAATTTTTTCGAAGAAATCAGTAATTATAATCTAGTTATTAAATATTTTCACTGTAAACGTTCTAATTTTATGTCATGATCAACCACAAAAGAAATATAAAACGATTGGAATACTATATTGAAATGTAAACTCCATACTATAATACATCCAAAGATTGCAACAATACTAAGAAATAACCCCCATATTGCAATAATACCAAAACAATAATACCAACGAAGTATCCAACAATCTTAAGTAAAAATCGTATGGTAAAAGAATTCGGAGTAATACCAAAGGAATAACCCCAATTCTAAGCAAAGCCGACACATTATGCAAAAGACTCCTTGCTTTGTCATCACTTTCAAAAGAATCCTGAAACGTCAACATATTAGGTTCAGCTAAAATCAAAAATAAAAATACACATTTCACCACAAATGAACATCATAGGTATAGAAATTGAATTGCCTGTAAAGGCTGAAGCAAACAATTTCCGTAGGGAGTCCCTTATCTTGCAATTCTAAGTTCCCCTCCCACAGTTTACATATTTCATTGAACCACAAATATCATCTTTTTGCAAGCATGGAGTTTTTGCAACATATAACTGAGCTTATAGCATTCAGATCGAATTCATAGAATTAAGTAGTGTATGGCTTAAGATCACTCTCTAATTGCTCGTGAGCTTCGACAATGCCAGAAGACATTTCATCTGTCATACAAATTGAAATAATCAAGTGCCTAACAACTAAAGAAATAGGGATTAGAGTAAGGGTTTAAGATGAATGGCAAATCTGTTACTTCATCAACTCCTAGCCACAGTGGAGTTCACAGATGGTGGCGTAATGGGATTCAAAGATCTTGATAAGGGCAGACTTCGCGAACTCGTAGACGCGGTGGTGGATCAGGAATGGCAGTCGCTTGGAATCAAAGAAGAGGAAGATGCCCAAATCGCTGTTGTTGCTTGTAAACTCTAATGTCCAAAAGGAAAAAAAATCTACTGCACTACTCCATTTGGCAACAACTACACATTTACAGGTCACTTATGCACCAAAACTTGTGAAATCATCTTATTCCTTCTTCTTTTTTCTCTTTTTCATTTTCTATTTACAGTGTTTTCTCCCAAGAAATACGAATGAAATGAAACTGGGTCATTCCAGAAAACTAAGAAATAATTATAAGTACCAAGTGTTTCCACCCATTTGTGAAGGGGAAAAAATGAAAAAGAGGTAAGTTTATTGCTCGTTGCTGAAAAATTAGAAAACAGATTCCTGAAAATTCTCAATATGTGGAACATATTCTGCTACAACACATCATTTAGCTGATACTCAAATACTTTGATCACAGCATACGAAAACATCAACAAAAATGTCACATAGGATTGAACATGTAAAATTAATATCGATGCAAGTGATCCTAATATGGCACATGTATAATATTGGATGTGGCAAAGAATTTCCTACATGCGACATCTCTTCAATGCATATGTGCATGCTGGTCTAGCGTGTCAGAGATTAAAACCAGACATAATAAGTAATATACACATGCCTGGATGTTGATGACGAAGCGGAGGAGGATGGTAAAGACGATGGCATAGGCAGCAAACTCCGTGAACCCGACATGGCCAATGAAGGCATGGGTAATGATGGACACACAGAATGTCGAAAATCTTGAGAATATGGTAGGCGCTGCCACCACCACAGCTTCTTGTTCTCCACCCCATAGCTTCATGTTCTTCACAAACTCCGTAGACCCGACAGGAGTTTGTGATATCGTCTACTACAAATCAATTGTCCTTGACAAACAAAATTATTACACCAGAATCTAAAATTTTCCCCAATATAACACATAAAAAAGATTCAGCTTTTCATATCTCACAAAAACTTCATAGCTAACAAAATCCTAAATCAAAAATAATTTCTAAAAGAAGAAGAAACATTCACCATTAAAAGGAATTGGATTATATACCAATTTTGCAAAAGAAGATTAATACCAATTTTCTCTAATAAGGAAAAAAATTGTGGGAGGAGGTACACGTCTATGTTCTAATACGCAATCTATAGCATTTGAAGATTAATACCAATCTTTTATGCTGGTCATGAATCTATATGATAGTGGGAGGAGGTACACGTCTATGTTCTAATACGCAATCTATAGCATTTGAAGTACAATATGCAATATTTCTCCTTATTTTGCTTGAGCATCATGCATTTGATGGGCGAGCCGAATTTGACGCCACAACGTAATGGTTAAGATCTCATTTTGTCATGCAGCCAACAAATTTAACCACACTATCTACTGTTTGTAAGAGAATTTTTGCAAATGGTTTCATGTCAGATTAATGCCAATTTTGCAAATGCTTTGCAATTACATGCACACTAATATCAGTGTTCTTCTATGAGCAAAGTTGATGTTAGCGGTATGGATGTGGATCCTGAGTTCGTGACATGTTGTTGTGTATTCATAGGTAGACCATTTGAACTGAGATATCCTGTTTGCAACTGACAAAGCAGCATATCAACATCCCTTGAATTCTTCTATGTAAATATTCTTGTGAGGATGAATTTTTGAATTTTGCACATCTATTTCTTTGCTGAAATAACCAATTATTGATCCTAACAATTTTGTGCAATTCTTTGCAGAAATTACAATTTTCTAAATTGGACTTCCTCTCTCTAAAGAAACCCATCACCTTTGACTTCTGTCTCAACTCGTGGCCCTTAATTATTGCTGCTAATGTGAAAGAACAACAGAGATCAGATGAAACCAAAGATATTCAGAATAATCATAGAAATTAGAAGAAAAAAGATGAAACAAAAAATCAACAAAAAATCAACAACTAATCAATGATCTTACCTAGAGAAGGAACAAAAATCAACAAAAAATCTTACACATTACCCTAAAATTACCAAGAGAAGGAACAAAAATCAACAAAAAATCGAGCAATAATCCGAAGATCATTAGCAGTAATCAAAACCATACACATCAAAAATATAACCTTTCAATTTGAAAGAGAAAAAACAAAACCACCTAATTAAAGACCGTACCTTAGTTTTCTTGAGTAGATCATATCCTGTCATCCCAGGGATACAGTCTGTAATGAGCAAGCTCACCTCAATCTTCTGTAAGGAAAACAAAATCAATGCTATTAGCATCCTCATTTTACAAAACAAACCCATTGAGCAAATTAACAGCAAAATAATCCATTCAAAAACACCCCGCAATTGTATAATCGGTTAAAAGACATTTTAAGCCAGATACTCTTCTAGATACTCTTATAGTAATGAACCATGGACGTGTCTCCTTGTGTTTTATTAAGAAAGCCATCCTCAAATAATGCAAATATGGAGTAATCTTTCCTGAAAAAATTAGTTCAAGAAATAGTTTAGCATATTATTTGCTCAAAAAGTTATCATATTAACTATAAAATTATCATATGTATATTTGGCATTTGCTTCAAGATATGTGCAACAAAAAATAGGTAGCACATGATTTGAGAAGTGTGTGAAGCAAAAAAAAATTAAACAAAAGGAAAACATAAACAAAGTGCTCACTACCCATGTGCCAGTTATGAAAACAACTTACTTGAAGCCAAGAGACCTGGTTAAGCATGGCTTGGATCATTACAGTCTACTTATCACCTTTGACATTGGTTTCTCAGATGATAGTGAGAAGTTGAGGAACAGTATACATTGCCTTATAATTTTGCTTTGGAATAGCTTTTCTTTTCTTTTTTGTTGAAACTTGCTCGTCGTTTTGGAGGTTGTCTCTCTTCTCTATAAACGTCGGTTGTATCTTAAGCCTTAATGTCTTTTTCATCATCTACTAAATCTTTTTTCAAATAATTTGATGCATTATTTGTATTTTCATTCAAGCTGTTAGGTTCTTGGATAGTCTTTACCAAGATTCTTGCATATTCATTCACATTGCCGTCTCCACCCATTTTGTTAGCATGTTTAATTTCCATGTAAGAAGACAAACAATTTATAGTAACTTGCATATAATATTGACAACCAATAATTATACCAAAATTTTGATTAACCACGATGTGCAAGCTACACAGTACTTGACTCGGTCAATAATAAATTACACATACCCGCGCGCACGCACGCATGCCCTAAATCATACTGTACCGATGAAGTCTACCCAAGCAAAGCCTTAATACAGCTTGTATTTTCAGTAAATATTCCATGAATCAAAAGAGGGCTGGAAACTGGATGTGTGTAAATTGGTGTTTGTGCAATGCAAAATTGGTTGAGTATAGAATTACCCATTTAGTTAAGGTTGTAGGTTGGTGTGACTACAATTACCTAGGAAAGAAAATATCATGGAAACAATAAATACTGAATCACTGAATCACTGAATCACTGATTAAAATAACGTTGTGATATTTTTGCATATCAGAGTAACAAAAAATACAAATCAGAGTAACAAATCAAATGACAGAAAATACTGAATCACTGCTTTTTTGCATATTTTTTAATAAATAAAAGGTTGTGATATGTTAGGAAAAAAATCACCTGAGTAAATATTCATTTTGCATTAGCTAATCTCAAGCGAGTGGCAATTTCCTTTGCAGCAAAGCTATCAGCTATTGATACAACAATATAGCTGGGAAGAATGATTGCTAGGTATATAATAATTGTTGTGTGTGAAAAAGAATAAAGCAATTTACCATTTTAACTTCAAAGCATGAAATTTAAGTCCCCGATGAAGCATACATTACATCTTCATTCCCTGAAATACATTTTTCAAAAGAAAAAAATTATTATTATGCAAATATCTTAACACTTCAATTATTTCAAGTGCTTAAAACAAAGAAAATAAAGGTAGAACCAAACATACACAACCTAACAGACGTATACTTGTCTGACCAACAATTAACACATTGTGAAAATAGTAGAAAAGCATCCATGTTTCCCTAAATTTGGCACCCACTGAACTTGAGGAAAAGGATCTGATACCTATAAAGCTAAAGCCATCATCCTTTTGTTCATTATTAGGTGAATATATAGTATTCAGGAAATTATGGTGTTAGAAGTTGCAGCAAAAGACTTGCCTCAATTCGTCATGGCAGATGTGAGTGCGGACATATGCGTGTTCTTATTATACACCATGATTCAAACATAAGATTGACAATCGCAGAAGATCATCAACTTGCAAACTGATTAATTCCAAAAGCACCTTCCCACTCTAATTCTGTAACCTATTTATCAATTGGTGCCGATTTAACAAATGCGCTATACTCAGCTTATGCCATTACAATACCCAGCCATCTCCTTCACATAGCCAGTCTCTTGCCAACTTCAGTTTAAGGTCAAGTCCCCAATTCAAATAAACCCAAACTTACACAATAGTATTATTATATACTTACAATAGTTCGGAATAAAAATGCAAAAAAAATATAAATCAAGTTGAAAACTGAATATGTGAATCTCAATTTTTTTAGATTGAATTTTTTTGAGATTGAAATATGGGAACATAAATCGAATATGAACTCAAAAGAACAGAACTCTAAACATATGTGGTCAAATCAAAAGCTACTGCCACAATAGTTTGTAACAGCATAGTTTTTGATATTAAGGTTATCTAAAGACATGCACCACATTGTCATCTTGATGCAAAAAATGATCAAGATAAAATTTTGATAAATGCCCAAATACCCCACGCTGCTCACCTCACAGAAATCATCCACACACACACAAAAATCATGAGAACATGCAATAGAAGATGGAATTACTAAGATCAAAGTTGAAGATCAGACCTCTATGACATACATCGATCGATTTCTTTGAAACTACAATAGAATGACAGAAATATCTAAATAAGCTTATTGGAATACACATTTAGTGAAATAGTTGACAACAAAAGCTTTACACAACCATATGTTAATTACTAAAGTTTGTATATGTTTAAACCTAAATCAGAATGAAATCACAATTTACTCATAAACAAATGCAAGTGAATAAATTGGAACAATCTGAACGCATGAAATCTCATAAACCTAAATCAGAATGAAATCAAAATTTACACATAAACAACTGCAAGTAAAGTCAAAACAATGTGAATGCATAAAATCTGTAGCAAGTTCACTTAAAACATAGTCATGAGAGGAACTGAAGAGTGCTTGTCAACACAGAACTACGTATTAAGATACAACAGAAAAATTATAGCCTACTGCAAATCAACTTTTTTGGATGCATTAGAAGCTCCACACAAAAACCTGGATACTTTTGTGGTTTTCCAGTATGTTCAAAAATTTTGATGCAACATACTGAATTTTTTTGGATGCACATAGAAAAAAACGTACAACAAAATGTGCAACAAATCCAACATGTGCATTTTGTGCATTTTCAACATACCTGAAAAATCCAAATTTCATCAACTCTATAGGCCTTAAACTCTACAGGCATTTTCAGTATGTTAAAAAAGTCCAAATTTCAACAACTCTATAAGCCTTAAACTCTATAGATGTGGTTTTCCAGTATGTAAAAAAAATTGGTGCAATATACTGAATTTTTTTGGATGCACATAGAACAAAATGTGCCACAAAATGTGTATTTGTATCTGTACATGCTTGAATGTTAAGAATTCATTGCATTGGATTTTACTTATAGTCTTTATTTTTAAGAATTCATTGCATTGTCAAGAATTCAAACAAACTTTAATTATACCAAGAATTCCAAAGTAGAAATAGTTTCCATAAGCACTAATAAAAGAACCTTGGTATGTTGACCCCAACATAAGAAAATTCAATAAAGGGAAGCAAGAAGGGAACTTGCTTAGTATTACCAACACCCATGTGAAAGCCAAGCATAAGAGAAAGCATATGAATAGGACTCACAGGCCATGATCAAATGAAGTTATAAGGAAAGAAGAGCATTAAATTGCATTTGGTTATGCATGTATGTAATATTTACTCCTTCAACAACAATGAAAGTTTAACAGAAATTCACCAATTAAACCAAACTGCAAAAATGAATGAAAAAGAAACTTATAAGTTTCAGCTGATGGAAATAAGTCAGTTATGTTAGAAAAGGTACTCCTTGAACAACAATTAAATCAAAAAAATGCTTGTTAAATTAGAAAAGGTACCTTAACCTTTTTCAATAGATCATATCCAATCATGCCCGTCATGCATCAACCTATACTGAATAAATTCACCTCAATTTCCGAAAAACTATGACAAACAAAAACCATCACAAAAATCACAAACACATCCACAAATTTGAAAAAAAAATCTAAATTATTAATACCCACAATCTGCTCAGTGGGTTGAGGAGAGGGTGAATTGGATTGCTCATTTTACAGGAGCCCAAGAAATCCAGGGCCTTGCTTCCAGAATCAACAATAGCTGAAAAAAATATAAATTTAAATTGTACTAAATCAGAAAATGTTAAAAACATATAACAGTTGAAGAAATTGCGGAAATTGGTACCGTTGTAAATCTAACAATTGTCTTCTTTTCCCATGGCATTCCAGCTTTTTCACAATTTAAATTTAAATATACAATGGTATTGCCATCATGCTGGACTCGATTGCCACTCCAGAATCAACAAATGTCTTCTTTTAACAATTGTCTTCTTTTCCACAGGCACAGATCTGGTTTTATCCTGCAAGCACAAATTAATATTCTTAAAACAGATTGATATACGCGTACTATCAAACACAATGTCAAGCATGCGTATGTGTTTCTAAAGTTGATATACACCCAAAACTAATACTTACATTCCTCATTCGGGATAAAATTCCAGTATCTCAGACCATTGATCCCTGTAATCGCCAATGGTTTACATGAAATGGACATGCAAATCCCACCGATTTTCTTTTCCATCGAAAATTATAGAAAATTCATCAAATCAAAATTTTATATTTCAACAAAACAACTAAAATAAAAATTTCACAGAAAATAATGACCCATCAATTTTAAAAATAAATATGAGGCTAAAAGGAAAAGAAGTAATACCTACAATTCTTAGTCGGGATAAAATTCTAGTATCTCCGATCATTGATCACCGTAATCGCCAATGCTTTACATGAAATAGACATGCAAATCCCACCGCTTTTCTTTTCCATCCAAAATTCCTGAAAAATTCACCAAATCAAATTTTATAGTTCAACAAAACAACTAAAACAAAAATTTGATCTTCCCCCAAATTTCCAATTTTTCTTGCCTTAGTTCCCACATCTGGTAGAGTTGAGAATGGATTTCATTCTTCATGTGCTAGAACCTTTGGGATCACTCTCACCAAAAGCTTTATTGATCAAATACTTATAGTGGACGGGGAGTTTCGTCTCCCAAATGAAATCGACGGTGGCAGCCCCCAAGAACACCTTTCTCAGCCTCGCCAGCCGACAGATCTCTGCGAACCAATACGAACCAATGACAGAGATTAATGAACACAACCTTCTTGGAAATATAGTGCAGAATGAATTTCAGTTTTTTTGGAAGCCTAAATTTGCACGTCTAAATATAATTCAAATGATGTTAGTTCTCTCAATTATAATTCAAATATATTGCAAGTCTAAATATAGTGCACTATAATTTTGATAGAGTGGTAGCATAACAACCGGAAGTTAACATGATAATGGATCTCATAGAGATAGAGATAGAGAGAATTTTGATGAATCTGAAAAGAAAAGATGTGTTTTGATTAATGATATCCTTGAAACATACCCATAATATAGAGATAGAGAGAATTTGGATGAATGGATCTGAAAATAAGCCGAACAACTGGAAGTCACATGCTCTCTATCAATCCGTTTACTGCAACATACCCATCAACAAAAAAACCAATCTTACTTGTATCTAACAAAGTTGGGACTTTGAAAATAAGCATTTGCATAATTTTCTGAAAAATAATGAGAGATCAAACCCACTTTTGTTTCAGACAGAATCTTCAAACACAAATCCAAACCACACCAAAAAAAATCAAATTTTGAAGATTACCCAGCACAAAAAATCATGTATTTAGAAGATCGAGATGAAGAAAAACAGAAAAACAAATAGCATAACTGCTCTTCCCCGAGATCAAGGCCAGCACAACTTCCTCTTAAGCCAGGTCAAATGAGGGTGTGATCAAAACGTTGATTACACCAAATAACACACAAATAAAAAGGCCCAAACAGATCCATTCAGATTCAAGCAAACCAAAGGAAGGAAGAGGGTCGTACCACAAACAGAGGGTGTGAGGCTTTGAGGGTTTGAAGGAAGAAGCAGTCTTTTTTGATACGAAAGGATGAAGAGACTGTGATGCACTGCCAACTGAGATCTTTCCCCCCAAAATTTTGAGTTTCCCCCCATTTTACCGATCTGTGCGGGTCTCTACTACCGAGTGCGTTGGAAAGCAAGCATTGGAAAGAGTATGGCTACGATTCAAACCTTGCCTGCGGGACCCATGCTTCGAAAGAGTGCGGTTCTCTCTCACTATCTTGTCTACGTTAGAGTGAATCCAGTCCGTTGCATCCTCTAGGGTTTGAGGATGGCGATGCCGGAGGTCTGGGGTTTGAGGAGGGAGATGCCGGAGGTCTGGGGTTTGAGGAGGGTTTGATGGTTTGAGGATGGCGATGCTGGGATGAAGATACAGGAGTTCTGGGATTTGAGGATCCAGGGTTGAGGGAGAGATATTGAGCTCCCACAAAATTTTCAGTTCCCCCCATTTTTACTGATCTTTGTGCGAAGTTCCACTCCCAATGTGAGTTGGAAAGCGTGTGCGATGCGGGTCATTTTGTTTCTCTCCTGCACGTGATTGTGGGACCCATGTTTTGGTGACTGGGACAAAGCAATATGACTGGACATATGACTGGGACAAAATTCAAAAAAGGTCATGTTTTATAGAATATATATATATATATATCAGTTCTATATATATATATATATATATATATATATATATATATATATATATATATATATATATATATATCATATATATATATATATATATATTAGTTCTAGTATAATATATATACCACATAATGGCTGGATCCGATTTTCACGGAGAGGAAGGTAATGGCGATCCAGGAGGTGATTTGGAGAGGTCCAACCCCGATGGCCTGGATTCCTTGGCGGCAGACGTCTGCACGTCTATTGGTGGCAACGGAGATCAGCCGACCGTGATACCTGTTGTCAGTGGTGTTGGGATGAAGGGATCTGCGATCTCTTTGGACAAGAGAAAGGATACTCAGAGTTCTCATGTGTTCAATGCTAAAGAGTCCAAATTGCAGGGCTCGATGGCTGGGTCTTGTTTGCCACCCAAGGTGGACCGGGGTACGCGGACGGCGGATCAGAGGGATCTCACGGTGGGGGTTCCCTCTTCTGCTCCTAGACCTATATTCCCCAAATTCTCAAGCCGGATGGAATCTCTGTTGGGAGGGTTAGGGCTGATATGGTAGAGAGGGGCTCTGAACGATGGAAGAACTCATTGGTGGGCTACGTCCTAGGGGATGTGCCTTATTATGGCCAGATTCGTGCTTGGGTAGATCGGTTATGGAGACTGAAGAAGGGCGTTCAAATCTTTAGTCGAGAGAATGGGTTTTTTTACTTCCGATTTGAAAGTGAAGAGGAGTGTGAGAAGATCCTTCACGAAGGTCCCTGGCTATTTGATGGCAGGCTGATGGTATTACAAAGATGGAGTTCCACATTGAGGCACGATCGTGATATCTTATCTACTGTCCCGGTGTGGGTCCAATTTCATGGGTTGCCAATTAACATGTGGACATTGGATATTCTTAATATAGCGGCGTCGGTTGTTGGCACCCCAATATGTCTTGATAGAGCAACGTCTAAACTGGAAAGACTGACTTACGCCAGGTGTCTTGTTGAGGTAGATGCTAAGAATGCTCTCCCAAAGAATGTGGGTCTGGAGCTTGACGATGGAAGCGTCATCTCCATTGCAACGAAGTTTGAAGGGGAACCGCCTAGATGCACTCACTGTGTCTGTTTTGGCCACACAGATCTTCAATGTCCGGACTCTGTTAAGCTCCCTTCGATCCAAATCGAGCAAGTAAAACCGGGTGGACTCATTTGTAATCAGTCAATGTTATCGGGCAAGGGGAATAGCGGCTTTGTGGAGCCTGTAGACACAATACGATCTGAAGAAATCGCAGGTCTGAGTGTGGTACGTGCTTTGCGTCCGTCCAATAATAAAGATGACTCTTTAATCCAACCTTTGGGCATGTCAATTGAAGGTGGTCCTGTCTATCAAGAGGACAGAAACAAAGGGGGGACCGGTGTGATATCTGCTGTACCATTGGGGGAGAGAGTAGGTATGAGGCCAACAGAGATACAACATGTGGGGTTGGGAAATGTTTGCCCTGAAATAAATGATGTTGAGGCAAGTTCTGACAGGGGGGTGGAATTAATTCCGGATGTTGTAAATTTGGGGGTGGCGCCTAGAATAGATGAAGCAATGGTGGGTGTAGATGTGAATACCTGTCAAGCAATTATTCGGTCACATGAGCCGGCAGGATATGAGGAGGGAGGATTGCAGAATACTGATGAGGGTCCCTTTACTGAGCGTGAGTATGGTCCAGCACGGGGGTTGGTTCAGAAGACTGGTACGGCAAAACAAGGTGAAGGAATTCGAGTAGAGGGTGCTATCGATGTGTCAAAGGGTGGGTCTGCAAAGAATCTGCGGGGTTCGTTTGAGGCTGGCCTTGACTAAGTTCTTGATGAGTATGGCATCACGTCTGATGAGGTATTTGGGGCAGCAACAAAACCTGGGCTCACGTGTGATGAGGGTACTTCAGCAGGTGGGCAGCTAAGCCTTGGACTCCCTGGAGATGAATGGGTTCGGGGACCAGAGGTGGATGAGACTGCTGGCATATCTTCTGGGCTCCAACCGGAAATATTAACCACTAGTAATCCTGAATGGGACCTTCTATTGGAAAAGCACAAGCTTAGAGTGGAGACTGGTGTGAATGGTAAGAAGAGGGGCCTGGCTTTAGGAGCTACGGTCAGTGGGGTACGTAAAAGCACTCGCCTGAAGGAAGGGGCCTCGGGGAGACCAAACCAAAGTGTTATTTGATGTGTATTTTTGTATGGAATACACTCGGTCTCAATAACTCGGTCAGGAGAAGAGATCTGCGTGACAGACTTTCTAAAATAAAGCCTACAGTGGTAATTCTGCTGGAAACTAAATTGAAGGTGGGGAATGATAGATGGAGAGCTTGATTTTTGAAGGATTGGGTAACTATTAACAATTTTAATATGGTCTCTGGTGGTAGAATCCTTGTTGGTCTCAATAGTGTAGTATGGCAAGTAGCGACCCATTCCATATCTAGTCAACACATTACTATGCGCTGTAAGAATGTGGGCAGGCTGGATGTTATCATTACAACGGTGTATGGGTCTAACATAAGGGCGGAACGACTATCTCTTTGGTATCAACTTGAAGCTGACTCTGCGATGGCTAAAGGGGGTGCCTGGTTGGTAGGAGGGGACTTCAATTGCATTCGGTTTTCGACTGAGAAGAAGGGAGGCAGACTTTGTGACCACAATATACTAGATGAGTTTAATTCTTGCATTAGTAAATGCTACTTGCTGGAATTGAAGAGCATTGGGTGAGCAATGAGCTGGAATAATCGGCGTTCAGGCGCGGGATGGATTGTTGCCAAGCTTGATAGAGCTCTTTGTAACCACCATTTCCTATCACTTATGCCAGAGTCTTTTGTGGAATATCTGGATCCTCACACCAGCGACCACTCAGCAATGCTAATCAACTTGCACACCAAGGTAAAATCTTTTCCTAAGCCGTTTAAGTTCTTCAATACCTGGGCAACTTGGGCCGGCTATAGTGATCTTGTGGAAAATGTCTGGGGTCGTGAAGTGGTTGGATCACCTATGCATAGGGTTTTCATTAAGCTTAAAAACCTAAAGTGTGCTCTCAGGAATTGGGCTCAAGTACATAGAGCTTCAAATTCAATTTCGTTTTGTACATCAAATTTGGAAGAAGTTCGAAAAAACCCATTGTTTGACTATGATTTGAATCTCCAAAAAAAGGAAATGGATCTTTTTCTCAACTTAACTAAACTACTTGAAATGGAGGAGGCTATGTTGCGGCAAAAAAGCAGGCAAGATTGGCTTAGCTTGGGGGATCAAAACTCAAAGTTTTTCTACAATACTATAAAGGCTCGGCAATGCCATAACAATTTGGGTCATCTGGTGGATGCATTAGGTAATCCGAATAATTTTGATGAGCTCAGATGCAATGCTACTAAATTCTATGAAGATTTGTATAGACAAGACTCTTACTGGAATGTGTTTCCTAAACTTGTCACAAAGCACATCCTTACTACTGAAGCTTCCATTTGGTTGGAAAGAAATATTACTTCTGAGGATATTAAAGAGGCGGTGTTCCAAATAGGGGTGGATAAATCCCATGGGCCTGATGGATTTAACAGTTTCTTCTATCAGCACAGTTGGAGCATTATAGGTAAAGATATTACTGATGCTATTCAATCCTTTTTCCTCTCTGGTTCTCTTATGCACCCTTTCAATCACACGAATCTTACCCTGGTGCCCAAAAATGCTCATGCAACCGGCCTGGGTGACTATATACCCATTGCATGTTGTAATGTCTTTTATAAGGCTATTAGTAAAATTATCTGCAATAGATTGAAATCTGTCGTCCATGATCTTATCTCCCCAAATCAATCTGCTTTCTTAAAGGGCAGACTTCTGTCAGATAGTGCCTTGCTTGCTCACAAACAGATCCGTGACTTTAGCAACCCCATGGGGGCCAGAGTTTGCCTAAAGCTAGATTTGTGAAAGGCCATTGATAGTGTAAACCGTGAATTCATATACTACATTCTGCACCGTATGGGATTTGGCAGGAAATTCCTGATGTGGATTAAGGGATGCATCTCTACCTCAACATTTTCAGTCATGGTCAATGGTTCTCCAGTTGGTTATTTTGAAGGTAATAGAGGGCTTCGACAAGGGGATCCACTATCCCCTTACCTATTTGTTATTACTATGGATGTGTTCTCTATATTAATTGATTTAGCTATGGCTGGCCGTCTAATTCATCCCATGAGACGCTTGGGAGTGGTGTCTCACCTTCTCTTTATAGATGATCTCATGCTATTTTGCCGTGCCAATGAACACTCTTTCCATGGGATTAATTCCCTATTAAATGATTTTGCTAATCTTACGGGGCTTGTTATAAATCTGATAAGAGTACGGCTATCTTCAGCAAAGGAACGAAGAGTCCATCAATGCTAGCTAATCTACTTCGGATTAAGCTTGGAACTACGGTAACTACTTATCTTGGTCTTCCTCTCTCTACCAGATATCCTAAACCTTCCATGTTTGGTCGGCTTATTGATAAGTGTAAGAAAAGACTATTGGGATGGAATTCTTCCTTAATGTCCACCTCGGGAAGGATCGAGCTTGTCAGATTTGTCATATACGGTATGATTTCCTTCTGGATGCAAGTGTACCTGTTCCCTAAGTCTGTTTTGTGTACTATTACTTCAGCCTGTAGGAAATTCATCCTCGGTTCTTCTCGCACCTGGGCTTGGAAAGATATGTGTGCTCCAAAAATGAAGGGGGTGTTGGATTGAGACTATTATCTGATCTCAACTCTGCGGCAGGAGTGAGGCTAACGTGGCGTATGCTAGCCACGGGAGGGCTTTGGGCAAAATATATGCGGAACATGTATCGGGACAGCAATCATTTTTTCGGGACTACCTCGAAGGTCACTAATTCGGGAACTTGGAAGTTCATGCTTCATTACAGGCAATTCTCTAATAAACTGATAAAACGGGAAGTGCACAATGGGCGATCGACTCTCTTCTGGCATGATTTTTGGATGGATTGCGGCCCACTCAGCAATGTATTTCCGGTTCCATCAGATTCTAATTTGAAAACTGTCCAAGACTATTGGATGCAGGCGGGATGGGCTAATGTTTTGGAGCTTAGGGCCGTGCGGCATTTGCTTCCTGACATCGCCTTGACCAATCAGGAGGACTCCTGGAGCTGGGCGCCCGGACCTCACTTCCGGTTCTTTGATGCGTGGGATGGCTCAAGGCAAAGGGGGTATGGTCTTTCCCTATAAGATCTTGATTTGGTTTAAATTCAGTGATCCTAAAATGTCCCTAACCTTACTTAGAGCTTTTGGCGGTAAATTATTAACTAAGGAGATGAGGGGAATATGGGTAGCTACAAACGACTCCCAGTGTGTGCTTTGTGATTCGGGAGCAGATGAGACTATAGACCACCTATATTTTGAATGTGAATTCTTTCGTTACATTCTAAGCAGGAGTCTTCTTAAACTGGGTGTATCAGACCCCATTGATCCCTTGCTTCATAAGGTTGGTGACTACTACTTGCTGCACTTTAACAATAAACACATACTCAGTACCCTGGCTAAAGCTGTTCTGGCGGCGATTGTATGGCATATTTGGAAGGAGAGGAATAGGAGAATATTTGAGGGTACCCACAAATCCAAGACCCTTCTCTTTGATGATATAGCTGCTGACATCAGAGTTATTCTTAGAGATCTTGAATCCACAGATCAAGACACTACAAGTGCATTGGATAACTGGGACATTAGAGATCCAGGTTGAGCTTCCTTTGAGGGGCTTTACTTATGATACATGTTAATGGTAGAATGGTTGACTGACGGTAGGGAGTGACGGCGCCTGTGCCCTATCCTCCCTCTAACATTCACCTTCTTCCGTTGCTTGTATATATTGTACATTTGTCTTGATTAATAAAGTTGCTCACTAACTTTCCAAAAAAAATATCAGTTCTAGGTTCATCGTACTCATACTTCAAAAATCTTTGTATAAATCCGTTTCTTTTGGCAAATCCTGGTTTTTCTAAAAGTATTTTCAATATTATTTATTTTAAAATTCTCCCCAGTTTAAAGACTTTGAAAACATTTAGCATGAGCTTAAATTTCCTACACTTCCGGTGATCTAAATTCATTCTTTGAATTTCGAAACTTTTGCCGAAATTATTAAATTACTGCCGTATAATGTTTTCTAACCTATATCTTTAATGTTTGTGTGAATGTTTTACTTCTTTCTTATAATGATTTCTCAATAAGCCAATAAACCATTTTTCTCTTATTATTTATATATACGACTCAAACTTGTTTCGAACAACTCATTTTATCGACCTCCAAATATTTTTTTTATACAAAAGAGAACTCCAACTTTTGAATTACGACAATTTTTGTACTTTTCGTATTTTAACTTATTTTATTTACACACTATTTTTTCTGTATCCTATAAGGGTATTATTACATCTTCCTTTCCTCTACCAAAACATTCACAGTTATATCACTGATTCACCTAACCAAGCTGTCTCCTTATCCTCGCTCTATCTGAACTTGTACTTTTCGATCTCTTCTTTGTTACGTTTTTAGTTTCGGTTCCCTTCTATTGTTTAGACATTAGTGCTTGTCGTTGCATGTGTCAACTCTAGATTAGCAGTGGGCACCTCGTTTTTTTGTGATGTCGTCGTGGAGCATGTATATAGGTAGAGTGTGTGGACCTGTATGAGTGTGCTACACTTAGAATATTAATGATTGTTTCTTGTGTTATGTATGTATACTCAGTGTTATTCATGTTATATGAGTGAAGTTGTATGGATGATATTAGTTATATAGGTGTGGATAGCTATATAACTTTAGGAATGGCTGTATATATATTGGAAATTATATTGGTGTATATACTAGTAGTGTATCTAGTTTGAAGATACTTGTAAATGCTTGATATGTATATATATACACATTAGTAAGTCATGGGAATGTTAAGTGTAATGATAATAGGTGTACTTATAGTTAAGTGTGTAAGTCTATTATATGACCTATATGTTAGTACGTGCGAGCGTGTGCTCGTACGTAGGTAAGTATTGGCTTAGACATAAGTAATTATGTATTTGCTGCGTGAATATGTGTGATATACGTATCATAATAGGATTATAATTTTGTTTGGTATTGCTTGCCTTATGGGATGTTGTGTATGTACGTGTATACCATGAGGTATACACGATTATTGTATGTCGTGACTAAGCATGGATATGTATATGTAGTAGTGTATTGATTGTAGTTAGTATTGCTATGGAGTGAATATATTATATGTATGTGACTATACGATGAATGCATGTATTAGGGAGTGTATTATAATTATACGTATGCTGATATTTGTAATATTATTATAGGGTGTAAGGTGATTGCATTATGTGGGCTTTACTTCACTAAATATAATGATTGATATTATGTTATGTATGTGGTTATGTTGGTACATGTATATATTGTAGTGGTATTGGTATAGGTATAGATATCGTGATAGGTATATAGAGTATTCTGGTATAGGTTGAGTCTCACTCAAGTTTGCGTGGGTATACTCTAAGTATATTGTTACATATGTCGGTAGTTGCGTATAGTACTATGAATGTAGAAATGGATGATATATGTATAGTTATAGGATTGGTTGTGTCTGGTTGTGTTACGCACATGATTGTGGGTGGCTGTACCATTATATAGTTATAAGTGTTGGTCTTGTGGTATAATTAATTGCTAAGGTTTTATATGTTTAAATGTATATGGGCTAGCTAATTTGGTGTGTAGATGTGCTGAGTATATAATGGTATGAGTGGCATGTAAGAATGGTATATTAGCGTGTGTGGGTGTGCACCATGCACGGGTAAGAATGTGCTTAGTTATAGGTATTTGTGACTATGGTATGTGTGGTGTGTCTTGAATATAATTATAGGACTGTATATGATGTGAATATATTGTGAAATATTGCGTGCAATTGAATAAATATATATTTGTGAAATTATAGTAGTGGTGAATGTATATTAGGTATAGTAAAGCTGATTTAATGTTGTGTGGTGTGATTACATGTGTTGATATGTTTGGTGTTTGATGTATACTATGAGATATATGGAGTAGTATATCCATGTTTGTTTGTAGATAGGTAGTTATCTAAACGAGAGTACTATGATCGTATTGGCTAATGTAAAACTATTTTGTGTATGTATGTGTAGCTTGGATATGTGATAAGCGAGTAATAGCTATATAAGGATGTACGTGACTATATGAATGATTGAAGTACGTGTATGAATTTGATTGTCTATGATAGGTATAAGTATAGAGGGTGTATATGTATACATATTTGTAGTGTTAATGTTTGACTGTCTAATGCTTATATAAGCACTTGTAGTGACTATACCTCATTTGAATTATAATATGTTATGATTGGGATAGTTACTAGAGTGGCTAGATATATTTATATGTAGAAAGTCAGAGGACAGACTTTATTCTAAGGTGGGTAGGATGTCACAGTCGCTTTTCGATCGTACGTTTTCGTACGCGTACTCTTGTTCGTACGCGTATTTATTTTGATCTCTTCTTGTATCCGAACCCTATGATGTTATATGCCGTTGTGACCATCTGGAAGAGTGCTTATTTGTGGAATTATTTTGGAACGTCATTTCACGGGTCATTCTCCCATAAATTAATTTTGTTTAAAGAGGTGTCGTAGCTTTAGACTTCGTCGTTTGACCTCTTTATTTTTAGTGACATCTTCCTTTACCCTAGCCAGTAACCAATCATTATAGCCCCGTTTCTCTCGTCGACACGATCATCCCGGTATTTTTATTATATTTTTCAGACACCGTTTCGTTGGCCTTTCACACTAATCTCTTTTATATTGTATTAGCCTCGCTTATCCCTAATTTGAAAACTTAATCAATTCTTGAACAAATCACTAAGGGTTTCATGCGTAACTCATGAAATAATTCTCCTAGCTATTCACCATCCTATATCACCATAAGTGCACACCCTCCCTCCCTCACACACACTCTCCCACGTTTCCCTTAATTCCACTCTTTCTTTAACCATATAGCAAACCCTTCCAATCTCCAAGCATTTCGCAGCCAACCCTAAGGCTATCTCACGAGCAGCCGCCAACATCAAGCAGTGGCCTCCCCTTCCAAGTACTGCCACTCCTCTCCTCCCTTGCCGATCACCCAACGCCGACGCCTACACTCCGGCCACCTAAACCCTAGCACCGCCCGGAGCACACCTTAAATGCCATGCACGCCCATCCAAGTTACTGAACACCCCTTCAACAACAAATGTCGCTGCCCCTCCTGTTGTCACCGGACGGCCACATTTCCCCCTCCATCTTCGGTGACAAATCCGGCCTCCACCCGCCAAAAACCCCAAGAGTGGGTCTCTCCTCCTCCACTAAACTGACCATACTCTCTCTCCTCCCTAAACATCAGCCGCCGACCCTAGACAGTAGATGCGCGCGGCCATCTCCGGCCAGTCCTACCACTGGCAACCCATGCTGAACTCCAGTCAGCCCTCCGACCTTGTCTCTTGCAGCTGCCTCAGGCCATAGTCCCAATAAATCGCATCTCCCTCCGGCCTGTCCTCCGTTGCTGCCGCCCTGCTCATGTATCTCCTTCACGCGGGCACAAACATCCGGCCACCACTATTCTTCCCCAAGCTACCAAACCCCCACCCCTAGATCAACCTAATACTTCTACCACCTCATCTCTAGCAGCTGCACTGTAGACCAAAGTGGCGTTCACCCCTCACTAAACCCCCATCTCCTCTCAAATCGACCAAAACAGCCCCTAGCCCGCAAAACCTACCATTCATCCTCCATACGACCCCATCTCTTGTCGTTGATGGCCATCTCCTCTACTACTGCTGCAGAAATGTCCTCTCCCTTTGCTTTGTTGTTCGGTGATCGTGCCGCTACCCGGCTGATCGTCGTCCGTTGTCGCTGTCGTCTGCCTTTGACGCTGATCGCTGCCCTGCAGTGGATCGTCACATGCTTCTGTTAATTCAACCCCTGACGTCGCTACCCGACGTCAGTGTAGCTATCGCGTCGTGTTAAGGTATACCTGAATCGTAGGAATCCACACCCACATGTTAACAAGATAAAAACTGTGTTTTCATTGCTTTGGTAACTCACTAATTAAATATTAATAATATGGGACTGTAGGCTGGGCATTGATTGAGCACATAGGAAGTTCTGGACCATTGTTGAACTGAGACTACGGACGTTGTTCAGGCAAGTGATACTTGCCAGTGTTTTGTTTAGGCCACGTCTTAGGCCATTTTGTACAGTAGGGTAAAAGAGACTAGGCGATGAAATGATAGTCGCCTAGACGACCCTTCTAGATCTAGCCTGCCAACGAAGCTAGATCCGACATTTTTGCTTGCTTTTATTCATGCTGCCAGGTCACGTTTAAATTCAATTATCGGTACGCACTTTAACTGCTCATTGCCATATCATGTCATGCATCAAAATGTTTCATCGTGATGGCGTAGCACACGCTACACTATTGTAACTATTGAGGCTAGGCACCTGCTTTGCGGGCACAACCATATGCCAAACAAAAAACACTTCCTGGCTCGTGATCCAGAAGCGAGCAAAGTATAGTTGGGAAACCAATGCTCGATACACGTGGAGGGGTAGGGTTAAGCGATCACTTGAGCACAGAAGTGTGCCCGTACAGCCACTTTAGCCAAAAGGCGTAAACCATGTGCACAATGTGAAATGATAATGTTCGTGACTCGTGAAATAGTGTTTTTCGTAGCTTCTGCTACGACGTGTATGCATGTCATCATGTCATCTTAAATTGTTGCATTCTTTGAATGTCATGTCATTTCTTTATATTTAGAACTGCTAATCGCTTTATTTTATTTGTATCCTTGCACAAAAGTCCTCCGCTTTCCCTTGGGAGACTTTTGCTGACAAGTGCCCTTTTCTCTTTGGATGTCATATGTCAGGTTTGAGCCTGAGTAGGTTGCAATGGTCGAAAGTTTGATGACGTCCAGTTCGAGGATTCCGGTTCTACGCTTAGTCTCAGCTGGTGATTCTCTTTTAGTTGTTGTGTACATTCTTTGTAGTCGTTGTTAGGTTGTTCAGAGCGTTGCACCCTTTCCTTGTATTAGTTTCGGCCATGCTTTAGGCCTTCTTTTCAGACTCTGTACTTTAATTTATGACTATCTCTGTAATGTTTGGAATAAAAATCTGTGGATGTTGAATGTTGGATAATTTGATTTGTCTATCCCTTATTATTATTGTTGTTGTTTCGTCGTAATGCAAAGAACCTGATAATGGATTAAATTACTAGACGCTTATCAGACTGTAGCTTCACAGCTCCAAGTCTGAGCAGACCTCTTCACGTCTCACCTTCCATACTTGGGAAGCGGGGCGTGACATCATATATTAGATTTAGTGTTGGAATATCTACTAGTGGAATATGTGGTTTGAAGATACTTGTAAATGCTTGAAATAGTATACTAGTAAGTCATGTGCATGTTAAGTGTAATGATAATAGGTGTGCTTATAGTTAAGTGTGTAGGCCTATTATATGATCTTACGTAGATATATAATAGGCGTGTGCTCGTACGTAGATATATATGTGCTTAGCCTTGAGTAGATATGTGCTTACTATGCGAATATGTGTGATATACGTACGGTAATAGGGTTATAATTTTGTTTGGTATTGCTTGCCGTTACGGGATGTTGTGCGTGTGCGTGTATACCATGAGGTATACACGATTATTGTATGTCGTAACTATGTATGGATAAATATATGTATTAGTATACTAATTATATGTAAATTGCTATGGTGTGAATATATATTATAAGTATGTGGCTATATGATGCATGCATATATGGGATAGTGTATTTGATTATATACGTGTGCTGATGTATGTAATATTATTATGGTATGTATGTGGTTACGTTGGTGTGTGTGTGTGTATATATATATATATATATATATATATATATATATATATATATATATATATATATATTGGAGTGGTGTTGGTATAGGTATAAATATCGTGTTATGTACATATAGTATTCTGATATTGGTTTTGAGTCGCACTCAAGCTTGAGTGGGTATACTCTAAGTATATTGTACATATGTCTGTGGTTTGTGTGTAGTACTATGAATATAGTAATGGATGATGCATGTATAGTGATAGGATTGGTTGTGTCTGGTTGTGTTACGCACATGATTCTGGGTGGCTATACCATTATATAGTTATAGGTGTTGGTCTTGTAGTATAGTTATTTACTAAGGTTTTACAGGTTGAATGTATATCTGCTAGCTAAACTTGGTGTGCATAATGTGCTAAGTATATAGTGGTTTGAGTAGTATGTTTGAATGGTATATTAGCATATGTGGGCGTGCACCATGCACGGGTAAGTATGTGACTAGTTATAGGTATTTGTGACTATGGTATGTGTGGTGTGTCTTGAATATAGTTATAGGACAGTATGTGATGTGAATATATGGTGAAGTATCTGCGTGCATTTGAATAACTATATATTTGTGAAATTATAGCAATGGTGAATATACATTAGATGTAGTAAATATGATTTAATATTGTGTGGTGTGATTACATGTGTTGATATGTTTGGTGTTGGATATATACTAGGAGATATAGGGATTAGTATATCCATGTTTGTTTGTACATAGGTAGAGATATAGGGATTAGTATATCCATGTTTGTTTATACATAGGTAGTTATCTATATATGAGGAATTACGATTGTATTTGCTAGTGTGAAACTATTTTTATGTAAGTATGTGTTACTTGGTTATGTAATAAGCGAGTGATAATTATATAAGGATGTACGTGACTATATGAATGATTGAAGTATGTGTATGAATTTGACTGTCTATGATGGGTATAAGTATGGAATGTGTATATGTGCATGTTTGTAGTATTTATGTTTGACTAGAGTGACTAAATATAGTTATAGTTAGAAAGTCCGAGGACGGACTTTATTCTAAGGTGGGTAGGATGTCACGGTCGCTTTTCGATCGTACGTTTTTCGTACGCGTACGTTTGTTCGTACGCGTATTTATTTTGACCTCTTCTTGGATCCGAACCGTATGATGTGATATGTCGTTGAGACCCTCTAGAAGAGTACTTATTTCTGGAATTATTTGTGAAAGTCATTTCACGGGTCGTTCTCCCACAAAATAACTTTGTTTGAAGAGGTGTCGTAACTCTTACTTTCATCGTTAGACCTGTTTATTTTTAGTTCCATTCTCTATTGCCCTAGCTCGTGACCGATTACCTTAGTCTCGACCCTCTCGTCGACACGGTTATCTCGGTATTTTTCTTCTAATTATCGGACACTGCTAGACCCACTTTTTCCCCTAATCCCCTTCTAATACACTTAGCCTAATTAATTTGATAATTCATCTAACCTAATTAAAACTATTGGCCTAATACGTTTCATATGAAATAATTCCCAGCTATTCGCCATCCTATATTAACCTAAGTTTATCCCCTCCCTCTCTGTAACGGCCGCTTTCTGACCGTTCGTATTTCCTGCGTGCACGTGCTTTATCGTGCACGTATTTTTATTTGACTATTTCTGAGGTCTGGCATATACGATGCGATATGCCGTTGCGATCGTCTTGGGGTGTTGGATTTTATAGTAAATTTTGGGAACGTCTTTCTAGTCACGTCTTTGCGCGAAACGACTTTGAATGATAGGGGCGTTTTAGTCATCTGACTCGAAATGCCGTTTCTAATTTTACGTAAATTTTTGGTAGGCGTTACGCATGATCAGGCTCCGTAGATCTGCGCGTCTTGTCTCCACGATCGCACTGGTATTTTCGGATTACTTTTCTGACGCCCGGATTGAAAGATATCGCTTGGAGAAATCTGGACCGTTGCTTTGCTCTGATCAGATTCAAAATTCATATTCATTAGCCAAATCTGGCTAAGTCTTACTTTTAAATCGTTTTAAATCTTTTCCTAAGCTGTTTCTCTAACTTCCTCTAGATTTAACCCAACCTGTACACCCTCCATCCCTATACCCATCTCCCATTTAACCCTTATCATATGGCTATTTAGCAAACCCAAATACTATATAACATTAAACCCTATTCTAAACTAACCCTAACCCTAAAGATCTCACAGCCGCCGGCCTCTCCAAATAAACCCCAAAATTTTTCCGACTCCCCTCCTCGATAACCCACTTCACGGCGAGATCTCGCCGTGGCCTCTTCTTCCCTCCGAGACCCACCATCGCCCATCAGCCTTCTTCATCTCTCCGACGCCTGCGCCCCCCAACGCCACCGCCATCGGGGACTTCCGCCGCTGGACAAAGCACCGAGCGAAGCCGCTCTCCGCCTCTCGCATCCCCCACTCCGCCGCCGTCACGGAACCCCGCATCCCCACATCCGACCACCACGGCGACCTCCGCCGAGGCCGTTGCTCCTGATCGCCGCCACAGCAGCCGCCCCGACCGCTGCGAACCCCGACGACCTCCATGGTCGACCTCTGACGCCGACCCCCCGTCCGATCCTCCTCTCCGACGTTCCCCTCTCGCATCTGCGGCGAGACCGCCACAGCGGCCCCCGATCGCCCTCTCAGCCGCCGGCGCCTGCTGCGCAGCCCCTCCGCCGGTGATCCCCTCCGATCCACGGCAACCCCGCGACCCCGACGGCGCTACAGACCGCCTCGATCGACGACAACAGTCGCAGTACGTCGACTCCCCCGCGATGCCCCTTCGTTCGCCGTGACACCGCCGCAGCGCCCCATCCGCAGCGCGCGCTGCCTCGCTCAGCGTGCCCCCTCTGCGATCTGCGGCCCTCACGGCCGCCCTCTGAGCGCTCCGCCGCCGCTGTGCTGCGCTTCTCGCCGTTCTGCCACCTCCCCCGCGAGACCCCGATCGCCGTTCTCGATTCCCTAAGGGAATGCCATGTGCTCAGTGAGGCTGTTGTGGACTCGCTTGCCTTCGAGCTCGATTGTGTCAGCTCGGTCCAGGATTGCTGATGTTTTGGTGAAGAATAGTATATTGTTGAGGTCGGAGCTTATGTTGAGAGTATTTTTAGGACGTTCGACTCATCTTTATCCTTTGGTGAGAGAGTCAGCGGCTAATGTAATTACTGAGTTATTGGGGAGAGATGAACTTTGGGTCGTTGGAGCTCAAGAATGATGATGTAGCAGCCGTCCGGTTGCAAATTTGGTAAACATTGTTTGAATGGCCGAACACTCTCTAGACATTGTGGCCGTTACCGCTACCGTTCACATGCCGTCTCGTTGCGCTACCCGCAACCGAGGCGATTCCATTGCCGCTTCTTTGCACTGCTCGCGACCAAGGTGGTTCCGACGCCGTTCCCGTTGCCGTGCCGTTTCGCTGCGCTACCCGCAGCCGTTACAATCCTGAGGCGATCCCGTGATGACCTCCACTGCGCTACCCGCAGTCGGGGACACGAGCACCGCCACTGTTTTCAGACGCGACGCCAGATTTACGCGTGAACATCATTCAAGTTGGTACCCCTAACTCGTAGCCCAACCCACACCGTAGCGAAATTGAAAACCTAACTAAAATCGGACAACTATAACTAAATTTATTTTTCTGCACCCTTAAAACGTTGTGAAACAGTAGATTCGACGACTGGACTTTTTGACTGTGCACATAGGATAAAATCGTCGAATAGGGCTAAACATCAAAATTGTGACTTTGACAATTAGGGTAGTCCCGATGACCTAGAAATGAACCTAAATAGGATTATTGAAAAATGTGACCTGACACCGTCGCCGTGACACTGTTTCAGACGGACTTCCGCGGACTAAACGCTTGGACAAGACGCTTCGAGAGGACGACACACACTCGCCATCGTAGGCAAGTGTATCCACTTGCACTTTTGGCCGTGCTTAGGCCTCAGTTGGTTAGAATTGTTAACTGTGGACAAAAAGAACCGGACGTGAAATGATAGCGTCCGGGACGACTCCTGACGGCTCAGACTTGACGACGAAGTCTGAGCCCGATAACAACAACTTTTGATATCATAGGGCTATCATGTGTGTGCATGTGTGTGGACACCCTAGAATAACCCTTCCCGTCTTGTCACGTCCCGTCCCGTCTTGCACAGCCCGCTGGGCAATAGGGCACTCTCCGAGTGATCCCTTGTACTGATTCACAGCCTGCGGGCAATAGGGCACTCTCCAAGTTAGAGAGAGTGATCCCTTGTACTGATACACAGCCCGAGGGCAATAGGGCAATCTCCAAGCTAGAGAGAGTGATCCCTTGTACTGATTCTCAGCCTGCGGGCAATAGGGCACTTGCCAAGCTAGAGCGAGTGATCCCTTGTACTGGTGTCTTGTCTTGTCTTGTCTTCCTTGGGGTTTGGGGTTGGGTTGAGCGTGCTCACGGCAAGAGGGTCTGATCCCCCTCGAACTGTAAGGCGTGAACCCTTTCGTGTCTCACTTGTCTTGTCTTGCCTTGTTTCCGTCACGTCCCGACTTGTCTTGACACCTATAGGTTAGTCCCGTAGTTGGTAGCACACGCTACGACTACTACTTGTCCCGTTTTACTTTCCTGCTGTGTTACTTCTGTTGGAAACAGCATCCTAACCTATGTTTGATGATAACAAACCCTACTGAACTGTTCTAATCTGTTTGTTGAGTGTGTCACAGGTCCCTATAGTCATGATTGCTCAAGTTACACATGCACATACTCAAGTACGTTGAAATACGGAGCTGAAACTTCATTTGGAATTACACAAGCTGATCCAACAATGGAGTATAGCTATGAAACTCTATTCTAGAGTTAATCATAGGCTATAAATAGCATGAGATTTTTCTCAGGATTTATGGAGAATGTTTGAAGTTCAAATACGGGGAAATACGAGGAAATACAGAGTATACAAAGAAGAAACTTTTTCTACAAGTGGTGAAATGAGGTGAAACAATTCTAACATGTATATATTGGGCTCTGGGATTTTTGAGAATTATTTCAGAATTTTTGGGATTTATTTGATGCCCAAATACACAAGAATACAGTGAAAATACTCAGCAAATACGGTATACGGTACTGTGCATATATACGCTTCATCGCTGAATTAAAATCCAAGTCGACGTGGCGCAATCCTGGCCGTCCATCGCGCATCCGACGGCCGCTCGAAGCGGGCGACGTGGTTTCTTCAGCGCCGCTCGATCAGCATCGAACGGTCACCAACCAATCGACGAAGTCGCGGAAGGCGGGCGCCGCTGAGTCAGCCGCGGGCGACGTGGCGTAATCTCCACCGTCGGATCTCCATCCAACGGTTCAGGCGCTGCCGACTCGAGTCAGCGCTGGCGGGCGGCTCGTCAGCGGAGGCGGGCGCTGAACGCGGAAAATCCGCGAGACGTGGCCGCATCTCGTCCGTCCATTTGCGATCGAACGGCTGCCGACAGCGCATTTACACGGATGCGGGTCTCGCTGCTTTATAACCCGCAAGCCGCCCACGTTGCGGATCCCTTCGCACAGTGCACAGACCCGTTAACTCAATCCTATATATACTCATGTACATCTCTTCACATTTTCATCAATAAGTGGAGTTCTAGAGATCCAAATTGAGTTCCGTAAGAAGCGTTGCGACCGTGACTTTATCCCCGACGCAGTGATAGCAAGTTGAGCAGCTAGTTCCTCCTGTGCAGAAAATGAGATCATTTTGAGTGAGGAACTTCTACCGACTACTTCCACGGGGACAGCGACTACTTCTTCTACAGACATCCGATCATCATTCCGTAAGAAGCGTTGCGAAGCTACTGATGTACTGAAAGACGACAACCAGAGAGATCTTCACAAATGAGCTTTCTAAACTCTTGATCTTATTTATTTGTGAAGTTATTAATGTTTTGATCAGCATTTCTGTAATATAATTTCTTCCGTTATTTGGGATTCTGGGAACCAAACTTGTTGGGGCAAGTTGGGTTGGGGAGTGATACTTGTATGTTTCTTTTTGGCTTTGGTGAGCTTGAGTTGGTCTGACAGGTTGGTGTTGGTGCACCAATCTAAGGGAGATTGTAACTTCTTAAAGAAACAGTATAAGTGATTGCTCATTGGGGTGGACGTAGGTCATGGGGACCGAACCACGTTAAATTCTGTGTCTTCTGTGAATGCTTTGATTGTCTGATTCCTAAACTGCATGCTGTAAACTAGGCTTAATTTTTATCTTGCGATAATTTGGTCAAAGGCCTATTCACCCCCCCCCCCCCCCTCTAGGCCTTATTTAGATCCTACAAGTGGTATCAGAGCTCCAGGCCTGGCCATTTGAGTCTAGTTCATAATGAATACATATGATTCAGCATTTGCTGAAGGACAGTCTACAGTTAGACCACCCAAATTTAATGGGACTGATTTTGCTTACTGGAAAGCTAGGATGAAAATTTTCCTAGTCTCTTCAGATCTTGAAATTTGGAAAATTGTTGCTAAAGGATATCACCCACCTACAATCAAAATTGAAGATATTGAAGTACCAAAACCAGAAGATAAATGGGATGATAACGATAACAAACGTTATGCTCTAAATGGTAAAGCTATGAATGCAATTATCTGTGCACTTGACAGAACTGAGTTTAACCGTATATCTCATTGTCTTACTGCGCAGGAAATCTGGAACACTCTCGAAGTCACTCACGAAGGAACCTCTCAGGTGAAGGAGTCCAGATTAGCGCTGCTGAGCTCAGAGTACGATGGTTTCCACATGCTACCAGGAGAATCCATCAAGGACATGTACACTCGCTTTACCGACATCGTATACAACTCAAAAGCCTTGGGAAAGTCTTACGACAGCATCGACCTCATTCGGAAAATCCTAAGAGCGCTTCCTAGTTCCTTCCGACCTAAAGTGACGGCCATCCAAGAAGCTAGAGATCTCACTAAGCTGAAGCTGGATGATCTGATTGGGAATCTGTTATCCCATGAGCTGGAACTCAAAACCGTCGAGACAAGAGAAAAAGGTGAGGCTAAACCTTTAAAGACCATCGCTCTCAAAGCCGAAGAAAGTGACAAAGAAGATCTCGACGAGGAACATGCACTGATGGTCAGAGGATTCCGACGCTTCATCAGAACTCCTGCCGGAAAATCTGAAATGGCAAAAAGGTTCAATCGTTTTAATAAGTTTAATCCTTTGAATTCCTCGTCTGAACAGAATACTACTAAAAGTGTTCAATGTTTCAACTGCAAGAAATTTGGACATTTCATGAAAAACTGTCCAACAAAGAACGCGTCATCCGAAGCCAAAGGGAAATCATTTGCGGTAACATGGGATGAAGACGATGAAGACGAACCACAAGACGAAGTAGCGCAATCATCACTTTGCCTAATAGGTGAAAGCGACACGAACAAGGTAAGAGATGAATTTTCTTTACCAGAATTAATGAATATTTGTGAAAACATGAATTCAGAAATTACTTCTCTTGAATCCTCTATAGAAAATTATAAAGAAATGAATTTCCAACTACAGCAGGAAAATTATAATGTTTTGCAAAATGAAATAAAATTGAAAAATGAAATTGCATCGCTCAAAATTACCATTGAAAAACTCAAAGGAAAATCTAGTATTACTGAAGCTATACCTTGTCAGACTTGTGCTTCATTAAAGCTAGAAATTAAGAATGGTAATGAAAAGATTGTTGGCCTAAATAAAAGAATAGAAACTCTCGCTAAAAATGAAGATAATGTTAGAAAGAGTTTTATAAATAAAAGTGTCATGCTTGTAAATGAAAACATCTTTTTGAAATCCAAAGTCTCTGATTTAGAACTGAGTATCAGAAAATTTGGTGTAGGAAGAAAATCACTAGACATCATTCTTGGATACCAGTCAATCAAAAACGATAAACAAGGACTAGGATTTGGAAATGTTTATAATGAAAACATGATAAAGAAAAATCATTACATCAAGAAAAAGAAACGGAACGCCAAATGTTATACCTGTGGTTCTTTTGATTATTTATATAGAAATTGTCGTTATAAGAACCAAAACATGAAGTTCAAACAAGTATGGGTTCCGAAAGGTACTATGACTAACCATTGTGGACCTATTTGGCTACCCAGGTCACACATACCTTGTTCTTCTTATGTGTATGGACTCAGCATGGCTAAGGAACAACTGTGTGAGTGGTATTTGGATTCAGGCTGCTCAAGACACATGACAGGAAACAGCGACAAGTTCCTTAGCCTCGTGAAGCAAGAAGGAGGAAGTGTTACATTAGGGGACAACGGCAAGTGCAAGGTAATGGGTAAAGGTATTGTTGGCAACAATACTTTTAAAATTTCTGACGTCCTCTGGGTTGAAAATCTCAAACACAACCTCATCTCCATAAGCCAACTCTGTGACAAAGGTATGAAAGTACTTTTTGATGAGAAAATTTGTAAAATTTATGACTCGGTCACAGGTAATACCCTCTTCATAGCCAATAGGAAAAATAATGTTTATACAATAATTATTGAAGAAATGACAATTGCTAAATGTTTGATTGGCAGGGAGGAGGAGGCTATACTATGGCACCGGAGACTATCACATGCCAGCATGAAGTTGCTACATAAGCTGGAGAATAAAAACCTGGTCCGAGGCTTGCCACATCAACAGTACGAGAATGGTAAGTTGTGTGTTGCATGCACAAAAGGTAAGCAAACTAGATCCACTTTTACGGGAATTCGGGAAGTTACCACTTCACGAATCCTAGAATTGATTCATATGGATTTGTTTGGGCCTACCGATGTTGCTAGCCTAAATGGGAAGAGATTTTGTTTTGTTTTGATCGATGATTTTTCTAGATATACATGGGTTTACTTCTTAGCCAAGAAATCGGATTCCTTTGAAAATTTCCAAAATTTTTGTAATCAAGTTTCAAATGAGAAAAATCTTTCAATTATGAAAATTAGAAGTGATCACGGTGGTGAATTTGAAAACTCTGTTTTTGAAAACTTATGTTTGGAAAAAGGGATTTTACATGAATTTTCTTCTCCTAGAACACCTCAACAAAACGGAGTGGTCGAAAGAAAGAATCGAACTTTAAAAGAGATGGCAAGAAGCATGCTTAATGATTATTCTCTTCCTATGTATTTTTTGGGCCGAAGCAGTGAATACAGCCTGCTATGTTTGCAACAGGGTTATGCTTAGACCTTTAATGAACAAAACATCCTATGAACTGTGGCATGGCAAGACTCCTAACATTTCATATTTCAGAGTATTTGGATGCAGGTGTTTCATTTTAAACACAGGAGATCAGCTGGGAACATTTGAATCCAAATCAGACGAAGGAGTGTTCGTAGGATATTCATCAAGGAGCAAAGCATACAGGATCTACAATAAACGAACCTTAACTGTTGTTGAGTCAATTAATGTGAAATTTGATGAAGCTGAAATAGATCCTTTAAATTGCAGGGAAACTGAAGCTGGAGATGCAGATAGGGAAACTACAGAGCCTAAAAACATAGCTGAACCATCTGAAGGCCAAAAGGAAGCTGAACCAGAAGTACCACAAGGAAATAGACTGGAAAGAGGAGAGCTCAGGTTCAATCCACATCATCCACCTGAGCTGATCATGGGGACTCCTACGGAAGGTATACGCACTCGATCCACTTTCAATAACTTGTGTGCCTTATGCATTCATGGTGACCTCATTTCTGAAATTGAACCTAAGAACGTTGAAATCGCTTTAACTGATGAAAGTTGGGTTATGGCCATGCATGATGAGATTAATCAGTTTGATAGAAATAATGTTTGGACATTAGTGCCCCGACCTGATAATTACCCAATTGTTGGCACTAAATGGATTTTCAAAAACAAACTTGATGAATCTGGAAATGTAATCAGAAATAAGGCAAGATTAGTGGCCAAAGGATATAACCAGATTGAGGGAATTGATTGTGATGAAACTTTTGCACCCGTTGCTAGATTAGAAGCCATTAGAATATTGCTGGCTTTTGCAAGTTTCAAAGGTTTTAAATTGAAGCAAATGGATGTGAAAAGTGCATTTTTAAATGGTTATTTGAAAGAAGATGTTTTTGTTGAACAACCCCCTGGTTTTGAAAGTCATAGTTTTCCAAATCACGTTTACAAGTTGCAAAAGGCTTTGTATGGTCTGAAGCAAGCTCCCAGAGCTTGGTACGACCGTCTCAGTTCATATCTTTTGGAAAATAACTTTAAAAAGGGTAGTGCAGACAACACTTTGTTTATCTTGCATGAACAGGATCATTTTCTTATTGTTCAGATTTATGTGGACGATATTATTTACGGTGCTACTAATGATCTTTTATGCCAAAAGTTTGAAAAGGTTATGAAGGATCAATTTGAGATGAGTCTGGTCGGAGAGTTGAAATACTTTTTGGGCTTTCAAGTAAGACAAACTGGAGATGGCATATATGTTTCACAAACCAAGTACATAAAAGAACTGTTGAAGAAATTTGGGATGGAAAATGCAAAGCCAATGCGAACTCCAATGAGTCCGACGACGAAGCTTGAAAAGGATGACAAAGGTATAAATGTGGACCAAAAGCTTTATCGAGGTATGATTGGGTCCTTACTCTATTTAACTGCATCTAGACCAGACATCATGTTTTCTGTCTGTTTGTGTGCACGATTTCAAGCCTGTCCAAAAGAATCACATTTGATAGCCATTAAGAGGATTTTTCGATATCTTATTCACACTCCTACACTTGGACTATGGTATCCCTCTTGTGGTAATCTTAATTTGGTTGGCTATGCTGATGCTGATTATGCTGGTAGTATGATTGATAGAAAGAGCACTAGTGGAACATGTTTTATGCTAGGACATTCATTGGTTTCTTGGTCTAGTCGAAAGCAGAACAGTGTTGCTTTGTCCACTACTGAAGCTGAGTATATTGCCCTTGGCAGTTGCTGTGCCCAAGTACTTTGGATGATGCAAAACATATGTCTTATGGATTAAATGCAAAACATATGTCTTATGGATTTAAATGCCCAAGTACTTTGGAGTATATTGCCCTTCATCAGAAACAGCTTTAAATGCAAAACATATGTCTTATGGATTTTGAATATTATATTCTTAACAATGCTTGCATTCAAAGACTACATGCTTAATTAGGTCATATTCATTAATGAGTAACTAACGTTTTTCATCATCCAATCACACTTACACAGATCAAAATGTTTTGCTATGGAATTGTAATCTTGAATAAGAAAAGTGGTTGTTGGTGGACTAATTTATGTTTTAATGGGATATGATGTTTCAAGGCATGGGTAAAAAGAAAAGCTCTCATCAAAATATACGTGTATAAAAAGAATAGCAAGACGAGTGTCTTCAAAATATATACACAGAGCTTCGTATGAAAAATGGATCCGATCCATGTCCTTGATACTACCCTTGGACATCCAACTTATGCTATAAAAGTCATTTTTTTAGCGTTGGTGTTAAGTCCGTCAAGCAATGCCATTTCACATTTAAAAATCCTTCTCGGTCATGTTTGGAATTGGTAACTTGAACTCATATTACATGAGAAGGGGAAACTCAATCTTTGATGTTCATATATTCAGTTGAAAAGATGGTTATGACAGGCTGTATTCCTTATTACCTCTCCATATGTACTAAACATTTGATCATCACACTTGAGCACGGAGATGAATTATGGTAGTTATGACTTAGTGATTATTGCTGATTTATTCATTGTGGTCAAACGATGTATTGCCTTTTGTTTTGGTTTATAATGTTCAATTTTCCATTCCTCATATGCTATTTCATACATTTTTTGATGAAAACAAAGGGGGAGAGAAATATTAAGATTGTGCATGTCAGAGATAGGGGGAGCATGTCAATAGGGGGAGCATATCATTTTGTCATTCCTGCTCATATTCACGCTTCACACACTCACACACTTAACACATTTTTTCAAAATAATCTCAATGTCTGGTTTGTTCTCATCAAAAGGGGGAGATTGTTGGAAACAGCATTCTAACCTATGTTTGATGATAACAAACCCTACTGAACTGTTCTAATCTGTTTGTTGAGTGTGTCACAGGTCCATATAGTCATGATTGCTCAAGTTACACATGCACATACTCAAGTACGTTGAAATACGGAGCTGAAACTTCATTTGGAATTACACAAGCTGATCCAACAATGGATTATAGCTATGAAACTCTATTCTAGAGTTAATCATAGGCTATAAATAGCATGAGATTTTTCTCAGGATTTATGGAGAATGTTTGAAGTTCAAATACGGGGAAATACGAGGAAATACAGAGTATACAAAGAAGAAACTTTTTCTACAAGTGGTGAAATGAGGTGAAACAATTCTAACATGTATATATTGGGCTCTGGGATTTTTTAGAATTATTTCAGAATTTTTGGGATTTATTTGATGCCCAAATACACAAGAATACAGTGAAAATACTCAGCAAATACGGCATACGGTACTGTGCATATATACGCTTCATCGCTGAATTAAAATCCAAGTCGACGTGGCGCAATCCTGGCCGTCCATCGCGCATCCGACGGCCGCTCGAAGCGGGCGACGTGGTTTCTTCAGCGCCGCTCGATCAGCATCGAACGGTCACCAACCAATCGACGAAGTCGCGGAAGGCGGGCGCCGCCGAGTCAGCCGCGGGCGACGTGGCGTAATCTCCACCGTCGGATCTCCATCCAACGGTTCAGGCGCTGCCGACTCGAGTCAGCGCTGGCGGGCGGCTCGTCAGCGGAGGCGGGCGCTGAACACGGAAAATCCGCGAGACGTGGCCGCATCTCGTCCGTCCATTTGCGATCGAACGGCTGCCAACAGCGCATTTACGCGGATGCGGGTCCCGCTGATTTAAAACCCGCAAGCCGCCCACGTTGCGGATCCCTTCGCACAGTGCACAGACCCGTTAACTCAATCCTATATATACTCATGTACATCTCTTCACATTTTCATCAATAAGTGGAGTTCTAGAGATCCAAATTGAGTTCCGTAAGAAGCGTTGCGACCGTGACTTCATCCCCGATGCAGTGATAGCAAGTTGAGCAGCTAGTTCCTCCTGTGCAGAAAATGAGATCATTTTGAGTGAGGAACTTCTACCGACTACTTCCACGGGGACAGCGACTACTTCTTCTACAGACATCCGATCATCATTCCGTAAGAAGCGTTGCGAAGCTACTGATGTGCTGAAAGACGACAACCAGAGAGATCTTCACAAATGAGCTTTCTAAACTCTTGATCTTATTTATTTGTGAAGTTATTAATGTTTTGATCAGCATTTCTGTAATATAATTTCTTCCGTTATTTGGGATTCTGGGAACCAAACTTGTTGGGGCAAGTTGGGTTGGGGAGTGATACTTGTATGTTTCTTTTTGGCTTTGGTGAGCTTGAGTTGGTCTGACAGGTTGGTGTTGGTGCACCAATCTAAGGGAGATTGTAACTTCTTAAAGAAACAGTATAAGTGATTGCTCATTGGGGTGGACGTAGGTCATGGGGACCGAACCACGTTAAATTCTGTGTCTTCTGTGAATGCTTTGATTGTCTGATTCCTAAACTGCATGCTGTAAACTAGGCTTAATTTTTATCTTGCGATAATTTGGTCAAAGGCCTATTCACCCCCCCCCCCTCTAGGCCTTATTTAGATCCTACAACTTCCTGTTGTGTTACTCTGTTATAACCACAACATGCTAATCAACCAGTAAACTGTGTGTAATAGAACCTCAGCATGCTAATCAACCAGTAAATCGTTGTAAAAAAAGTTGATACACTTGCAGTTTGGTCTAACCCTTTTTGTAGACCTTACCTGACGTACAGTTCCCTCTTTTGGTGTTGTACGTCAGGTGCTCAGCCAGAGTTCGTGGACGAGGCAGATTCACTGGAGCACGAGGAGCCGAGGACGTTGACCCAGAGTACACGCCTGACGAGGACCAGACCTAGAGGTCTTTTTAGACGACACTTTCAGAGGTTACTACTTTTAGGTTTGCTTTTAAATCTTTTGTTGCCATGCTTAGGCTTTCCTTTAGACTTTGTACTTGTTGGATATTGTATCTCTAATTTAATGAATGCAACATCCTTTCCGTACTTGCTGTTGTTTTGACCTATATTAATGCAAGAACCTGAAAATATTTTTAAAATGGTGCCTCTACAGACGCTCATTGGGTCCGAGCTTCTCAGCTCTGGCCTAAGCGGGCCTTGTCACGCTTCGCCTCCGTCCATTTTGGGAAGCGGGGCATGACAGGTTTTAGTGGTGGCCCATGCAGGTCATGCAAAAGTTCGGAACAATAAAAGTACCGCATTCATTTAATATCCACGTACAAGTCTGAATTAGACTTACCCAGTCTTAGATGGTAGGAAGACTTAGGTAGACGTCCCAGTTGGATAGTCAGACACCTTGGTTAAGATTTATCCATTCTCGTCCTAGGATACCTTGGTGGCCGCCCCTGACTCTGACCGTGTTAGATTTCTAGAGCCCTTCTCTTTAGTCGTTCGCTTGGGTCCATCGACTTCGAGCCTAGCAGAATGTAACCTTGATTCTCTTAGGAACCTTTTCTTTAGATCCTGAATATAGTCTAGCTCATTAGGAAGTCTTAGAGCTGAGTTATCCTAATCTTTAGACGACCCAATAATTAGGACCCCTGACTTCTAGCGTCTCTCTGATCATTACACCTCTGTGTTATCGAACGTAGGGTCCCATCGTAGCCCTTGCATCTTATCCTATTTGTAACCAACATGAGATCATCTTCCTTTCTTCCGATTCCTGTGATCGTTTTTGGACGATTATCGTTGATCCTTCGAATCCCTTCCTTGACCAATTCTGCTTCTCTAAAAGTATTTTCGAAATTTATTATTAAGTCTTTCGCTCAGCTTAACTTCTTGAAAACCCCTATATTATATATTTCAAAATTCTTGTTTTTCGGTTGAGTTAAAATTCTTTCACTAATCTTGAAACCTCCCTGGTCGTAAAATTATTTTACTATCTCGTACATGTTTTCAAATCGGCATTTTTCGTGTTTCCGTTTTAAACCTCGTTATCAATTCTATAATCCAATATATATATATATATATATATATATATATATATATATATATATATATATATATATATATATATATATATATATATATATATATATATATATATTTATATATATATATATATGTTACTTTTCTAAACTACAAAATTTTATTGCTAATCACTTACCGTACATACTTTTAAAATATTTTCTAAACTAGAGGGAACTCCAATTATTTTCTTATCATTTTGTCAGTTCTATATTTTTCGTGACCACATTTCAAGATCTGTGTAAACTTATTTTCAATTGCAAAACAAACGTTTCTCACCTTATCCATCCTTCCTTCGTATTACTTTTTTCCAAAATTTTGATTTGCTACATCTGCTCACTTTTAAGTATATAAATATATATGTTTTTAAAGGTATATGATACCATATTTTGCACAAAATCCTTCTTTCATCGTTAAATCATTTTTAGCAATATTTTTGGTCCCGTCCATCCGACTATTTTCTTACCCTCGCCTTACCTGACCTCGTTTTTTTTGATCTTGTTTCGTGTCGTTTTTTTGGTTTCGGTCCCCCTCTTGCATGTAAACATCAGCGCCTGTAGTTGTCTATGTCATCCCTAGCTAGTAGTGGGCCCTTGAGTTTGTGATGTCGTCGTGATGTATATATACGTATAATGTGTAGATCTGTATGAGTGTGTCATCTTTAGGATCCTGATATTTGCCTTTTCGTGTCTTGAGTGAGTTCTCAGTGTTAACCATGATATGCTGGAAGTTGTCTGAATGACGGTATTCATATTTATATGAATGGTGTCATAGCAGGAAGTTCCTTAGACTTAGTTTTAGTTTTAATGAATGGCTTATCTTGGCTGTACGTGACTGTATCAAAACTTTGTTTTCTTTTAAACCAAATCTTTAAACTTTTGAAACTAGCTCACAAGATCACAAATCACTTATCCACCCTCATCCAATACCGCAACACCACACGTTTTTCCAAAAGTTTTAAAATATTTCCTTGGCCTTAAGTCTCTCTTTCTCTTCTCTTCTTTCTCCCTTAAAGAAAATTTTCGTGTTTATGGTTGTTATATTAATTGGGACTAGCTATTATTGTTATATGATCTTGCTTGCAGGTAGGCTTGGAGTGAGATGAGTTTTATTATGGCAATGATTAATTGACTTTGGGAACACAAGGATGATGGATTAGAATATCTTTTGGATGAAAAGAATGGACTGTCTAAGACTTATTTATAAAACCGAAGTGTGGCGGACTCAATAGAGAATACTGGTTGAATGAGATTATATGCGTGAAGATGAGAACTTATCAGAGTTGAGGCTTAGACGAATGGTAGATAGGATGGCTACAGAGTATGGTAGGAATTAGGGTGATCAAGAGTTTGAGTAGAGCTTTTATTAGCATCGAGACTTGATTGTTGAGTTGACGAGAGAAGACATTGGGAGTAACATGACGTGTTGAGATAAATAGATGATTAGGTTGTCGGATTTAATATTGGTTGAAAAAAAAAGTAAAAGTAAAAGGAGATGTGACTTTGATAATTCAAACTTTTTGGCGGATAAATTTATGAGAAGATATGACACGGAATGTATTGAGGACACGGCGATTGTTGATTTGTGAAGGTATTATAAGTTAGACAAAGTTTTTGTCTTGGATTGGTGATCGACTAGGAAATTATTTTAGCAATTGATAAATTTTGGGACAAGATTGAGAAGTTTAAAAGATGTTATTGAGCGATGATGTTTAGCGGAATGGTAGGGGATGAGATGATGATTATTATCCTTTTGTGAGGACTTGGAGTTGGAAATTTGAACAGTAAGTGATGGGTCTATAGCTAAGTATTAGGAGGTGAGTTTAGTCGTGGCATTACCCAGTGAAAAGAAGGATTATGACGGATTATTTGAAGAACAATGTTAAAAGTATAGGACTAGAGACTATTGTGTGGAGGATGTGCGTTATAGGCTTAGGTATTTATAGAATTTATAATTAGTCTTAGTTTGAGTGATTCCGAGGGCGGAATCATTTCTATGGTGGGTAGAATGTAACGGCCGCTTTCCGACCGTTCGTATTTCCTGCGTGCACGTGCTTTATCGTGCACGTATTTTTATTTGACTATTTCTGAGCTCTGGCATATGCGATGCGATATGCCGTTGCGATCGTCTTGGGGTGTTGGATTTTATATTAATTTTTGGGAACGTCTTTCACGGCACGTCTTCGCGCGAAATGACTTTGAATGATAGGGGCGTTTTAGTCATCTGACTCGAAACGCCGTTTCCAATTTTACGTAAATTTTTGGTAGGAGTTACGCACGATCAGGCTCCGTAGATCTGTGTGTCTCGTCTCCACGATCGCATCGGTATTTTCGGATTACTTTTCTGACGCCCAGATTGAAAGATACCGCTTGAAGAAATCTAGACCGTTGTTTTGCTCTGATCAGATTCAAAATTCATATTCGTTAGCCAAATCTGGCTAAATCTTACTTTTAAATCATTTTTAATCTTTTCCTAAGCTGTTTCTCTAACTTCCTCTAGATTTAACCCAACCTGTACACCCTCCATCCCAATACCCCTCTCCCATTTAACCCTTATCATATGGCTATTTAGCAAACCCAAATACTATATAACATTAAACCTTATTCTAAACTAACCCTAACCCAAAAGATCTCACAGCCGCCAGACTCTCCAAATAAACCCCAAAATTTTTCCGACTCCCCTCCCCGATAACCCACTTCACGGCGAGATCTCGTCGTGGCCTCTTCTTCCCTCCGAGACCCCCCATCGCCCATCAGCTTTCTTCATCTCCTCGACGCATGCACCCCCCAACGCCGCCGCCATCGGGGAATTCCACCGTCGCACAAAGAACCGAGCGAAGCCGCTCTCCGCCTCTCACATCCCCCGCTCCGCCGCCGTCACAGAGCCCCACATCCCCACATCCGACCACCACGGCGACCTCCGCCGAGGCCGTTGCTCCCAATCGCCGCCACAGCAGCCGCCCCGACCGCTGCGAACCCCGATGACCTCCATGGTCGACTTCTGTCACCGACCCCCCGTCCGATCCTCCTCTCCGGCGTTCCCCTCTCGCATCTGCGGCGAGACCGCCACCGCAGCCCCTGATCGCCCTCTCAGCCACCGGCGCCTGCTGCGCAGCCCCTCCGCCGGTGATCCCCTCCGATCCACGGCACCCCCGCGACCCCGACGACGCTGCAGACCGCCTCGATCGACGACAACAGTCGCAGCATGTCGGATCCCCCGCGATGCCCCTTCGTTCGCCGTGACACCGCCGTAGCGCCCCATCCGCAGCGCGCGCTGCCTCGCCCAGCGCGCCCCCTCCACGATCTGCGGCCCTCACGGTCCGCCCTCTGAGCGCTCCGCCACCGTTCGAGCCCGCGCCGCCGCCACTGTGCTGCGCTTCTCGCCGTTCCGCCACCTCCCCCGCGAGACCCCGATCGCCGTTCTCGATTCCATAAGGGAATGCCCTGTGCTCAGTGAGGATGTTATGGACTCGCTTGCCTTTGAGCTCGATTGTGTCAGCTCGGTCCAGGATTGCTGATGTTTTGGTGAAGAATAGTATATTGTTGAGGTCGGAGCTTATGCTGAGAGTATTTTTAGGACGTTCGACTGATCTTTATCCTTTGGTGAGAGAGTCAGCGGCTAATGGAATTACTGAGTTATTGGGGATAGATGAACTTTGGGTCGTTGGAGCTCAAGAATGATGATGTAGCAGCCGTCCGGTTGCAAATTTGGCAAACATTGTTTGAATGGCCGAACACTCTCCAGACATCGTGGCCGTTACCGCTACCGTTCACATGCCGTCTCGTTGCGCTACCCGCAACCGAAGCGATTCCGTTGCCACTTCTTTGCACTGCTCACGACCAAGGCGGTTCCGACGCCGTTCCCGTTGCCGTGCCGTTTCGCTGCGCTACCCGTAGCCGTTACAATCCTGAGGCGATCCCGTGACGACCTCCACTGCGCTTCCCACAGTCGGGGACACGAGCACCACCACTGTTTTCAGACGCGACGCCAGATTTACGCGTGAACATCATTCAAGTTGGTACCCCTAACTCGTAGCACAACCCACACCGTAGCGAAACTGAAAACCTAACTAAAATCGGACAACTGTAACTAAATTCATTTTTCTGCACCCTTAAAATGTTGTGAAACAGTAGATTCGACGACTGGACTTTTTGACTATGCACATAGGATAGAATCGTCGAATAGGGCTAGACATCAAAATTGTGACTTTGACAATTAGGGTAGTCCCGACAACCTAGAAATGAACCTAAATAGGATTAAGAAAAACACGACCTGACACCGTCGCCGAGACACTGTTTCAGACGGACTTCCGCGGACTAAACGCTTGGACGAGACGCTTCGAGAGGACGACACACATTCGTCATCGCAGGCAAGTATATCCACTTGCACTTTTGGCCGTGCTTAGGCCAAAGTTGGTTAGAATTGTTAACTGTGGACAAAAAGAACCGGACGTGATATGATAGCGTCCGGGACGACTCCTGACGGCTCAGACTTGACGACGAAGTCTGAGCCCGACAACAACAACTTTTGATATCATAGGGCTATCATGTGTGTGCGTGTGTATGGACACCCTAAAATAACCCTTCCCGTCTTGTCACGTCCCGTCCCGTCTTGCACAGCCCGCTGGACAATAGGGCACTCTCCGAGTGATCCCTTGTACTGATTCACAGCCTGCGGGCAATAGGGCACTCTCCAAGTTAGAGAGAGTGATCCCTTGTACTGATACACAGCACGAGGGCAATAGGGCACTCTCAAAGCTAGAGAGAGTGATCCCTTGTACTGATTCTCAGCCTGCGGGCAATAGGGCACTCGCCAAGATAGAGCGAGTGATCCCTTGTACTGGTGTCTTGTCTTGTCTTGTCTTCCTTGGGGTTTGGGGTTGGGTTGAGCGTGCTCACGGCAAGCGGGTCTGATCCCCCTCAAACTGTAAGGCGTGAACCCTTTCGTGTCTCACTTGTCTTGTCTTGCCTTGTTTCCGTCACGTCCCGACTTGTCTTGACACCTGTAGGTTAGTCCCGTAGTTGGTAGCACACGCTACGACTACTACTTGTCCCGTTTTACTTTTCTACTGCGTTACTTCCTATTGTGTTACTCTGTTATAACCACAGCATGCTAATCAACCAGTAAACTGTGTGTAATAGAACCTCAGCATGCTAATCAACCAGTAAATCGTTGTAAAAAAAGTTGATACACTTGCAGTTTGGTCTAACCCTTTTTGTAGACCTTACCTGACGTACAGTTCCCTCTTTTGGTGCTGTACATCAGGTGCTCAGCCAGAGTTCGTGGACGAGGCAGATTCACTGGAGCACGAGGAGTCGAGGACGTCGACCCAGAGTACGCGCCCGACGAGGGCCAGACCTAGAGGTCTTTTTGGACGACACTTTCAGAGGTTACTACTTTTAGGTTTGCCTTTAAATCTTTTGTTGCCATGCTTAGGCTTTCCTTTAGACTTTGTATTTGTTGGATATTATATCTCTAATTTAATGAAGGTAACATCCTTTCCGTACTTGCTGTTGTTTTGAACTATATTAATGCAAGAACCTGAAAATCTTTTTAAAATGGTGCCTCTACAGACGCTCATTGGGTCCGAGCTTCTCAGCTCTGGCCTAAGCGGGCCTTGTCACGCATCGCCTTCGTCCACTTTGGGAAGCGGGGCGTGACACACTCACATCTTCTCTCTCCAATCAGCTAAGTGTACACCACTTTTAAAACCAAATATCAAAACAAATTTCTTATGTTTCACCATTTGGGCTATTCACCATACTAACTAAACTCTTCTCTTCTTTCATCCCTCCTTCATTTCCCTTAAGTTCACTCCAAACCGACCCTAGTTAGCAATATTCCACATTTTAAACACACGACCTGGGCTTTCATCTTCACACACAAAAACCCCAGCCCGTCGTCGCTAGTACCCACGCACGCACACCACAGGCTATCGCCAGCCACAACCCCCCCCCCCCCCCCCCCCCCCCCCCCCCCCCCCCCCGGTGCCCCTACTCCGGCCAACCTCCTCCCCATCGTCCACCTCTTCTGCCTCCTCTAAAACACCACACCAACCCACACGCAAACACCATTAAAACCTCAAAAACTGTCATCCTCTACCCATATCTCACGGCCAGTAGCTTTGTGCCGCCGCCGGCCACTCCACTGTAGTCGGCCACCCTGTAGATAGGGATGGCAGTAATGACCTGACCCGACACGCCCGACCCGACCCGCCACAGTTTTGACCCGACCCGCCCCGGCCCGCAGATGGGTCGGGGCAAGCTTGGGCTTTGTATGCAACCCGGCCCGCCCCGGCCCGCCCCGATAAACTATAGAGGTTCTAAAAAAACCTTACTATTTTGATGCGAACCATGCGGTCTGCCCATATCATATAACCCATACTCTGTTCCAATGTTCTTCCAATTAGGCCAATTCCCAATTCCAAATTACCAATAAATCACAATTCTCCCAAATCCCAAATAAAATTTTTATTTGGGATTCATATGGATGTCAATAATGACCTGACCCGGCCGACCCGACCCGGCCCGACCCGGTTTTGGTAAGAAATTACCCGCCCCGCCCCGGCCCGAGACCCGCCCCGCCCCGGCCCGCATACGGGGCGGGGCAAGCTTGGGTAGTTAAATACCCGCCCCGCCCCGCAATATTGTCATTCCTACCTACAGATCATCCCCTGGCCATGCAGACCACCCCCTAGCCGTGGCTACCCCTGGAGCATCTCCCTTGCGTGTGCAAACCTCAAGCCAAGAACCCTAGACGCGTGCAACTCGGGTCCGCATAACCCGGATCCGCGTGACCCCAGGCCACCGTCTCACGTGCCTCCCATGCTGCTGTTCGTATCTTCCCGACGTCGTAGAACGCTGTATAGTTGCTCTTCCCCTTTGCATCGCTGTTCGGTGATCATACCTCTACCTGGTTGATCGTCGTTCGTCGCCGCTGTCCCGTCGTACCCTCGCTCGCTAGCTGTCACGCCTCGCTTCCCAAACGACAGAAGCGAGATGTGATTAAGGTCCGCTTGGGCCAGAGATGTGAGGCTCGGACCCAATAAGCGTCTGTAAGGAACACCAAAGATAGAAACAGGTCCTTGCATATATAAAATTCGGAACAACAGAGAGTACCGAAAGAAAAGATGCATTCATTTTATTCCACAAAGATATCCAGAAGTACAAGAGACTAAAAAGGAAATAATGCCCACCATGGCTACAACTGAAGAAAGAGGGAACTAATAGTGCTACGCATCAACCTAAAACAGAAAGCAAAAAGGTGATACGCACCTAAACTAGCAAGCGGCTAAAATTCCAAAGTCAGCAACTGAGGAACCTCTAAATCTGGTCCTCACACTGGTAGTACTCCTGATCAGCAATGTACTCCTGCTCCAAATCCTCTGGTACTGGCTCCTAGTCTACTACCTCTGCCTCGATACCTGACATACAAACACCAAGAGAAAGTGGTTGTACGTCTGGCGAAGTCTGCAAGCAAACGTGAGAAGACTCCACCGCAAGGTGTATAACATTTTAAGGTTGACATTTTAAAGGTTGTTTACATCATGATGATGCAACAACATGTCAGATATGTATATATGCAAGAAAGTAAAGACAATGCTGAAAAGTAAACATGATAGGAAATAGCCGTAGCGTGTGCTACTGGCTACAAGACTAGACTAGACAGGACAAGACGAGAAGTACCATGTGTCTCACGAAGGGTTCACGCCTTACGGTAGAGGGGGATCAAACCCTCTAAACCGTGTGACCGCTCAACCCTAACCCAACCTGAGCGCTCAAGACAGGACAATATAGGACCACTCGCTCTAGCTTGACGAGTGCCTCTATCCCCATGATCCGTAGCCTGACTCTCACTCCCTTGGTGAGCACCGAACATCCCGTAGGTGAATCCGTAACAGGGATCGCTCTCTCAAGCTTGGAGAGCACCCGAAACACCCGTAGGCTTTTTGTAAACCATGTACCACTCTCTAGCTTGGAGAGTGTCCGAAACGCCCGTAGACTTTTGTAACATTTCATGACATGACAAGTGGTAAGGAGTTATTCATTCTAGGGGGTCCACATGCATGCACACACAGGTAGAACCTAGGGTGTCAGTTGTTGTTGTTGTTTGTGCTTAGACTTCGTCGTCAAGTCTAGGCTATCAAGGGGGTCCCAAACGCTATCATTTCACGTCTGGTTTTCTTGTTTATACTTTTTACAATTTAAGCAAGACAATGGACTAAACGTGGCCGAAACTGCGCAAGTGAACACAATTGCCTGCAGTGGCGAGTGAGTCTTTGGTCTGGATCGTCTTGTCGAAGCGGTGCAACAGCGATGGTTTGTCTGAAACGAGCCAACGGCGGTGTCACAATGCATTTTTCATCAATCCTATTATGATAAGTTTCTAAGTTCAACGAGGCTACTCTAATAGTTCGAAGTGACGATTTTTGATTCGTTCCGCCTAATCGACGAATATCCTATATGCACAGATAATCAAGTCCATTCGTCGATTTCTAGAGTTGAACATCGTTTCAAAGAGCGTAAAGTAAAATTTAGTTAATGTGGGCGATTTTTAGATTAAGTTTTGGTTTGCTACGATTTGGGTTCTTACTACGAGTTAGGGGACCAACCTAGTGCGACGATCGCGTGGGAAAACAGCGTCGGATTCTGGAATGGCAACAGATAGTGTCGCTTCTGGTTCCTCGACTGCAGGTATCGCAGCTAAACGGTAACGACATCGGGGTCTCCTCGACTGTGAGTAGCACAATAAAAAGATGTTGACCTCGGATCTGAAAGCGCTCTCGGCAAGTGGAGAGTGTCATAACTGATCTGCGATGAAGGGACGGTAGCAAGTGATTGGCAGCGGCTGTTCGGAGGGCTGCGGACGGTAGCGGGGTACCGCAGCGGTAACAAGGAGGACAACAGTGGCAGCCTGAGAGCGAGTGGGGTCGTCAGGTTTGAGGTACAGGTCGTGGACGGTGGCACGTCGGGGTGGCTCGCGGCAGTAAGGGATCTAGGCCGGCGGTAGCAGTTGGCCAGAAGGGAGGAAACAGCGCGCATGCAACGAGGAGCTGTCGGCAACGAGAGGAGGCTCCTAGCTCTGCTTGGTGCAGGGTGAAGAGGACAGGGCGAGGCGCTGGCGGTTGGAGTTCTCTAGGGCAGCAAGCCAAGTAAAGGAACAGCCTGGGCGTTGGTGGTCGCACGAACTGGGAGAAGAGAGGAGAACGCGAAAAGGCCAAGGGTTCCCTTGGTTGCGTGTATGCCTAGGAGGGTAGGACTCTTGTTTTGTGATGGGAGAAGGACAGTATGTGAGGGCTATATGTAGGGGGCTCAGCCTAGGTCTAAGCTTGGGGTAGAGTTTGAAATAATAGGAGCCTGGGCTCTAAGCTTTGTATGGCTGAGGCTATAAGGAAAACTGAGTTGTTTAAAGGGTAGGGGGAGTTGTTCACGTGGGGGGAGAGAGAGAAGTGGGGTGCTTCCATGGGATAGTGGGATTTGTTGGCATGGGATGTGAGGGAGCAGGTAGTCTATTAAGTTTTGGTTTGAACAAGATTATAAAAAGATTTGATCCCCTTTAATTGTTTTGATTAGATTTCTCTTTGAAAACAAACAGAAGTAGTTGGGTTTTAAGTAATTAATAAGTAAATAGTTTGTTTTCCTTTTAAAAGAAAAGAAACGTACAGACCTCACGAATTTCATAATAATAATAAAACAATATTAAATGATTTTTTAATGAAATAAGTAGATTGGTCTGTTGATGTCCAAAAATTACAAGGAAAATACAGGGGCACTCGCGCCTATGAGAGGACCATGAAAACGGGGTTCCGTGGTGCATTAGGTTCACGGAAGACGAAACTAAAAATAAAAGGTCCAACGTCGAAGTCTAAAGTTACGACACCCCTTCAGTCAAAGCTGATTTGTAGGAGAACGACCCATGAAATGACGTTCACTAAAAATCCCACAAATAACTACTCTTTCATATGGTCCCAACGACATATAACATCGCGTATTCCGGATAGAAGAAAGGACGAAGAAAAATACGCGTACAAAAGAGGAAAGTACGTGCAAAATATGAATGTTCGGAAAGCGGCCATTACATTCTATCCACCTTAGAATAAAGTCCGTCCTCGGACTTTCTAACTATAAATATATCAAGCCACTCTAGTAACTACCCTAATCACATCACACTATAATTGAAAGCAGGTATAGTTATTACAAGTGCTTACATATGCGCTAGATAGTCAAACATTGACACTACAAACATGTATATATATATATACACACATCCTATACTTATACCTATCATAGACAGTCAAATTTATACAAGTACTCCAATTATTCATTTAGTCACGTACATACTTATATAACTATAACTCACTATCACATAACTAAGTTACACCTACCTACATAAAAATAGTTCCACACTAGCAAACACGATCGTAATTCTTCACATATAGATAATTGACTATGCACAAAACAACATGGATATACTACTCCCTAATATCTCTTAGTGTACATCCAATACCAACATATCAACGTATGTAGTCACATCATACAATATTAAATCAGGTAAGCTATATCTAATATACATCTATCACTATACATACATCATCTATTAATATATATTCATAGTACTACACGCAAACCACAGACATATGTAACAATATACTTAGAGTTTACCCACTCAAGCTTAGGTGAGACTCAAAACTCATATCTGAATGCTCTATATACATATCACGATATTTATACCTATACTAACCCCACTCCAATATATATACATCTACCAACGTAACCACATAAATACCATAATAATATTACAAACATCAGCACACGTATATGTTCAAATACACTATCCCACATATGCATGCTTCGTATAGCCACATACCTATAATATATATTCACACCATAGAAATTTACATATAATTAGTATACTAATACATATACTTATCCCTACATAGTTAAGACGTACAATAATCGTGTATATCTTATGGTATACACACACACACACACAACATCCTGTAAAGGCAAGCAATACCAAACAAAATTATAACCTTATTACTGTACGTATATCACACATATTCATATAGTAAGCACATATCTACTCAAGGCTAAGCACATACATATCTACGTACAAGCACACGCTCACACTTACTAACATATAGATCATATAATAGGCTTACACACTTAACTATAAGCACGCCTATTATCATTACACTTAACATGCACATGACTTACTAGTACATTATTTCAAGCATTTACAAGTATTTTCAAACCACATACTCCACTAGTAGATATTCTAACACTAAATCTAATATACGCAGACATCCCTAAAGCGGTATAGCTATCCACACTTATATAAATACCATCATTTCATACAACTTCATATATATATCACGAATAACACTAAGTATACATACATGAAACAAGAGACAATCATTAATATCCTAAGGGTAGCACACTCATACAGGTCCACACACTCTACCTATATACATGCACCACGACGACATCACAAAAATCAATGGGCCCACTACTAAACTTGAGTTGACACAGGCAACTACAAGCACTAATGTCTACACAATAGAAAGGAAACCGAAACCAAAAGTGTCATGAAACAAGATCGGAAAGAACAAGTTCAAATAAGGCGAGGATAAGGAGATAGTTGGTTGGGTGGGATAAAAATATTGCTCTAGATAATTAAATAGATGAAAGAAGGATACGTGTAAAATATGATATCACACACACACACACACACACACACACACACACACACACACACACACACACATGAGAATAATGGCTATCATACGCCATATGAGAGCCTCTCTCATACGCCATATGAGAGCCTCTCTCATACGCCCTCTCACATAAAGCATCCAAGTACAACCAAGTACTTGGGTGCTTTATGTGAGAGGGCGTATGAAAGATGCTCTCATATGGCATATGATAGCCATTATTCTATATATATATACACACACTTATAAAAATATGTAGAAATAGCGAGCAGATGGTAAAATTTTACAACTCGAAAAAATAGTTAGACGAAAAAAATAAAGAGTAGGGTGAGGTAGTGATTGTTTTGCAAATGAAAATAGATTTATACAAAGATTTTTGAAGTATGAGCACGATAAACATAGAACTGATATATAAAAAATGAAGTTCTATTTAGCTTAGAAAAATATTCTAAAAGTACGTACGGTAAGTGGTTAAAATAAATTTCGTAGTTTAAAAAAAGATGATATATTGAATTATCAAAATGGTAACAATGTGTTAAAACTGAAATACGAAAGGTATCGATTTGAAAATGGTTACGAGATATTAACTAAAAATGACGACCAAGAAGGTTTCAAAATCTAAGAAAGAATTTTAACTCAACTGAAAAGCAAGAAATTTAAATATATAATAAGGGGGTTTCAAAGAAGTTAAACTGAGCGAAGAATTTAATAAGGAATTTCGAAAATACTTTTAAAGGAATCAGGATTTGCAATAGGGAAGATTCGAAGAATTTACGATAATCGTCATGAAGCGATCACGTGAATCGAGGGCACAGATTATGATCACATGATGAATACGCCTAGGAAATGATTCATGGAAAGCTACGATGGAATTCTACGGCCGATAACACAGAAGTGTAATGATTAGGAAGATGCTAGAAATCAGGGGTTCTAATTATCGGGCCATCTAAAGATAAGGAGAACTCAGCACTTAGACCTCCTAATGAACTAGACTGTAATAGAGATCTCCGGGAAGTGTCCTAAGCGAATCAAGATTACGTTTTGTTGGGCCCGAAGTTGATGGACCCGAGTGAACGGCTACAAGAAGGAATCTAGAAATCGAACATGGCCAGAGCCGGTTGAGAGGCTACTAGGGTATCCTAAGACGAGTATGACTAAACCATAACCAAGGCGCCTGACTATCAAACCTGGACATCTATCTAAGTCTTCCTACCATCTAAGAAAAGGAAAATCTAATTTAGACTTGTATATGTTAAACTGGATATTAAATGAATGCGGTACTCTTATTGTTTCGAACTTTTTGCACGACCTGCATGGGCCACCACTAAAACCTGTCACGCCCCACTTTCCAAAACGACGGAAGCGAGACGTGACTAAGGTCCGCTTGGCCCGGAGCTGTAAGGCTCGGACCCAATAAGTGTCTGTGAGGAACACCAAAGATAGAAACAGGTCCTTGCATATATAAAATTCAGAACAATAGAGAGTACTGAAAAAAAGGATGCATTCATTTTATTCAACAAAAATATCCAAAAGTACAAGAGACTAAAAAGGAAATAATGCCCAGCATGGCTACATCTGCAGAAAGAGGGAACTAATGGTACTACGCATCCAACCTAAAACAGAAAGCAAAAAGGTGATATGCACCTAAACTAGAAAGCGACTAAAACTCCAAACTCAGCAACTGAGGAACCTCTAAGTCTGGTCCTCACTCGGTCGTACTCCTGATCAGCAACATACTCCTGCTCCAAGTCCTCTGGTATTGGCTCCTGGTCTACTAACTCTGCCTCGGTACCTGACATACAAACACCAAGAGAAAGTGGTTGTATGTCAGGCGAAGTCTGCAAGTAAATGTGAGAAGACTCCACTGCAAGGTGTATAACATTTTAAGGTTGACATTTTAAAGGTTGTTTACATGATGATGATGCAACAGGATGTCAGATATGTATATATGCAAGAAAGTAAAGACAACGCTGAAAAGTAAACGTGACAGGCAATAGCCGTAGCGTGTGCTACTGGCTACAAGACTAGACTAGACAGGACAAGACAAGAAGTACCGTGTGTCTCACAAATGGTTCACGCCTTATAGTAGAGGGGGATCAAACCCTCTAAACCATGCGACCGCTCAACCCTACCCCAACCCGAGTGCTCAAGACAGGACAATATAGGACCACTCGCTCTAGCTTGACGAGTGCCTCTATCCCCACGGTCCATCGCCTAACTCTCACTCCCTTGGTGAGCGTCGAACATCCCGTAGGTGAATCCGTAACATGGATCGCTCTCTAACTTGGAGAGCATCCGAAATGCCCGTAGGCTTTTTGTAAAACAGGGACCACTCTCTCTAGCTTGGAGAGAGTCCGAAACGCCTGTAGGCTTTTGTAACATTTCATGACATGAAAAGTGGTAAGGAGTTGTTCATTCTAGGGGGGTCCACATGCACGCACACACAGGTAGAACCTAGGGTGTCAGTTGATGATGATGTTGTTGTTGTTGTTTGTGCTTAGACTTCGTCATCAAGTCTAAGCTGTCAAGGGGGTCCCGGACGCTATCATTTCACGTCTGGTTCTCTTGTTTATACTTTTTACAGTTTAAGAAAGACAATGGCCTAAACGTGGCCGAAACTGCGCAAGTGAACACACTTGCCTGCGGTGGCGAGTGAGTCGTTGGTCTGGATCGTCTCGTCGAAGCGATGCGTCAGCGATGGTTCATCTGAAATAAGCCAACGGCGGTGTCAGAACATGTTTTTCATCAATCCTATTATGATAAGTTTCTAAGTTCAACGGGGCTACTCTAGTAGTTCGAAGTGACAATTTTTGATTCGTTCCGCCTAATCGACGACTATCCTATATGCACAGATAACCAAGTCCATTCGTCGATTTCTAGAGTTGAACATCGTTTCAAAGAGCGTAAAGTAAACTTTAGTTAATGTTGGCGATTTTTAGTTTACGTTTTGGTTTGCTACGATTTGGGTTCTTACTAAGAGTTAGGGGACCAACCTAGTGCGACGATCGCGTGGAAAAACAGCGTCGGATTCTGGAACGGCAACAGAGAGTGTCGCTTCTGGTTCCACGACTGCAAGTATCATAGCTAAATGGTAGCGACGTATGGTTGCCTCGGCTGTGAGTAGCGCAGCAAAATGACGTCGACTTCGGATCTGAAAGCGGGCTCGGCAAGTGGAGAGTGTCACAACTGATCTGCAACGAAGGGGCGACAGCAAGGGATTAGCAGCGGCTGTTCGGTGCGCTGCGGACGGTAATGAGGTGCCACAGCAGCAACAAGGAGGACAACAGTGGCAGCCCGAGAGCGAGTGGGGTTGTCAGGTTTGAGGTGCAGGTCGTGGACGGTGGCGCGTCGGGGTGGCTCGCGGCAGTAAGGGATTTAGCCTGGCGGTAGCGATTGGCCGGAGGGGAGGCAGCAGCGCGCACGCGACGAGGAGCTGTCGGCAACGAGAGGAGGCGCCGGGATCTGCTTAGTGCGGGGTGAAGACGACAGGGCGAGTCGCCGACGGTTTGAGTTCTCTGGGGTGGCATGCGAAGCAAAGAAAAACCTGGGCGTTGGTGGTCGCACGAACTGGGAGAAGAGAGGAGAACGCGAAAAGGCCAGGGATTCCCTTGGTTGCGTGTAGGCCTAGGAGGGTAGGAATCTTGTTTTGTGATGGGAGAAGGACATTATGTGAGGGCTGTATGTAGGGATCTCAGCCTAGGTCTAAGCTTTGGGGTGAGTTTGAAATAAAAGGAGCCTGGGCTCTAAGCTTTGTATGGTTGAGGATATAAGGAAAACTGAGTTGTTTATAGGGTAGGGGAGTTGTTCACGTAGGAGAGACGGAGAGAAGTGGGGTGCTTCCGTGGGATAGTGGGATTTGTTGGCATGTGATGTGGGGGAGCAGGTAGTCTGTTAAGTTTTGGTTTGAAAAAGATTATAAAAAGATTTGATCTCGTTTAATTGTATTGATTAGATTTCTCTTTGAAAACAAACAGAAGTAGTTGGGTTTTTAAGTGATTAATAAGTTAATAGTTTGTTTTCCTTTTAAAAGAAAAGAAACGTACAGACCTCACGAATTTCATAATAATTAAAAAAACAATATTATATGAATTTTTAATGAAATAAGCAGATTGGTCTGTTGATGTCCAAAAATTACAAGGAAAATACCGGGGCGATCGCGCCTCTGAGAGGATCGTGAAAAGGGGTTCGGTCGCGCATTAGGTTTACGGAAGATGAAACTAAAAATAAAAGGTCCAACGTCGAAGTCTAAAGTTACGACACCCCATCAGTAAAAGCTGATTTGTGGGAGAACGACCCGTGAAATGACGTTCACTAAAAATCCCACAAATAACTACTCTTCCATACGGTCCCAACGACATATAACATCGCGTATTCTGGATAGAAGAAAGGACGAAGAAAAATATGCGTACAAAAGAGGAAAGTACGCCAAAATACGAACGGTCAGAAAGTGGCCGTTACACTACCGGAGTCCAACCCCTGACGTCGCTACCCGACGTCAGTGTAGCTCTCGCGTCGTGCTAAGGGTAATCTCTGAACCGTAAGAACCCCCACATCGCATGTTAATCAAGACTAAAAATTGTAATTTCGGTTGCTTCGATAACTCACTAATCAAGATCTAAAAACTGGGACTGTAGGCTGGATCGCGACTTGAGCACATAGGTAGACTTGGACTTGTTGAACGGATCACAGCGTGATTGTTTTCAGGCAAGTGATACTTGCCAGTGTTGTTTAGGCCACGTTTTAGGCCAATTTGTGTACTAGCGTAAAAGAGACTAGGCGATGAAATGATAGTCGCCTGGGCGCCCTTACTAGATCTAGCTTGACAACGAAGCTAGATCCGACACCTGTACTATGCTATCATTTTATGCCGCATGTCATGTTTACTTTCAGATTACCTGTATGCACTTTTAATTGCTTATTTCTATACTCATGCATCTTGCCATGTCATTATGACTGTGTAGCACATGCTACAATAAATTGTTAACTATTGAGGCTAGGCACCTGCTTTGCGGGCACAACTCTATGCCAATAACACTTCCTGGCTCGTGATCCAGAAGATGGGCGCCGGTCCATACACACGTGGGAGTGGTAGGGTTAAGCGATCACTTGAGCGTAGAAGTGTGCCCGTACAGCCACTTCAGCCAAAAGGCGTAAACCCTGTACACGAAGTGATAAATTAGTGTTCGTGAACTCGTGAAATAGTGATTCATAGTTTCGGCTACGACATGCTTGCTTGTTACCATCATGTCATGTTAATTGTTACACTCTTTAAATGTCATGTCATATCATCATGTTAGAACTGCTAGTTGCATTACTTTCATTAGTTCCTTGCACAAAAGTCCTCCGTTTACTTTTGGAGAATTTTGATGACATGTGCCCTCTTCTCTTTGGGTGTCACATGTCAGGTTTAGAGATAGAGTTAGTTACAGAGGACGAGCAGTACACAGACATTGAGTTCGAGGTTCTTGCAGAGGCTGAGTTTGAGGACACTTGTGACCAGGCCTAGTCTCACCTGGAGACTTCTTTCTAGTTGTTGTTGCTTTAGTAGTTGCTGTTAGGTTTCGGTGCGTAGCACCTATCTCTCTGTTTTTTTCGGCCATGCTTTAGGCCTTCGTTCAGACTATGTACTTTTTGTGACTTTTCTGCATGTTTGGAATAATTGTTGGATGTTATTTACTGGATAATCCTATGTCTGCTTTTCATTTATTATTGTTGTTGTTTTGTCGCATTGCAAGAACCTGCTATTGGTATCATACTTACAGACGCTGATCAGACTGCAGCTTCACAGCTCCAAGTCTGAGCGGACCTTTTCATGTCTAAGCCTTCCATACTTGGGAAGCGGGGCATGACATTCTTACTATGCCTATTGCCTCTGATTAACAACAGACACCTCATATTAATGATTCTTCAGTAAAAGAATAACTTATTCTCTGCTTGTCATCAAATTGAACCAAATTGAACAGAGGGTACGACACAACCCTCGAAATATAAATGAAAACCCATCGATTACAGATGGAAAGGAAACTAGTCGATGACTAGTTATGACACGTGGGTGGGGTTGGTCTATCGTAGTAGGGTTCATAGATGTAGCTTGACCACCTTACGGCTACCTCCAAACCACACTAATGGAGGCAAGTGTCTTGACCATTTTCCAGGTTAGAGATGGCAAGAAGCGTCACGGTAAACCCCCGATGATAGGGTGATCAAGAACATACTACCTAGCCGGACATGGACTTAGTCACAAACACGAGAAACAGAAAATACTCAACTTGCAACCATTTTGACTTTTTGAAATGCAAATCATATGTCAACTTTTAGCATGCTCATATTCAAATGATATGCACGTGTTTTCCTTTAATTATTCTAACGCTCTCTTTTTTTAATACTTTGATTACTTTATGTCGAGCTATCGCTGACATATATTTCAAATAAATTTCTGAAATATATGTTAGGTTCAGAGACAGGGTACATCGAGAACCCTGATTTTGAGGATCCTACCTTAGAGGTGGACCCCGCTGATCAGAGTTACAAGGACGCTGAGATCCTCCCTGCTGAAGACTAGAGCGAGTTGTTTTTATTTTGGTTTTATTAGTTGTACTTGTTGCTTTTAAGGTGTGTTTACTTTCAGTAAATTGTACTGCCATGATATGCCTTAATTACTTTGTGTACTTTGTTTAAAAAAAACACTGGAGTTAAAGTGTAATAACTATTTATGTTGCTTCTGAGAAATTCGTGTGCAGGGACTTGCTTTGCTAAACAATGCTTATTGTGCTTAAGTCAAAGAAGAAAGGAAAAAAGTACCTCATTTTTTAAGCACATGCGGACCCGCTCGCAATTATAATGGGAAGCGGGGCGTGACAGTCTTATATCAAACTTGCATTCTTCTTCGAACCTCCTTCAACCAAAGCCATCACATAAATACAAAGAACAAAATGAGATAAAAGCAATGGATTTAAGAAGGATAACTTGGAATGGAATTCGATAATAATGGCTTAGATTTTTATCTCATTGCTTTTATCTCATTTTGTTCATCGTTACGTGTGGCTTCGGTTGAAGAAGGTGCAAAGAATTTCCTCACTATCCTGAGTATTGACATGTCAGGATGTGCTGGCTAATTCCGACAATGATCCTGGCATTCTTGGAGAAGCTGCAAGTTTGATATATGATTTGCCATGCAAAGTTTTTCATTTTGAGTCAGATGCATTTTTAGCAATTAAGATTTGTATATGTATACTAAGTTCATGTAAATTTAAATGGTTAAAAGATAAGGTAACCCCTTTATAAAGCAAGGTTTTAGGTCTCGGTTTTGGTCTGGGTATCGTTCTTCCCAAAATTTAGGTTTCGATATTGGTATTGACCGTTTTGACGGTTTCTGAAGTCAGTTTTGGTTTCGTACATATCGCTAGTTTTGACAGTTTTGTTTTGGGTATCGGTTTCGGTTTCAGAGATACTTTAAATATGTATATACTATATTCACGCAGTGATGGTTTCGGAGGTTCTTAAATATAAACCTATCAAATACTATTAAATTCTTAACAAAATAAAATAGTAATCATATACGATCAAATACTAAATACTAAATAGATAAACTAAATTTGAGTTCGTAATCATATCAAATACTAAATACCTAAAGTTTGATACTTAAATACTAAATATTAGATAAATGAATAGTTCCTAAAGCTTGTCATGCACACCCACCATTTTACCTTGCGCACATACCACTTATTTACAAGTTTGCCAAAAAAATCGCTAGGCGTTGCTTTGTGCACCCACAATTTTGCTTTGCCCACATACCACTTATTTACAGGGTTGCCACAAAATATCCGCTTGATATGTACACCGACTGTTTTACTTTATGCACATACCACTTGTTTACAAGTTTGTCTTTTTAAAGAACACAACATCTCCTAAAAGGCGACTCGGGCCTCTTTCTCTCTCTCTCTCTCCCCCCTCTCTTTGCTCTCTCTCACTCTAACACTAGATAGTCGAGGCGGGTTCGACGATGCAGAAGGCAGGTTCGACGAGGCGACGACACAATGAGGTGAGTTCAATTTTTTCATCATCTTCCTTTTGGCATTTTTTTCTTTTTTAAACAATTTTTTCTTGGTTCTGCCTCTTTTTTTGTCTAATTCTTCATTATTTTCAAGCTGAAACCCTATGGTTTTCTCCTCTCTTTTAACCGAGCTTTCTATGCAACCTATTGATTCACGAAATATTTTGGGTTTTTTAGAGAATTTTTATTTAATTACACATTCTTCTTCCTCCGTCTTCGACCGGTATTGAATGGTATCGGTCAGTTTCAGCTAGTATAAGTCAGTTTTGGCAGGTATCGACCGATACTGACCGATACTGTCTAGTATCTGCCGATACTAAATCTAACATGGTTGGTATCATTAACTGTCGATACCGATATGATACGACCGATACCTCAAACCCTATAACACGGTACGTCCCTATTAAAATAAATGACCTGCAGTTCTCCATCAATTCATATTCCTACCATATTCCCTAGTTTAATTGGGTTATATTCCCAATGAATTTAATTAAACTCTAATTTTATTTCCGTACATCTTATGTGCACTTGCAAATGTAAAATCCGTGTATTCCACATTTTTTTGCCCAACTTAAAACCGCCCTATGTCGAACTTTTTTTAAAATTTTAATCCCAAATATTAACTTTTAAATCGACCATTAATATTAATTTTATGTGCTTATGACCCAAACTGGATGATTTTTAATCATTGCATCCTTTGTCACGCTGCATGAATATAAATAACTACATATTTAATACTGTAATAATTTATTTTGTTCTTATTTATTTTTATTTGCCTTTGGCACCGGTGCTTGAGTTAACATATTAAAACTAATCTTCCTTCATTCATACTATATTACAATAATTATGATAATTGTAAATAATTTTCTCAACATAAGTATTTATAGTTCTTTTGATGTATTCCATTTCTCAAGAAGTCATCTTAAACCTCGTTTCCAAGCCCTGTAACATACAAAGTAAATTTTATTTAATCCATTGTCTTGACCTACAAGTTCATAATTAATCCAAACACAACCAAGTTCGTACAAAAATCTCAACTGTTTGGTTTTTAATTTGATATATGACGGTCATAACTAATTTTTTTCCTCTATCTACGACAACTTGACCCAATCATATTAGAGTTACACTGTATCATCTTTTTGCCAACAATCTATTTTAACAAATAAGTTTCAAGATTTATAAATTGAAGCTTAAATTTGAAACATTTTACCTTAGTGAAATCATCTATGTAATATGTCCAATTAATTATATTGTACCTACAAGTAAAAGTCTTTTTACCAATCTATGTAATATGTCCACTGAACATAAACTCTTATATCTATCTGTATGTATAATTTCTAGCTTACTCGGATGATAGCTTACTCGGATGAATTATTTGATTCTAATTAATTATTTCTTTGGTTAAAGGAGCTAGATAAAAAACATGGAAGAGTTTGCGACTACCTTGTCGTAGAGACGGGCACAAACACTGGGGGGCTTGATTGTTGTCATGCTCACTGATTATGAATAAATATTGCATATTCTAACCTCATAATCATCTCATCTAGTGCATATAATCCATGGAATCACGCTCTCTTAACTACATTTATGCTAACTCATCATTTGTGAGCATATGATTTTATTCTTATACAATTTCACTTTCTTAAGCATTATAAATGTCTATTATATTTATAGGGATTTTTCTGGAATTTTCAGGTACCCAAAAGGGACTAAATCAACCCAAGAAGAGGAGTGCAAAACAGGTGCCTGCAGAAGCAAAGACAGTCACCTGGGAACCCAATAGTCGACTGCCCAAACAACGGCAGTCGCCTGCCTTTAAAGAACTGAAGCTGGCAAAGCTGAAGCCCAACAACAGTCGCCTGAAAGAGGATTGACAGTCGACTGTAATATCATACATTCGCCTGTCGTATTCGCATCAGTCGACTGATATTTCAGATTCCAGTTGGAGCAAAAAGAGCCAACTCTCTGTTATTTTGATATTTCTGCAGCAGACAACTGAAGAACAGAAAACAGTCGCCTGTGCATCACATAGTTGACTGTGCTATTTTAAGACAGTCGCATGTACCTCTTTGGAAGCAATAGGAGTTGCCTGTCATCAGTCGACTGCCATTTGTTCGACAGTTGACTGATCGGGGTTTTTCGGCCGCAGTCTGGGTTACGAGAAACATGGTTTTCTTAACCCGATTTCTCTCCAGTTGTTGTAAATCGTTGGATGATGATGTGGTTGGATGAGATGTAACCCCTAGGGGGTATAAAACACTACTATTCAGATGTACTAAGGGAGAAGAAATAGAACTTAATCTTTTACTATTTTAGGTCATCTTCTCCCTTGAGAAGGGGGTTAGGGTTTTGGAGAGTTTTGGGCTTTCTAATTTTGTTTTTGCTATTGCTGAGACTGATTGCTGATTGAAGAAGCTTGTATTTGGGGACAAATCTCCAACGCTCTTTCTAATACATATTTGCTTTCATCCTTTGCATTAAACTATGTCTATTTTTATGAATGCTGATTCTGTTCTTGATATGCTAGGCTAGATTCATTGTGTGGGTGTTTTGGATTGATGTAGGATGTATTGATTGCCTTGCTAAGGTTAATTTCCAGCACCCCTTATTAATCCATGTTGTTGGATGAATTAAACTTATGAGTAATTGGGTTTGATACTATCCATGGAGGAGCCGAAGAACGGTGGTGTTTCGTAATTGTTGCATCAATGTATCCAATGGGTATTGCATGTCGTGAAATGAATGCAAGACCCCTTCAATCCATATTTCGTAGTTTAGAAGTTTAATTCATTCATCAATTCAAATTGTTAATTGGGTTGTAACCCGTCTATCGAATCGTGCATTACCCGAAAGGGGCCGCAGAACGGTGGTTGTGCATGGCGCACCACAACCTACATGCACTACTCTCACATACCTTGAAATGGGTGTGAGATTCATGAGCTTTAATTAGGAGAAGAACTCAGCTAGCAATTACCCTTGGTGCACCCCATATGTGCTTAATTGATTATTCCCCGATTCTCATACCTTGAAATGGATGAGCGATCGAGTTATCATGGAATTAATATTTAGCAGCGCAATTAAAAAATCCTACTAATATCCTCAACAACCACATCCTTTCTCTCCCTTTCATCCAAACCTTAGGACATTACCCTAACTCTAGGGTGTTTAGATAAACCCACTATCCAAACAATCATTCACCCCCATAGGGTGGTAAGAACCCTCAACCATTCTTTACATGCTCTAACTATTTGTGTGAATTTGCAGATTAGTTCCGTCTCTGTGGATACGATCATGTACTTACATGGTATATTATTTGCCGACCTCGTACACTTGCGAGTATCACCTTTCAGGGAGAGTTAAGCAAATTGGCGCCGTTGTCGGGGACGACGTATCTTCATTTCACACTTTGGTTTTTGTCATGAAAATTTGGTGAGATCTTTCCATTCTATTTTTTATATTCATTGTGAATATCCGAGTTTGTTTTTCAATTTTTATAATCACTGACACTATAAAAAAATTTTGGGCTAATCTTGGAAAGTTTTGGCTTGAACTCAATTGTCTAGTTTATGTGGTTAAGGACTCCTCGAACACATAGACTAGTAAGAAACATACACATGGCCGATAAAAATACCAACACCAATGGTAATGACAACACTAATCATAGTGAGGACGATCACTCTCAACATGAGGGTGATCGAAGTTTGAGATATGTGTTGAGGCCGAGTAGGTCTACTACCGGCTCATGCATTGTGCATCCAGCCGATGCGAATTCTTTTAGCCCAAGACCTGGGATATTTCAAATTCTTCCCACTTTTCATGGTGTAGAGAAGGAGAACCCTTATCTACACACAAAGGAGTTTGAAGATGTCTGCCTCACATGTTCTGATGGGAAGGCAAGCAATGAAACCATTTATCTAAAAATGTTTCCTTTTTCTTTAAAGGATAAAGCTAAAAATTGGTTTAATGATATACCTCCTCATACTATTAACTCCTGGTTAGCAATGCAAGCTTAACTCCTGGTTAGCAATGCAAGCTGAATTTCTGAAAAAGTTTTTTTCCCTTGCACATGACTCAAGGATTAAAGCGTCAAATGGCAAATTTTTCTCAGAAGCCAAACGAAAGCTTTGACATCACTTGGGAAAGGTTCAAGGAGCTACTTCTAGTATGTCCACATCATGGATTTGATGAATACCGTCTCATCGGTTTCTTTTACGACGGACTCATCCCATCTATGAAGCAATTCGTGGAAATGATGTGCAACGGGGAATTCTTGGATAAGACGCCGGAGGAGGCATGGGACTACTTAGAGTCCATAGCAGAGAATGCACGAAGTTGGGAGGCAACTCCTGGATCTAAGAGAAGAGAATTACCTCAACCTTTGGCCCGTGGAGGTCTCCTTACGTTGACCCAAGAGGAAGCCTTAGAAGCAAGAATGGAGGCATCATTTGCAAGAGACTTGAAGGGTTGCAGTTGAAAGGAGTGAAGGCTGTGACGGTTGGTAATGAAGGGCCATGTAGCCTTTGCAGTAGCACAGACCATGGTATCACTCAATGTCCTAACCTACTGCTAGTAAATGAAGTACTTCAAGACCCCACTCAAGTGAATTATGTGGCAAATTCCAACCAAGGGCAAGGATACAACAATTCCCACAATCAAGGCCCAAGTTGGAGGAATATACCGAATTTGAATTGGGGATCCCAAAGACAACAACAACCTCAACCATCGTATCGTCCACCCTTTAACAACAACAACAATCAACAAGGCATCCAAAGGAGGAGGGATGAAACAAATGAACCCCAAGTGCAATCTCTGAGCGACACTTTGCAACAATTGATCCAAATGCAAACAATGCAAAATCAAGCCAATTTCCAACAATGGCAACAACTACAACAAACCCAGGCACAACATCAACAACAATTTCAACAACTCAACGAGAACATGGTAAAGGTTGTGGCAACTCTAGAGAAGAGCACGCTTTCGGCACAATCACTACCCAACCCCAACATGAATTCCTCATCGGGAGGATCCAACGTTAAATCGTGTCAAGAGGTGACAACATTGAGGAGTGGTCGGGAAATATCGAAGCCGGAGCCACCAAGAGTCGAGGTGGAGATAGTTATAGAGAATGAAGCTACCCCAAATGAAAATGTGCAAGAGAAAATACCAGACAAAGGCAACCATTCCGAAGAGATCGTATTGAAGAGACTGAGCCGTACATTCCTCCCGCACCATTCCCTCAAAGGCTTTAACCTCCACGGAAAGATAAGTTTCAATCAGAAATCCGTGAAATATTTCAAAAATGTCAAATTAATATTCATCTTCTTGATGCAATAAATCAAATTTCCGCATATGCTAAATTCTTAAAAGATTTATGCACCGTTAAGAGGAATGCTAGTGTTAAGAAAAAGCCTTCCTAACGCAACAAGTTAGTGCTATCGTGCAACTTAACACCCCTCCTAAATACAAGGATCCCGGCTCACCTATAATCACATGCATCATAGGAGCCCAAAAGATATGGCAAGCCCTCCTTGATTTAGGTTCGAGTATTAACATTTTGCCATATAACTTGTATATGCAATTAGGGCTTGGAGAATTAAAATCTACATCCATTATTCTCCAATTGGCCGATAGATTCATCAAAGTCCCCAACGGTAGCATAGAGGATGTAATTGTCCAAGTGGACAAATTTTACTACCTGGTGGACTTTGTCGTGTTGGATATCATTGGGCCTCAAACCAAAACACCAACCTCCATCATTTTAGGTAGACCATTTCTAGCCATAAGCAATGCTATAATCAATTGTAGGGATGGTCAACTTAAAATCTCTTTTGGCAACATGACCCTTGACTTAAACATTTTCAATGCTTGTAAGTTGCCACGAGGGATAGTGAGTTTGAGGATGCTTGCATGATTGAGACTCTAGTTGAAGAGCATTTTGATGCAGAGTTTGTTGAAGCGCTTAATTTTATTGATCATTTTTGTGAAAATATTGACACCGAGTGTTTTCGCATGAAGTTGGTGGGGTCACTAAGTGGATGCCATCTTTTGAGCCGTTACCGTTGGACACGCCTTACCAAAGGCCATCGAAGCTAGAGCACCCATCCTTAGATTTGAAGCCGTTGCCACCATATTTGAAGTATGCATTTCTTGGGGAATCTGGCACATTTCCCGTGGTAATATCATCTAAACTTTCTAACATGCAAGAAAAGCAATTGCTAGATGTGCTTAAAACTCACAAGGGGGCAATTGGTTGGACAATTACCGACATTAAAGGTATTGACCCCCTCATTTGTAAGCACCACATCTACTTAGAGGATGACACCAAACTCACTAGAGAAATGCAACGTAGGTTAAATCCTAACCTAAAGGAAGTGGTAAAGGGTGAAATCATTAAGCTTCTTGATGCGGGTATTATATACCCTATTGCCAATAGTAGATGGGTTAGCCCCATTCAACTTGTACCTAAGAAATCGAGGCTAACAGTTATTAAAAATGAAAACAATGAGCTAGTCCCCAAGTGAGCCACCACGTGATGGCGCATGTGCATTGACTATAAGAAGCTTAATTCTAAGACCCGTAAAGACCACTTCCCTATCCCATTTCTTGATCAAATCCTAGAGAGAGTGGCCAGACATGAATATTATTTCTTCCTTGATGGCTATTCCAGTTATTATCAAATTGAAATAGCACTCGAAGAACAAGATAGGACCACCTTCACTTTTCCCTTTGGCACTTTTGCATTCCGGAGGATGCCATTTGGCCTATGTAATGCCCCCGCAACCTTTCAACGTTGTATGCTTAGCATTTTCCATGATATGGTTGAAAAGATTGTGGAGGTATTCATGGATGATTTCTCTATGTATGGTAGCTCATTTAATAATTATTTATCTAACTTGGCTTTGGTGTTAGATTGGTGCATCGAGAAAAACCTTCTCTTGAATTGGGAGAAATGCCATTTCATGACCACTGAAGGCGTAGTCCTCGGTCATATTGTATCCAAGAAAGGTATGCACGTCGATAAAGCCAAGATCTAATAGAAAAGCTATCCAATCCTCGTTGTGTAAGAGATATTCGATCATTTCTTGTGCATGCAGGTTTTTATAGGAGGTTCATAAAATATTTTAGTTCTATATCTCAACTTCTTTGCATGCTTTTGAAAAATGATGTAGATTTTGCTTGGAATAATGATTGTCAGCTTGCTTTTAAGAAGTTGAAAAATTTGCTCACATGTTCACTTATTCTTCATGTGCTAGATTGGACATCACCCTTCGAAATCATGTGTGATGCTAGTGACTATGCGATTGGTGTCATGCTTGGACAACGCAAGGAAAACGTCCCCGTGGTGATTTACTATGAAAGCAAGAGCATGAATAAGGCTCAACAAAACTACACCACCACAGAGAAGGAGATTTTAGCCGTTGTCTTCACGTTGGAGAAATTTAGGCGCTACATATTGGGATTTCCAATTACAATCTTCACCGACCATGCCGCTCTTAAATATCTCCTTTCCAAGAAAGACGCTAAGCCTAGACTAATCCGTAGGATTTTGCTCTTGCAGGAATTCAACATCGCCATCAAGGACAAGAAGGGAGCGGAAAATCCTGTTGTCGATCACCTTTCACGGTTAACGATGAGCATGGAGCCGGCAACCATCCCATTGAATGATTCGTTTCCTGACGAACGTCTTTTTGCGGTCTCCCACACACTCCCATGGTATGCCGACATAATAAACTATTTGGGCACCAGTAAGACTCCTTCTACTTGGTCTCGCCAAGATTATAAAAGGTTCATCTTTGAGGTAAAATCTTTTTTTCGATGACCCTTACCTTTACAAGTATTGTAATGACCAAATAGTAAGGAGATGCATACCCAACCATGAGTTTGATAGTGTTTTACACTTTTGCCATGAAGGTGTGTGCGGTGGTCATTTTTCCGCCCAAAAGACCGTAGCAAAAATTCTGCAATGTGGTTTTTATTGCCCTAGCATGTTTAAGGAAATGTATACATATTGTAAATCATGCTTAGCTTGCCAAAAGTTGTGGGGAATTACTAAAAGAAATATGATGCTGCTAAACCCCATTCTTGAATTAGAAATTTCCGACTGTTGGGGCATTGATTTTATGGTGCCATTTCCCCCATCATTTGGTACACATATATTTTGCTTGCTATAGATTATGTATCGAAATGTGTTGAGGTGATTCCTTGTAGGACCAATGATGCAGCTATCATGCTTAAATTCAAGAAAGAAAACATTTTCGCACGATTTGGGATGGTCACGTTTCTGCAACCGCCTCTTCGCAAGCTTAATGAAGAAGTTTGGGGGTGAAACACAAGGTTTCCACACCATACCACCCCCAAACCAATGGACAAGCAGAGTTGGCGAATCGGGAGATCAAGAAGATACTCCAAAAACGGTGAATCCATTAAGGAAGGATTGGAGTATGCGTCTTCCCGAAACATTGTGGGCATACCATACCGCCTACAAAACGGTTTTAAAGATGGCCCCATATCGCTTAGTTTTTGGAAAAATTTGCCACTTGCCCATTGAACTTGAACACAAATCCTTTTGGGCAATTAAAAAGTTTAATTGTGAAATTGACCCATCTTCTCGTAAATTGCAGTTAGTGGAGCTCGAAGAGATAAGGAGGGAGGTATACAACAATTCCAAGCTTGTGAAGGAGAGGCTTAAATGCGTCCATGATCGAATCACCTTGAGGTGATAATTCACACCGGTTGAGAAAGTGCTACTCTACAACTCAAGACTTCATCTCTTCCCCGGAAAGCTTCGTTCGAAATGGATTGGACCTTTCATTGTTCGGGAGGTGTTTCCACATGGCACGGTGACCATTGCCAACCCACAAAACGTGAATTCAAGGTGAACGGCCAACGCTTAAAGCACTATCAAGAGCCGTGGAGCAGAGACAAGTACACCATGGAGCTTGTGCAACCAACTAGGTGTGTTCACTCCAAAACTTTCCTATCTAGTAATATGTAGTAATGAATAACTCTTGCTCAAGCTTTCTTATCCTAGTTTATTCATCTTCATGCATATACTTCATCTCACCCTTCAAACATTGAGGACCATGTTAATTTTTAGTTGGGGGTGTGGACTAGGATATAGAAACTTCTTGAGCATCTTTTTATTATTTTCATCCTTTTTGTGAATAAATTGAATGAAATAAAAAAATTTCCATCCATCACCAACATTTCTGCAACCCATAGCTTTTTGTTAGACCCATCGATTAAAAGTGGTGATCCTTCCCAACTTTGGTAAAAATGTATTCTTGAAGTGGATTTTGGCAAATTAGGGTGTGTTGTATCTTTATGTACTAGGGGCAATTAATTGTCTCTCTTCATGCTTACACTTGAACATTTAACTTGAAGCTCATGATAACTACCACCCATTTGAAATCATATACTGATATAGAAACCTTGGTATTAACAATCAATTGATTTAGCCTTAGAAATTTTAAATATTCGGCTAGGTTTATATTCACGGATCGTAAGATAGTGACTTGGAAGTTGGAGTTGCTCAAATGAATGCTATCAAATGCTACAATAATAAGTGCACTTGTGCACATTTGAATAAGGCATGAACTTTTGCCATGATACTTGGAATAAGGCAAAAATTGCCATGAAATTTGAGTAAATGCATGAAATTTGAATCACAACTTATCTCCATGATCTTTCGAGGGAGTCAGTGTTATATGCCATAAGCTCGAGAGTTCCTAAGGATCTTACATCATGAGATTGCGACATATTAAGGGGTATACTAAGCTTAGGTGTGGATGGTGGAATGTGTAAGAGGAATGAGATTATAGTCTTAGGGAAGAGTGTATAGACTTGAGAACTTTGCCCATATCTATTCTATAAAACAAAACCTATTTTGAATTTTGTCCCAGTCATAAGTCCAGTCATAAGTTTGTTGTCCCAGTCACCAAGAACGGCCTGGATTCACTCTGGGAAAGGCCAGGATGAAGCCACGTTCACGCATGGGTCCCGCAGGCAGCAACGTCAATTTTCAAATCGCGTTCTCCAAATCACGCTGGGAGTAGAGAACCACACGCAAATCGATGAAATTGGGGGGAACTCAAAATTTGGGGAGGGAAACTCAATCTCTCTTTCTGATGAATAAAAAAACTCCTCAACTGCAAGCCTCCTGCCTCTTCATCTTCAAACTCCGGATCCAAAAAAAGATATCTTCATCCCTCAAACCCTCAACCGCCTATCTCGATGATTCGTGAAGCTTTTTTTAAGATCCGTTTTCTTCATCAAGGGCAAGAGCCAAGTGCATCTGGAGCGATCCTTCTTCATCAAGCTTTTTTTGGCTCCGTCTTTCACATTTTCTAGGAACCAAGCATCTGGAGTGATCCTTCACATTTTCTAGGAATCAAGTGCAGCTGGAGCTTTGGCTGGAGCTTCGTAGGCTGCTTCCAGGTTAGAGATGGTTTTTTGAACAAATTTTTTGTTGGAAAGCTTGAATCCTTTTGTTATTGATATTTTGTCGGTATTTTGTTGGTAATTTGAGGTCTTACATTTTCATGCACAGAACCTGTTTGATCTTTTGCCTGACAAAGCCCTTGAATTGCAGGACTTGGTTCTTTTTATTTTTGGCATGTTAGCAGAGATATGACTTGGCTGCTAAAAATGAAAGAGGTTTTGTGCATTCTACTTGGATTAAGGACTTGGTTCTCAATTGGATTAAGGCATTTTTCTCAATTTTTGTTTTTCCCAGTCTTGCAATTCAATTCAATTAACCTAACTTGGATCTCAAATTCATTTTTCCCAATTAGAATGCACAGAACCTCTTTCTTAGCTTAGCCCTTGAATTGCAGGACTTGGTTCTCAATTTTCGTTTCTTTTGATTCATTCTACTTGGATTAAGGTGGAGATGAGAAAAAGTTTTGTGCTTTGACGAAAAGCATTTGAGATTTTTGAGCTCTCCGAGTAAAGTTAGTGATCGGCAGAGAAGTTTGATCATTAGTTAGTTGCTTATACTTAGATTTTTATAACTGTTTTCATTATATATATTTTTTCAAGAACCAGAATTGTCTATTGTCTATTAGTAAGGTGAAGATTTTAGTTTATTATTTATTGCAAATTAACCATATGCGTGGTTAGATTTTTTGGAGCTAAAATTGCTCTAGCACAGTCTCATAGTCCATAATATTAAATGTTGTAGCTTTTCTATTGTTTCTAAAAATCCTAATAAGATGGTTAATCTTGAACTAGGAATAGTCATTGTGTTTCTATTGACATACGTTAAAACGGAAGAAATGATGTAATCATGTATTTACGGATTCTTTGAACTGATCATCCATTTTTTATTTTTTATCTTTGTAGGCTCGCAGGAAGGAATACTATAAGAGCATGTTTGTTTTGGCATATCAAAGCTTCGGTGTAGTTTATGGTGATCTGAGCACTTCTCCTCTGTACGTGTATAAGAGTACATTTTCAGGGAGGTTGCACGTTTATCAAGATGAACGGACGATATTTGGTATTGATGCTATTAGTGGATATATGTTGAAGTAGTATTGATACTACTTATATAGGAAATAACAACACTACTTCAACATATATCCACTAATAGCATCAATACCAAATATCGTCCGTTCATCTTGATAAACGTGCAACCTCCCTGAAAATGTACTCTTATACACGTACAGAGGAGAAGTGCTCAGATCACCATAAACTACACCGAAGCTTTGATATGCCAAAACAAACATGCTCTTATAGTATTCATTCCTGCGAGCCTACAAAGATAAAAAATAAAAAATGGATGATCAGTTCAAAGAATCCGTAAATACATGATTACATCATTTCTTCCGTTTTAACGTATGTCAATAGAAACACAATGACTATTCCTAGTTCAAGATTAACCATCTTATTAGGATTTTTAGAAACAATAGAAAAGCTACAACATTTAATATTATGGACTATGAGACTGTGCTAGAGCAATTTTAGCTCCAAAAAATCTAACCACGCATATGGTTAATTTGCAATAAATAATAAACTAAAATCTTCACCTTACTAATAGACAATAGACAATTTGTTAGAAGAGGATTGGAGAGGATTAACCATGGCAAATAGCCATGGTACTATATTTATAAAACTCTCATGTTGAGGTGGGAGTCCAAGGGCCTCCCCACTAACTTAGTGAGGAGTAATGGAGAGTGATGAGGGGAGGGAGGCCAAAGGCCTCCCTCAACTCACAACACTCCCCCTCATCTCTCCATTACCTTGGGTTAAGCATATGAATACTTCAGGATTCAGTATGCCAATGGGGTGGATACTTCTGGATCTAGAGCCACTATGGTTGCCTAGTTAAAACCTTAGCTGTGGAAAACCCAGTGGGAAAAACCAGCATCTTAAGGGAAAAGAGTACAACTATCGAGGGACTCCCCCTGATATGTACAAGCTTCAGGCTTGCAGATCTTCTATGTATCTATACAATCATCTCCTATTCGTCTATACATCCATCATGTTCTGAAAGAAAATACAATTATCACTCATCTACACAAGTTTCACTCATCTAGCGGCTATTGGAAGGCAGCATCGCTCTGGAGTGTAATGCTCTTCGAAGTTGGTAGATGACTCCACTAAAGTATTCTTTGAATCAGTCTTCAGTGTGTCTGCAAGGTACTGCTAGACCTGGCTGAGCGTTTTCAATACTTGCTTCTTGGATGATGAGCTTCTCAGAAGATGTAGACATTGGATGATGATGTGTATATATTTAGGAGGTGGTCGGCCTATTGTGTTTCAGTCATCGCAATGATCTTTAAACCTGCATATGCAATATATATTCCTTGACCCTTGGAAGTTGCGCAAAAGCAGCTTATCCTTGGTCTAGTGTTGCTCTCCAGGACAACACTGTATCTGGTTAACAACTTTACTGGAGACGTTCTATCAAAGATACGTGCAGTTGGCCAGATAATACACTAGAGCTAGGCTCTTCGGGACCTAGGATGTCCTCCCCCTCTTTCAGCTACTGAAAGGTGTCATAAATAAGTATCCATTTTTAATAGGTTGCAAAAGGACATCATTCTTCATAAACTCTAGGTGTATGAAGAATATGAAAGGGTTCCACCACGAAGGTGTTTAATATGTAAGCCGAGACATCTTCGGCATGATTAATAATAGTTCATCTTCAGGATGATAGTTCATCTTCAGGATGATAGTTCATCTTCAGGATGATTAATGTCATCTTCAGGATGATGGTTCATCTCCAGGATGATAGTTCATCTTCAGGATGATTAATGTCATCTTCAGGATGATAGTTCATCTTCAGGCTGATTATTGCCATCTTCAGGATGATTAATGTCATCGTCAGGATGATCGTTATACCTAGGTTTTTCATTTCCAAGGTACGCTTTAAAGCTATCTGAAATCTCAATGGTCTCTGCTGGAGATCCTATTAGCTTTAAGTCGACCATATGTAAGGCAAATATAACAAATCCTGTCAACGATCTTTCGAAAAAGATACAAGGGCAGAATATTGCTTAAGATAAACTAATGATCTATGTAGCCTTTATGGAGAAGACGTTTCTACGTTTCTCTTTCATCTCTGGGGGTAGAGTATACCCTTCTGGAAGTTTTATTTAGATCTATATATCTATATTGCCGTATATATATGCAGTCACAACGTCCATGAGCTGCATGTATTGGCTTTTGCAGAGAAGTGTAGGCATAGTAGGAAAATGATCACATTTCCTTGATTTCAATTTCTTTATGAAATTCAAATTATATTCCACAGGTTTTTACACATTCAGGTGTATGGACTACTGGTCCAAAGATTTTGCTTTTCAAGAGTGAGTCCAGCTCTACTCTTATTGCCTCGTCCCACTTTGGCCATTCTATGCGTTTACGCTATAGAAAAGTGGGTAGACGTCATCGTCGTATTCAGCGACGTGAATGGCAATAGCGAAAGTAGAACTGTCGACGACGACTGTGCTATATTTGTCCAGTACCTCTCCAGTACGTACGTAATATAATGATGTTTCTCCTGTTGTTTCCTCTGCAGGGGAAATTAGGAGGGGAGAGGTTGCTGGTCTGAGCTCAGCATCCCGTGGTTGGATCATTTTTATATATCCAGGAATCTTCCTATTATAAGAAAATTTTTATTTTGAACCTGGTCGGCGTCCTCTTTTCAAATGAGGTACAGCCAATTCTGCTGCCGGTGGATTGCATCCATCTTTGGGAATGTCAATCCTAGCTGGCGTGTTGGCAGCAGGGACGTGTGAACGAACAATCTTCTGGTTGTCCGCAATTTTATCCGTCAATTGATGTACTTTAGTCTGAATGTGAAGGATCTTCTGGATCTCAACGTCACACAGAAAAAGTATGCGGATCATAACGAGATGAGGACTTATGTGTCCCATGATATGGTCTCAGAAGCTTCAGGCTTCTTTAGACTGCGTGCCTATTACAATGAGACTTTACTCATCAAATTCACATTTATCAAGACTTGGTGGTAAACCATAAGGAAGCGGCATCAGCAATAAGATATGGCCACAAGCGGGCCGTATCGTGATAAGCGATGCGGAGTGCAGCTTGTTGGTCCCTAAATATCAACAGGCAACTGGAATCTAACAATGGACGTGAAATCCATTGGAGTCTCTTTACCAGAGAATCTGATAACCCATTCTGAGTATGAACATGCTACAGGATGTTCAATTTCAATGCCAGTTGCTTGGCAGAAGTCTTGAATGATATGAGTAGTGAATTCACCCTCATTATTAGCTTTGAGAAAGCTATGTTGCGAGTGAATATGAAGGCACACAGAAGACCATCTAGTAGATGCATATATCAGTACAGTAATGAAGTACCGAAAATAGTCCATTTGCGGGGTGAATAGGCCCGCAAAAGGTCACCATGTATTCTCTCAATGAAGCCAGGAGACTCTAAACCCACTTTCAGGAGGGAAGGTCTCTCTCTAAGTTTTCCCTTATGGCAAAGGGGGACAAAGAAACTCAACCTTTTGAAGAATCTTCAGGTTCTCCAATGGATTCATTTGATGATGCGTCCATCATCGCTGATCCTAGATGACTAAGTCCATTTTGCCAGAGTTAAAAACTATGGCAATGAAAGGCACTTCTGGTGCTCAGTCAAGTTGGCTTTCTATAGGATGAATATCTGTAATTATAGGGGCCCGACGAGGGTCCAATGAAATCGTAAGTAGCTGGGCTTCTGGCCATCCTCTTTACGAGTTACATATTGATATTCAATATTTATTATCCACAGTTTTCAAGTTATGTTCGTTTAAACGAAATATCCTTGAAACTTGGAAAATTCCTATATGTTTAAGGGGAGAAGTTTGCATCTTATAGTCTCGTTGTATGTGGGAGCAATATTAATGCTACACCAGTGCAACGAGGCACTGTCCACAATATTAAATACTTCATCTATAAGCAAAACGAAATTTTATTTAAGTCAATGATAAAGACAAAAAAGTTCGTACTTAAGCAAATTAAAGATGAAGCAACATTGAATTTTAAATGCATAGATAAAAGATGAAGCTTAATCGAGCAGGTCGTCGTTCTCGAAGTCTTTTTCAGTGAACATCGTTGGTGGCTGAACAGCCGCCAAGTTTGTTTCAGGCAGAGACTTCTGGCTCGCCTGATATAGTGCCTGGAGGTGGCGAGGAGTGCGGCAGATTCTGGACCAATGGCCAGTCATGCCGCATCTATGGCATTTATCCTCCCAGTTCTTCTTAGGAAGTGACACTTGGTCAGTGTTCTTTTGCTTCCATGTGAAGTTACTCTTTCCTGTATTGTTGTTATTGGACGGGGGTGCTGCTCCTCGTCCATTGTTCATCACAGCTTTTCCTTTGTTATTATTAGCCTTCTTCTTATTTTTCCACTTCTGGGGAGAAACGTGGTGGGCTTCAGGGATAGGTGCAGTGCCAGCTGGACGTAAATTATGAGGAGCTAGCAGTAAATCTTGATTCTGTTCTGCCCTAAGTAGGCATGAGATCAGATCAGAGAATTTCGTGAAGTTGCGTTTACGATACTGCTGCATGAGGATTGTATCTTTCTCGTGAAACGAGGTAAATGTCTTGTCCAACATGCGTTTTTCTGTCACTTCTTCACCGCACAACTTCAGGCGTGAGGTGATATTATGAAGTGCAGAGTTATACTCAGCGACGGACTTATAGTCCTGAAGTCTGAGGTTTTCCCACTCATAACTGGCACGCAGTAATATTACATTAATTTGATGTTTATAACATGCCTCCAGCGTTGTCCACAGCTCCATTAGGTCCTCTACCGTTAGTTATTTGGCCTTTAAGGTCCGATCTATATGTCTCCTAATATAGATAATGGCTTTGGCCTTATCCACATCAGAGATGGTGGTAGGAGTTCTGCTAGATGATTGTTCCGCTTCTGGGGCCTTACTAGCAGAAGCATCGGTCGCTGCTGGGACCGATGAAGGAGCCAAAATTGAGCCAAGGAGGGCCATCGAACGCAAGTGGAACTTCAGGTCCACTCGCCAACTCAGGTAATTATTTACTGCAGCATCAAGAAATTCGAAATCGACACTTGCCAATTTTACCATTTATCTATGCAATTTAAAATAAGCATGAATTAATTAAAGTGTAAATTCATGCATAAACAATAAAATAAGTAAAATGTGGGGATCGGCCAGATACCCAAAGACATACAATGTCCAAAGTCCGAATATACAGTCCATAAATAAAAGAAAAATACAACTTGGAAACCCAGAAGGGTCCCTATATTTTCCAATTTTCGCCTCCGTCTTCATTTATCGGTACACCGGTCTTTAGCATTAATACATTTAATCCTCACTTACAAATTCTCTCAAAAAGAAAATAAAATTGCAAGGAATTTAAAAAGGGTATCAAAATGGCCGATCCCAAAAATCACATTTTAGCTTATATTAACAACCACGCAGTTTATAATATGCTACAGGCACAAAATAAGCAACCACACAGTTTATATAACACAGGCATATATAATATGGAAAAAGAGACTATAAAATATAATAATCTCTCGGATCACGGGGAGACGTCATACACCATTAGGTTAGTTGACTAACGGCAGAGCGGTCGCAGGATCCTTAAGATAATTATATTTTGAAAAAAATCCTAATATTCCATAAATTATTAATAATGCAAGATTGTCATAATTTTAGCAATTTAAAAGACTAGGCGACAGGCCCATAACAAAGAATTAAAATAAATTAATAGTTTGAATGGGGCTGCAGGCCCATAAATATTAATCATTTTAATATATTCTTAATAGTTGGGCTGCAGGCCCATTTGCCAAAATTTAACAAATTAATTATTGCAATTGAATTAATTTGGCTTCAGGACCAATAAGTCAAATTAAATTATTTAATATTTGGGCTTCAGGCCCAGTTTCAAAATTCTAATTGACACATTTAAAATTGCAATTGGATTTACTGGGCTTCAGGCCCAATATTGGTAGACAAAAAGTTATAATAAAGCCAAATGGGGCTGCAGGCCCAACAAACAGGCTATCTTATTTGTTTCTGTGGGTCGGTGCCGGGGAAGGGCCCCCCGTCTGGGAGGGAAGGCACACAGTCCCCGCAACAAAAGAGTCACGGTATCGAACCCCGACAAGTTCAACAAAATTTTATTTTCCTTTATGAATATTTAACGAATGAAGGAATCCTTCAAATAAATGTATTACACTAATGAGACATGTATGTCGTAATAGCCCAGCGGTTGAAAGAAAGTCAAGGGATCTTGGGATCCCAGGGTCAAACCCCGACAGTCTCACAAAGAAGAAATTTTTTTTGTTTAATTTCAGTATCGGAATGCATTTAAATACATTAATGAGATAGTGTTTACAAAAGCAAAACGTATCTCAGCGGTAATCCATTAGGCACCAGTCCAAACGGTTGCGGGTTCAAGCCCCGGTCACGTCGCGTTTAACATTTTTTTTTTAATTAAACCTTAAAAAAAATTCCTGCAGCGAAAAAGCACGACGCGAAACAGCGTCTCACCTAAAAGAAAACGCGAAAAACTGACTTTTGAATAAATGAATTTTCTATGAAATCATTCATTAAAAAAATATTCTAAAATATCATAGAATCAAATCCAAACAATCCTAGATCAAGTTTTTGAAGTGAAACATATTTAGTTGGCATGAAAGCGAGTTTGTTGCTAAAAGACGAATCTTTCCTTCTCAATTTATTCCGGCCAACAAACAATACTCAATATCTCAAATTCATTTTTTAATGCCCATCGTTATCATTGCTAGTGACTATTTGGATTCAACAAAAGATAAAAACGATTTCAATGGTAAAATAGTAAAAGATTTCACAATGTCAACTACAAACGTAAATTGAAGGAGCATTGTAAGGAGCCGAGGGGTTTTTGTTTTGTTTTGTTTTTTTATATTAAAGATAATACAATAGCAACAGATTTAAAATGCCTCTAGATGAAGCATTAAAAACATAGCTAAATTAAAAATTTGTTTGTAGCTATCTACGGGATTGATAGATATTACCTCTAGATTAAAAATCTAGGGAAGATCGTAAAGATTAAGATCCGTAGATAGTGCTGCTCCTGATACGCTCCAAAGAGAAATCCCCGCAAAGCTTCGTCACAACGGATTACCGCAACAACAGATTCCTTCGCGCGTAGGGGTTTGATTTTTGGAAGGGAACGAGAAGAAAAAGCTCAAAATAGAGCGTATGTGCTGATAATGTGTTAGAAGAGGATTGGAGAGGATTAACCATGGCAAATAGCCATGGTACTATATTTATAAAACTCTCATGTTGAGGTGGGAGTCCAAGGGCCTCCCCACTAACTTAGTGGGGAGTAATGGAGAGTGATGAGGGGAGGGAGGCCAAAGGCCTCCCTCAACTCACAACACAATTCTGATTCTTGAAAAAATATATATAATGAAAACAGTTATAAAAATCTAAGTATAAGCAACTAACTAATAATCAAACTTCTTTGCCGATCACTAACTTTACTCGGATAGCTCAAAAATCTCAAATGCTTTTCGTCATAGCACAAAACTTTTTCTCATCTCCACCTTAATCCAAGTAGAATGAATCAAAAGAAACGAAAATTGAGAACCAAGTCCTGCAATTCAAGGGCTAAGCTAAGAAAGAGGTTCTGTGCATTCTAATTGGGAAAAATGAATTTGAGATCCAAGTTAGGTTAATTGAATTGAATTGCAGGACTGGGAAAAACAAAAATTGAGAAAAATGCCTTAATCCAATTGAGAACCAAGTCCTTAATCCAAGTAGAATGCACAGAACCTCTTTCATTTTTTAGCAGCCAAGTCATATCTCTGCTAACATGCCAAAAATAAAAAGAACCAAGTCCTGCAATTCAAGGGTTTTATCAGGCAAAAGATCAAACAGGTTCTGTGCATGAAAATGTAAGACCTCAAATTACCAACAAAATACCAACAAAATATCAATAACAAAAGGATTCAAGCTTTCCAACAAAAAATTTGTTCAAAAAACCATCTCTAACCTGGAAGCAGCCTACGAAGCTCCAGCCAAAGCTCCAGCTGCACTTGATTCCTAGAAAATGTGAAGGATCACTCCAGATGCTTGGTTCCTAGAAAATGTGAAAGACGGAGCCAAAAAAAGCTTGATGAAGAAGGATCGCTCCAGATGCACTTGGCTCTTACTCTTGATGAAGAAAACGGATCTAAAAAAAGCTTCACGAATCATCGAGATATGCGGTTGAGGGTTTAAGGGATGAAGATATCTTTTTTGGATCCGGAGTTTGAAGATGAAGAGGCAAGAGGCTTGCGGTTGAGGAGTTTTTTTATTCATCTGAAAGAGAGATTGAGTTTCCCTCCCCAAATTTTGAGTTCCCCCCAATTTCATCGATTTGCGTGTGGTTCTCTACTCCCAGCGTGATTTGGAGAACGCGATTTGAAAATTGACGTTACTGCCTGCAGGACCCATGCGTGAACGTGGCTTCATCCTGGCCTTTCCCAGAGTGAATCCAGGCCGTTCTTGGTGACTGGGACAACAAACTTATGACTGGACTTATGACTGGGACAAAATTCAAAATAGGTTGTGTTTTATAGAATAGATATATATATGTATATATATATATATATATATATATATATATATATATATATATATATATATATGTATGATTTCAACACTCATTAGTATTGCCAATAATCCATGGATGGAGTCAACATTGTATTTTGGGATTGGTCACTTATTTTGCTAGGGACTAGCAAAGTGCTAGTTGGGGGTGCGATTCTGAATAAATATTGCATATTCTAACCTCATAATCATCTCCTCTTGTGCATATAATCTATGGAATCATGCTCCCTTAACTACATTTATGCTAACTCATCATTTGTGATCATATGATTTTATTTTTGCACAATTTCACTTCCCTAAGCACTATAAATGTCTATTATATTTATAGGGATTTTTCTGGAATTTTCAGGTATCCCAACAGGGACTAAATCAACTAAATAAGAGGAGTGCAAAACAGGCGCCTGCAGAAGCAAAGACAGTCGCCTGGGAACCCAACAGTCGACTGCCCAAACAACAACAATCGCCTGCCTTTAAAGAACTGAAGCTGTCGAAGCTGAAGCCCAATGACAGTCGCCTGAAAGAGAAATAACAATCGACTGTAATATCATACAGTCGCATGTCGTCTTCGCAGTAGTTGACGGATATTTAAGATTCAAGTTGGAGCAAAAAGAGCCAACTCTCTGTTATTTCGATATTTCTGTAGCAGGCGACTGAAGAACAGAAAACAGTCGCCTGTGGATCACACAGTTGACTGTGCTATTTTAAGACAGTCGCATGTCCCTCTTTGGAAGAAATAGGAGTTGCATATCATCAGTCGACTGCCGTTTGTTCGACAGTCGACTGATCGGGGTTCTTCGGCCGCAGTCTGGGTTACGAGAAACAGGTTTTTCTTAACCTGATTTCTCTCCCGTTGCTGTGAATCGTTGGATGATGATGTGGTTGGATGAGATGTACCCCCTAGGGGGTATAAAACACTACTATTCAGATGTAATAAGGGAGAACGAAATAGAACTTAATCTTTTGCTATTTTTAGGTCATCTTCTTCCTTGAGAAGGGGGTTAGGGTTTTGGAGAGTTTTGGGTTTTCTGATTTCATTTTTGCTATTGCTGAGGCAGATTGCTGATTGAAGAAGCTTGTATTTGGTGAAAAATCTCCAACCCTCTTTCTAATACATATTTGCTTTCATCCTTTGCATTGAACTATGTCTATTTTTATGAATGTTGTTTCTGTTCTTAATATGCTAGGCTAGATTCATTTTGTGGGTGTTTTGGATTGATGTAGGTGATGTGTCCATATTTTTCACTATTTTCATATCATCATTTCATTGCATCTCATGCCATTTTCGCACCCAAATCCCAAATTTTACTATGATATTGCATTTCTGATGATATGTTTGAGTTTCGTAGCGTTTTATGAGTTTTTAGGGATTTTGGAGCGATTTGGGACCCCACTTAGGTATAGACACATCCGACGCGTTCGTGAACTCGTTGGCAAGACTCTGGAGGAGTTCGCCATGCTTTTAGAGCTATTGGAGGAGAAGAGAGAGCGTGCGCAGAGGAGAGAGAGGAGGCTTCTGCAGCTCTTGGGAGTCATTTCCTAGACTGCCCAGTCGAGCAGTACAGATGCTCGGACCGAGCAGGATCAAATGAGAAAAGGAGGCTGATAATGTGATCACTCGGACCGAGCACTTCATCTGCTCGGTCAAGTAGCGTCGAATTTCGAGACTGAAGCAATTCCAGCGCACGGCCCGAGCAGATCTTCAGTGAACAAGTCAGCCTCTGCTCGGACCGAGCTGAGCTGCCTCGGCCCGTGCAGACAGAGCGATGATTATGAAGATTTTTGATTCCCTGTAGTGCTCGATCGAGCAGCTTATCTGCTCGGTCCGAGCAACCGAACAAGCAACGCATTGCTCGACCAAGTCACCTACTCGGTCTGCAATGCCAGGGCCATTTTGGGAAGTATTTTCTGGGCCGGGGGTTGCGCAATCTAAAGACGAACGGGTGGAGAGATGCGGAGCAAAAGAGGGGGATTCATTTTGAGAGTTTTTTGAGGAGTTTTAGAGAAGAGCTGGGCGATTGGGAGTGAACTACTTTTAGATTAACTTTTGTTAAAGAATTTTGGATCGAAACCTTCAGATTATTACTATTGTTCTTGATTGTTCTCGCGATTGGGAATCTGGAATTTTTCTTAGATCTATAAATTGCAATTCTTATCCATCTCCCGCTTAAGTCTTCTACTTTTATTCTTTTGATTTCTATGATGTCTTCATCTCTAAAAATGAAGTTTTTATTCGTGAATATTGCCTTGTGTGAGTAGATCTTTCTAGGGTTGACGGGTTAGCCCTAAGATCCTAGATGGAAGATGTAGATCCGAATCTCCACATTGAATAAGGGATTTAGGGATGTATTTTGGCCGATCCTATTGAATCCCTAGATAACATGTACTGAGATCATACCCACAGTCTGTGGAATTGATGTGCTTAAGGGGTATCTATGGGATCCGAATAGGAAAATCGGTGGATCCAACCAAGAATCGTGACCATGCCCGGCTTGTGCCTTGAGGGAATCCATCGACGAACTATACCGCTACATTGACGGCTACCGCCATTGCGTCAACGAGAGCCTCCAAAATACCTCGCAATTCTAACCCATAAGGGTGGTACGAATTGTGAGATTTATCCCCTAACCCTAATGCAACGTGAGGACTCTATTCTAACGTAGACCCCCGAAGATCTTAGTGGTGATCCCTAATGCCCTAGTCCTTTTTATTAGTAAAACAACACCACCCCAAAAAACTCTTTCACCTCGATAGCTATCTCACTTCGAGATTTATAAGTAAATGAGAATCCATATACACTATCGTCGTCCATGTGGGATTCGATATCATTTATACTATAACTCGACACCGTCTGCTTGTGGTTTGAGCCCGGAATTGAAGCCTAGGGGCCATACCACACCTGGCGATCGTGACATCGACATGTGGAATCTAGGTGTAGGTTTCGGGTGCGTCAAGTTTTTGGCACCGTTCCCGAGGAAGGCAATAGTGTTTATCTCAGCTTATTTTTATTTTGTGAAGTTTGCTAGCGCTCTAACCATTTCTCACCTTTCCACCCTTTTTATTTTCTTTCTATTTTTTCTGCCTTGCTACTAACATCTTCCTCCAGCTAGTGATTATTTTCTGACCAATCAGACATAATGGAGATGGTGATGCAAGTGCAGTCGACTTGTGAGTCTAACAGCGACTCAGAGGAGTTTAGTTTCTCTCCTTATCATTTACATGACCTCCACGACTCGTGCATGGACGAATCCATGATTGAATGCGCAGCCAGAGAACTGTTTGATGCAGTTCGATTTATCGGCTCAGGAACCTATGTTGCAGTTAACGCGAATCAGCAATTATTCATGAATCATATAATGAACAAGGTTTCCGATGCAGGTACCATTGAAGATGATATTCGCATAATCTTCGAAGAGGACGTTATGCTCCTCCAGACCATTAAGGCTCCATCTGTTGATGCATACTGGGGAGAGACTCATCAATTGGAGTCATTGAATAATTCTCAGATGCTTGAGATAATAGAGAGCATGGTAGCTGCTGTATGGTCCCATGGCCTAGTGGAATTTCCTACAGACGACCTGGCTACACAAGAGCTCTTAGTTTTTATTGCAAATGCTTTCCATAATGCAGACGCTCTGGATGGTATACTCGTCGTTGATGGAATCTAGGTGCGGTACGAGGGAGACACGCTATGCTTCTACAACGATAGCCTTCCACAGATTTCACCATGTGAAGAATGTGCCTACGAGGAGTACACAGATCCCTCACCATCACGGGACTACCTTGACCAGGGAAGCATCTCAGACTCTATGTTTGATAATGGATATATACCTGAACATCCTGCCTCTGTTAACAGGTGCGCTACGGAAACGGAATCTGCAAACGGCTGCCATGACGCACCATCATCTCCCTTCTCTTCATATGATTCTGCCAACAAAGAGTTTCCACCTTTGGAACCAGAGATTGAGGACACATCTTTCTCACAGGTGAGAGATGATGGGGGTACAGCGCCCCCTCATGTAGAGCTAAACCCCCTCCCTGCCAATTTGAAATATGCTTTCTTGGGGGAAATTTCCACTTATCCCGTTATTGTGAATGCGGCCCTCACCAAGCCCCAGCTAGAAAGTCTCCTAAAAATCCTTAGATCCCACAGAAAAGTAATAGGGTACAACATCGCTGACCTGAAGGGTATCAGCGAGACCATATGTACACATAAGATTCATCTAGAGGATAAGGACGCCAACTCCATTGAGTCTCAAAGGCGATTGAATCCCAACATAAAGGAGGTGGTGAAAAAGGAGGTCCTGAAGCTTTTAGAGGCCGACATCATTTATTCCATTTCTGATAGTAAATGGGTTAGTCCCGTGCAGGTTGTCCCTAAAAAGGGGGCATGACACTCAGAAAAAATGAAAAAAAAATGAACTAATCTCCACTATGACTGTCATCGGATGGCGTATGTGTATCGACTATAGGAAACTAAATAAAGCCACCAGAAAAGACCATTACCCTCTACCGTTCATTGACCAAATGCTTGAGCGCTTAGCCAAGCACAAATACTTCTGTTACTTAGACGGATACTCTGGATTTTTCCAAATCCCGTTGCATCGGGAAGACAAAGAGAAGACGGCGTTCACATGTCCTTACGGCACCTTCTCTTATCGAAGAATGCCGTTTAGGCTATGTAATGCACCGGCCACATTTCAAAGGTGCATGACGTCTATTTTCTGAGATTTCATCGAGAATATCATGGAGGTCTTCATGGACGATTTTCCGTCTATGGCACCGAGTTTGATGATTATGTAGCTAATATATCCAAGGTTTTAGAACGGTGCCAAGACAATAATCTTACTTTGAATTGGGAAAATTGTCATTTCATGGTGACAGAAGGGGTTGTTCTTGGCCATGTCATCACTTCTAAAGGAATTAAGGTCGATAAGGCCAAAGTAGAGGTTATTAAAAGTTTACTGCCACCCACTAACCTCAAGGGTATCTGCGATTTTCTAGGGCACTCCGGTTTTTACCGATGCTTTATAATGGATTTTTCTAATATTGCTCGCCCGCTCACGGAGCTCCTAGCCAATGATGCTCCTTTTGTGTTTACTGACGCCAGTTTGCTAGCTTTTAACAGGTTAACGGAAGCTCTCATCTCGGCTCCGATAATACAACCGCCAGATTGGAAACTGCCGTTTGACCTTATGTGTGATGCTAGTGACCAGGCAGTAGGAGTTGTTCTTGGTCAAAGGAAGGAGGGAAATATTTATGCTATATACTACGCTAGCAAGACCTTAGACGACGCTCAAAAGAACTACACCACTATGGAGAAAGAGCTGCTAGCCATAGTCTATTCTATCGAGAAGTTCAGATCCTACCTCTTGGGGTCCAAGGTGATCATCAACACGGATCACGCGGCGTTGAAATATCTATTAAGCAAGAAGGATTCTAAACCACATCTAATACAGTGGATCCTCCTGCTCCAAGAATTTGATATTGAGATCAAAGACAAGAAGGGAGCAGAAAATGTGGTAGCAGATCACTTGTCGCGGTTAATTCAAAGGCATGGGGATAATAGCTTTCCGATTGACGATTCATTCACCGGTGAACAATTATTTGCGGTGAATTCCTCCGAAGCCCCCTGGTACGTTGATATAGTGAATTACTTGGTGAATGGCATAGTTTCGCACGGGTTGGCAACCTATTCAAGGAGGAAGTTCCTACACGATACCAAGAGTTATTTCTGGGACGACCCGTACCTTTTCAGGACATGTGCCGACAGGATCATCAGGCGATGTATCCCAAAGGAAGAGGCAACCTCCATCATATCGCATTGCCACGATCAACCAAGTGGTGGACACGCAGCGGTCACCAAAATCATGGCGAAAATCCTCCAAAGTTGTTTCTACTGGCCCACTATATTCAGGGATGCAAATGAATACATAAGGAGGTGCGAAAGATGCCAGAGGACAGGGAATATCATGAAGAAGAATGAAACGCCCCTTTATGACATCTTGGAGATAGAACTATTCGACTGTTGGGGCGTTGACTTCATGTGACCTTTCCTATCGAGTAACGACAATAACTACATCTTGGTCGCTGTTGATTATGTCTCGAAGTGGGTGGAAGCCATAGCCACCCCGACAAACGACGCGAGGATAGTAGCCATGTTTTTCAAGATACTATCTTTCCTTGCTTCGGAGTCCCCCGGATGATCATAAGTGACGGAGAAAGTCATTTCATCGAGAGAATGTTCAAGACGATGCTGAAGAAATATGGGGTTCATCACAAGGTTGCCCTTGCCTATCACCCTCGGACTAGCAGCCAAGTGGAGGTGTCCAACAGGGAAATCAAAAGAATCCTGGAAAAGACCGTTAGTGCCTTAAGGAAGGATTGATCATACAAGCTGTGTGACGCCCTTTGGGCATATCGCACCACCTTTAAAACTCCCATCGATACAACCCCATACAGGCTAGTGTATCGCACCGCCTTTAAAACTCCCATCGGTACAACCCCCTACAGGCTAGTGTATGGAAAAGCTTGCCACCTTCTGGTAGAATTGGAGCACAGAGCATTTTGGGAAATAAAGAAAATGAATTTTGACTACCTAAGTGCCACCACGAGACGAGCCCTACACAACAATGAATTGGATGAAATTCAGTGTCATGCTTATGGAAATGCTAAGATATACAAAGAGAGAACCAAGGCCTATCATGATAAAAACATCACGGTTGTTTACCATGATGTCGGTAACCATGTACTCCTCTATAATTCAAGATTACGCCTCTTCCCCGGGAAACTAAAGTCAAGGTGGTCCGGCCCTTACAAGGTAGTAAGCTTAACCCCGGGGGTGCCGTCGAGCTCGAAGGGAAGAACAGAAACTTCAAGGTAAATGGTCAGAGGATTAAACCCTACAGAGCTGGAGAACCTATAGGACAGGAGGAGACGTACTTCCTCAAGGGATTCCCTGACGACAACTGATGTATTTAAGGGAGTCGAGCTCACGACTAAAAACGAGCGCTTATTGAGAGGCAACCTAATTTCTTAGATTTTGGATTTTCTTTTTTAGTTTCTTATTTTTTATTTCATGCTTTTGAGATAAAATTATGATATCACAAAAGTTTGATGAGTTCATCTTTTGTGCAGGTTGGACGTATGGGAGCATGCGTATTGACATTATAAACGGAAGGAAGCTGGAGGAGAGAAGCACATTTTAATATTTGAGGAGAAGATAGAGGAAAATGGAAACACAGGAGACTCGACCGAGCAGCTAAACTGCTCGGTCGAGCAGTGCACAGACGAAAAGGTATGCAGATTATTGCTTCTTCTACACAGCCCGCACAACATATTACTCGGTCCAAGCAGACATCAACTCGACCGAGCAGTCAGCTGCTCAATCGAACTGTACAGGCTTTTGGAAAAAGTGAGAAATCATCACTCTGCCTATACGGCCCGAATGGTGGCGGCACGACCCGAGCAGAAGGCGACTCGACCGAGCAACTTTCTGCTCGGTCGAGTACTACATGCTTTTGGAAAAATCGAAAAAACTTCGTTCTGCCTACACGGTCCGAGCGATAGTAGCTCGGTCCGAGCATCCACCGACCCGACCGAGCATCTTCCTGCTCGACCGAGCAGGCTAAAGGGAGTATTCCTGGAATTTTATCTCATTCTACCCGCAACTAACTCGACCGAGCAAGCATACTGCTCTGTCCGAGCCATCTCTCTCTTTGCTAACGGGCCGTATTATCTCAGCCGAGCTGCTCATTTAACCCGACCCGCCCCTTTCCCCTCAACGGAGTAACCTAATCACGTCTCCTCCCCACGGTTGCCCCCCCCACACCCGTTCAATCTCCTCCAACACTCTCTTTTCCCCCATTCTTCTTTCCACAACGTCGCCCCTCCGTCCAACCGAGCCCCCCTCTCTCTCCTCGCTCATTTATCCTCACCGAACATTATAACCACTCGGCCTAAAATTCAATCATTTATGTTTAAACTATACTGCCGCTCTTCCTATCCCTATTTCAGGTACGATTTGCCACCGTCAGAGAACACTTCTATAAACAGCTTGGGGGATACTCCAGATCACCGACGATCACGACACCAAATGCACTGCCATCTCCTTCTAGTCGGTAAATTCGTTCTACTATTTTCTTTACAGACTACCGCACTACTTTATACCACTTCCACAATGCCTCCTCGCCGTGCCAGACTCGACAATACTGGCACATCAAATCCTAGGCCTACTCGGCGTACGCGTCATACTCACTCTACCACTCAATCCAATATTATTGGCAAATCATCTACCAATTCCCATGCGCCACCCACCGCCCCACTCCCCCCTGAACCTCTTTATATCGGCGACACAAAATATGAGGTTACATTCTGTGACGCTGACCAAGGCGACCAATTCGTCGACATGCTCCTACTATTAGGTTATGGTGGCTCCATGACTCAGCAGTCGATCAAGCGTGACCTACCTTTTCTTCAGAGCCTTGTTCGTCACTGGCGTACAGACCCACCTCACGAGTTCCAACCAGATCTCCCACCCACCACCCCTGGTCCACAGCAAAGTGACCCATCACCACCCCCAGAGGGTGGTGCCTCTGCTTGATGTAGTCCATACCATTTCTTGCCTCCCTCACTTATTTTTATGCCCATCTATCTTTTCGGGGCCTTGCACTTACATAGCTTGGGGGAGGAGCCACACATGCATTATATTTCATTCAGCATTGCATCATTCCATGTTTTTACTTTTTTTTTCTTTTTACCCAGTTTTTATTTTATTCCCCCACCCACCCGACCATTTAGCATCATCTCCCGCCTACTAGCGTTTTCTTAGCAGTGAGGACACTGCTAGATTTAGCTTGGGGGATGAGCGCTACCGCTTTATTTTTCGTTTTTCGTTTTATATTTTCTTCCCTTATTTCATTTATTTATTTTACTTTTTCACCACTTTTCATGTCGTTTTCTTTTTTTTTTCATTTTGTATCATATTTTTATTTTCACCATGCATGCATCTATTTTTCTTTATTTTTTTATTTTCTCCACCTTTTCTCTTTATTTGCTAAGGATGGTCCGTGTGATGATATTTCTCATAGCCTTATTAGTCTTTTACGATGTTCACTTTCGATGACAAGCTATTAGGGTAAATTTCAGTTTTACTATCTATATGCCTGCATTTCTATTGCTGATTTATCTGATTTAATGCTTAAAATGAATTGAAAATCGAATGCATGAATTAGTATCTAGTATGCACTATGTTGGGTAATGCACCTAGGTTCACGCATCACTAGAACACTTGGAGCATCTGTTTTTTTTGTCTCAGCCACTTCTGTTTGCATGCCTGCTGATATTATGCTTATTACTGCATGCCTTTTAAATATTCATCTAGAGGAATGAAATTATCCATGCTATCTATGAGTTTAGTTAGGGTATTATTTTATCAAACCGTTGTGCACCTCTTATGAGTGAACCAAGAGTCTTACTATTTTCCTTCTCCACATATCTATTTATATCTCTACATATCAGTTGGTTATACCCCCACAGCTATCTTTACCGCATCTCACTTCCCAAACCCAAAAAGAAAAAGTATAGCTTCTAAATGAAAAAAAGAGAAAAAATATGTATATATTCATATGTGAAAAAGAAAAGAAAAGAAAAAAAAGGAAAATGAATAAATATTGTTTTGTATCTTTCCTTTAGAAGCTATCAGTTATACTGGGAAGAAAAAAGAAAAATTTCATATCATATTCCCAGATGTGACGCCTCAAGCAAAGCTTGGGGGGTAAACCAACTGATCACATGAGTAAGCATGACAGTAGAGTGGAGATGGTGCATAACAGCGAGATTTAATAATACCTAAACTTTACGAAATGCTTTAGTTTTTTTGGAGATTTTTCATGAATCGAAATGAATAACTGAATGGCATGACTTTTTCTATTCTCTATTGCATGTTGTGTGATTTCTTTATGCTCCTTGTGTATCTGTGATTGAAAAGGGCATTGCCAACTTCTTTATACTAAACTCTAGGGATTTCATGAGATTGATATGAATTGATGGCGTTATTTCAGTAGATCCCTATTCTTTGCCTGCATTGCATGCTAGTCATATGATTTGTAAAACTAGAAATTGCCAGTAGCATGTATGTTTATTATTCAGAGCATCGCTATTTACTATTTAATCCAGAGATCTGACTGAACATCCTTAGCATCCTCCTCTCACTACTATTCTGTTCTCTTTTAATTTTTTATTTCCTATTTCCTTTTTGTTTTCCTCCAGGCGTATCGATTATTCGTCTTTCTCGAGGACGAGTAAGAGGTAAGCTTGTGGGATTTTGATTTGTCCATATTTTCCACTATTTTCTATCATCATTTCATTGCATCTCATGACATTTTCGCACCCAAATCCCACATTTTACTACGATATTGCATTTTTGACGATATATTCGAGTTTCGTAGTGTTTTTTGAGTTTTCAGGGATTTTGGAGCGACTTGGGACCCCACTTAGGTATGGACACATCCGACGCATTCGTGAGCTTGTTGGCGAGACTCTGGGGGAGTTCGCCATGCTTTTGGAGACATTGGAGGAGAAAAGAGAGAGCAGAGGAGAGAGAGGAGGCTTCAGCAGCTCTTGGGAGTCATTTGCCAGACTGCTCGGTCGAGTAGTACAGATGCTCGAAATGAACAGGATCAAATGAGAAAAGGAGGCTGATATGGTGATCACTCGGACCGAGCACTTCATTTGCTCGGTCGAGTAGCGTCGAATTTCAAGGCTGAAGCAATTCCAACGCACGACCCGAGCAGATCTTCAGTGGCCGAGTCAGCCTATGCTCAGACCGAGCTGAGCTGACTCGGCCCATGCAGGCAGAGCGATGATTATGAAGATTTTCGATTCCCTATAGTGCTCAATCGAGCAGCTCATCTTCTCGGTCCGAGCGACCGAACGAACAACGCATTTCTCGACCGAGTTACATACTCGGTCTGCAATGCCAATGCCATTTTGGGAAGTATTTTCTTGGCCAAGGGTTACGCGATCTGAGGACGAAAGGCTGGAGAGCTACGGAGCAAAAGAGGGGGATTCATTTTGAGTGTTTTTTGAGGAGTTTTAGAGGAGACTTGGACGATTGGGAGTGAACTACTTTTAGATTAACTTTTGTTAAGGAATTTTGGATCGAAACCTTTAGATTATTACTATTGTTCTTGATTGTTCTTGCACTTGGGAATCTGGAATTTTTCTTAGATCTATAAATTGCAATTCTTATCCATCTCCCGCTGTAAGTCTTCTACTTTTATTCTTTTGATTGCTATGATGTCTTCATCTCTAAAAATGAAGTTTTTATTCGTGAATATTGCCATATGTAAGTAGATCCCTCTAGGGTTGACGGGTTAGCCCTAAGATCCAAGGGGGAAGATGTAGATCCGAATTATCCACATTGAATAAGGGATTTATGGAAGTATTTCGGCCGATCCTATCGAGTCCCTAGATAACTCGTACTGAGATCATGCCAACGGTCTGTGGAATTGATGTGCTTAAGGGGTATCTATGGGATCTGAATAGGGAAATCGGTGGATCCAACCAAGGCTCGTGACCATGCCCGGCTCATGCCTTGAGGGGATCCATCGACGAAATATACCGCTACGTTGACTGCTACTGCCATTGCGTCAACGAGAGCCACCGAAATACCTCGCAATTCTAACCCATGAGAGTGGTACGAATTGTGAGATTTATCCCCTAACCCTAATGCAACATAAGGACTCTATTCTAACGCCGACCCCCGACGATCTTAGTGGTGATCCCTAATGCCCTAGTCCTTTTTATTAGTAAAACAACAACACCCCAAACAACTCTTTCACCCCGATAGCTATTTCACTTCAAGATTTAGAAGTAAACTGAGAATCTATATACATTATCAACGTCACTGTGGGATTCGATATCATTTATACTATAACTCGACACCGTCCGCTTGCGGATTGAGCTCGGAATTGAAGCCTATGGGCCATACCATGCCTGGCGATTGTGACACCGCTAGGTGGAATCTAGGTGTAGGTCTCGGGTGCGTCAGTAGGATGTATTGATTGCCTTGCTAATGTTAATTTCTAGCACCCCTTGTTAATCCATGTTGTTGGGTGAATTAAACTTATGAGTAATTGGGTTTGATATTATCCATAGAGGAGCCGAAGAACCGTGGTGCTTCGTAATTGTTGCATCTATGTATCCAATGAATATTGCATGACTTGAAATAAATGCAAGACCCCTTCAATCCATATTTCGTAGTTTAGAAGTTTAATTCATCCATCAATTCGAATTGTTAATTGGGTTATGACATGTCTATCGAATCGTGCAATACCCGAAAGGGGCCGCAGAACGGTGGTCGTGCATGGCACACCACAACCTACATGCACTACTCTCACATACCTTGAAATGGGTGTGAGAGTGTGATGTGTCCATATTTTCTATCTTTTTCATATCATTTATCTCATCGCATTGCATATCATTCTCGCGTCCAAATCCCACTTTTTACTACGATTCTGCATTTCTGACGATATTTTCTAGTTTCGTAGTGTTTCGTGAATTTTCAGGGATTTTGGAGCGATTTGGACCCACACTTGGGTATGGACACATCCGGCGTGCCCATGAGCTCGTTGGCGGGGCTCTGGCGGAGTTTCCCATGTTCCCGGAGCCATTGGAGGAGAGAAAAGAGAGAAAGAGCAGAGAGAGAGGAGCCCTGAGGCTTGCTGCAGCATTTCCCAGAAAATGCTCGGCCCGAGTGGCTCAACTACTCGGACCGAGCAGCACCATTTGCAGCCACGACGGATACGGGCTGACTCGCACCGAGCAGCTCATCTGCTCGGTCAAGTAGCCCCATATTTCACAGCCCGAGCAGCGCCCGAGTATCAGACCGAGCCGATCTTACTCGGACCGAGCAGAGTCCTACTCGGTCTGGGTAGGACGATTTCAAATTCTCCAAGCCACCGAGCAGCTCACTTACACGAGCCAAGCCACTGACCGAGCAGAAGCTGCTCGGACCGAGTCACCTACTCGGTCGACACTTCCAAGGGCATTTCTAGAAAGATTTGAACGAGCGTGTGAGGTGCGATTTGGGCAGTGACTGAAGATTGCGATTGGGGAGACGGCTAGGAGAGTTCAGTTTAGCTTTTGTTAGGGATTTATGGAGCTGAGCTTTGGGCGATTTTTGTAGGAACCTTTGGAGTTATTTTTGTAGGAATTTTTGGATTAAATAGTAGAGATTATTGCTCTTGCTCTTGTCTATTCTTACTATTGAGATTTGGATTTTTCTCTGGATCTATTGTTCATTTACTCTCATTGTAAGTTTATTTAAGCCATAATCTCTCAATTGCTAAGATGTTTTCTTCTTTGGAATTGATTTCTTTGTGCGTTTCTATTGCGATGTCTGAGTAGATCTATTCTAAGGTTGATGGGTTAGCCCTAGGGTTCTAGGGGGAAGATGTAGATCTGGATCCCTACGTTGAATTGGGGATTTAGGGTTGTATTTCGGTAAATCCTACCGTATCCATAGATAACCCGTACTGAGATCATGCCCATGGTCTGTGAAATTGATGTTCTTAAGGCGTATCTAGGGATTCGAATAGGGAAATCGGTGGATCAAATCAAGGCACGTGACCATGTCTGGCTCGCGCCTTAAGGGGATCCATCGACGAACTATACCACTATGTTAACGGCTACTGTCATTGCGTCAACGAGAGCCACCGAAATACCCCGCAATTCTAACCCATGAGAGTGGTATGAATTGGGGGATTAATTCCCTAGTCCTAATGTAATGTGAGGATCCTATCCAACATCAACCCCCATTGATCCTAGTGGAGATCCCTAAAGCCCTAGTTCCCTTTTATTGATATTACAACAAACGACAACCAACCAAAATCTTTCACTCCGACCGCTACCTTACTTCTAGATTTAGAAATAGACTGAGAATATTATAGACACTATCACCGTCCATGTGTGATCTGACAATCTTTTATACTATAACTCGACACCGTCCGCTTGCGGATTGAGCCCGAAACCGTAGCCTATGGGCCATATTACGCCTGGTGATTGTGACACCGCCAGGTGGATTCTAGGTGTAGGTTACGGGTGCGTCAGAGTGATTCATGAGCTTTAATTAGGAGAAGAAATCAGTTAGAAATTACTCTTGGTGCACCCAATATGTGCTTAATTGATTATTCCCCGATTCTCATACCTTGAAATGGATGAGCGATCGAGTTATCATGGAATTAATATTTAGCAGAGCAATTAAGTAATCCTACTGATATCCTCAACACATGTACCCTTTCTCTCCATTGCATTCGAACCTTAGGGCATTACCCTAACTCTAGGGTGTTTAGATAAACCCAATCATTCACCCCCATAGGGTGGTAAGAACCCTCAACCATTCTTTACATGCTCTAACTATTTGTGTGAATTTGCAGATTAGTTCCGTCTCTGTGGATACGATCCCGTACTTATTGGGTATATTATTTGTCGACCTCGTACACTTACGAGTATCACCTTTCTGGGAGAGTCACTCATTGCTCCCAATGGCAATAACAGGCCAATTTTTGGGGCAAATGAGATAACCAAGTTTTGCTTGAAACAAACATTGTTTCATGACATTCCCCCAACGCAGATTATTATATTCATGTATAAAACAGTGTAAATTAATTAATTGAATATGTACAAAACATATGATCTTATAAGAATGCTTCATGCAGGTTTAAAATCAATTGATTGATAAAAAATATTTATCATTTTACGGCGCCAATGTATGATGGAGTATACTTGCACTATTTACTTCATGATCTGCAATGAGATAAAAAAGATAGACATACTCTAACCAATATTGTCATCCACACGGAAAATTTGAATGGCGTTGCTTACAACATTCAGCTAATTTAAGGTATACACTAGGCTTATGTATCTTTTCTAATAATTTTTTGAGAAATCTTATTTTAATTACACGGTAATTTAAATGCTGGTGCATTCTTTACTACTATTGTTGTTTTTAAAGGTAATAGCGGATTCTTCATTCGATGGTCGTATCTCTGATGTCTGCATCGCTACCTTTGTTCTCCCAACATACCTCCCTTCTCATCACTTTGAAACAAGAAAGGCTAATGGGGAGATCCGTCAATTCAACTTGTGTGACTGTGCCATAGTTGCCAACAACCCCTTAAGTATCGCGAAGCTTGAAAATTTGCAATTTTATTTCACTTCCAAAACCTTGATCATGCCATGATGCTGATCATGATATTCATTTTGCAGACAAATGAAACATGAACATTGGCAACAAAAGAATTAGAGATGGGGGAAATGTCGTTTTAATTCTCTCTAGTCACAAGGTCTGCTAAGAATATCGAGAAAGTTACTGCAGATCAAGCTGAAAACTGGAGCATGCTTCACTGGTTCTTCAATGTGTTCAATGCATTTGTCAAAACAAGCATGGTGTCGGCTGATTAGATATCGCATTTGCGTGCTAGCGAACTGAACTCCAAAAGGGAATTCCTCAATATCTGGTTAACTTAATGTCCTTTCTAGAATTAACATTAAATGGCACAGTTTAGTATCGTAGCTATAAATGATTAGTCTAAAATATATGCTTAGCTACAATTAACAATGTAAATATTGCTTCCCATTGTTAGCTTTAGTCGTCGTTTTCTATGATCTAATAAAACTATAATTTTTCTAAAACTATTCAAAGCGATACGATAAATTTAACAAAATTATAATTTAAAAAAATGCAGTTAGATATTTACAAGCGATACATATAATGCATGAGGTCTGGCATGTTTCGCATGAGGACGTCCTGAAAGGGGTAATGGCATCGATCATTCTAGCAACCAAAGATATTCTACACGGTCACATTACGGTGGGCAATAGGTTGCTAAAGAAACCGATCATAAGGGTCAACTCAATCATAGAAGCATACGACAAATGGAGCGGTGCCTGAACTAATGAAAATGACCTCATCCGTTTTGCAAAGTTACTGTCAGATGACCGAAAATATTGTCGAGGTTTCCCCATGGCTTGAAAATGGTTTAGGTGAAAAAAATTTACACATAATAAAATCACACTCAGCACTCAAGACTTTATTAGTATTTTCTATGTACCATGATCAACTTTTTATATAAGATATATTAAATTGGCTAGTCAAGCCGCTCTATATTTGATTTTATATTATATTTGTATGATCTACGTTATTATTATTAATGTTATTATTATATTGGTGATATAATTATTAGCGATATCGTAAGAACTGGTGTCATCTCAAAATTCAGCCTTTTAAAAGGCCTCTCTGGTGCTACTTACTGCTTTCGAAATATTAGGTTTGGTCTTGCAAGCGACGGTTTCAATCTGTTTGGCATCATGAGCTCCGATTGATCATTAAATTTACTATTGGTGGTAATAATTCTTTATCATTTCGTAGATATTATTATTAATTTTATTTTGTAATGTTTCTACCTTGGTATAAGCATTTATTTATTATTAAATTTATAAAGAGCAAAAGTAATAATAAAGCCATAAAATCTTAATAATAGCCGCAGTAGGACAATGTTAGCCGCACAAAAGACATCAATGTCAGCATAGAAATAATCTATGAGGGACTCCGGGTCGACACATGTAAAATAAAAGGAATCTGTGGTTTATAAAGCTCAAGAAAAATAGGAAAAATACGTGATCACATACATTCCACTATGTGAACATTCGTGCAAGGAAAACTAAACTAGGAAGTTTATGCTAGATCCTACAGGTGTGGGAACGAATCAGTTTAGTGTGCCTTAAGACCAAGTTTGGGCATGCTCAATTTTGTTTTAGATGTTTTTATTATTAGGCTTGCACAATAATATTATTTGTGGATTGGGTCCAAGCAAAGGACAATCAATAAAATAAAAACAAAAACAAAAAAACAAATTTGGTTTTTAATTATGTTCCCAAAATTACGAATATAAGAGGGCAATCAAATGTGATGGATGGAATTGAATGGGAAGAGGATTGAGAACAAAGTGAAGCAAATATTAAGATCATATCAATGATCATTCGTGATAATATTTAGCCGAGTATATTAGACTCCTTATATATCAGTTCTAAAGATAGACTTTTCGTCTCAAAAGCTATGTAACTTAATTCTCGGGTTCCATACCTGAAACCGAAAGAGTGTCGTCGTTGTTAGACCTCATTTTAGATCAAAGCATAAGATCACATTGTCGTAGTTTGTTAGGGTCCATATCTTTTGGCATATATTTATATTAACCCCGAAGAAATTGACTCCAATGTCTTCGATTGAAGCGGAATCAACTATTTACAAGTAAGCATATCATCAAGAAGATAGCCACATCCACATACAAATTAATTTTATCCAAGCTTTAACACCAAGTATGGTTGAAGGGTCAACTTATTTCATATAATAATGGATATATATATAAAGGTAAAAGAATACAACAAAGGGATGACCTCAGAAATATCAAAAAAAAGACCTTAGTAATCTGCTTTTCTAATCTATTTTGCGATTGTTGTCATAATCCTCGCAATGAACTATCTAACTTGGGTAACAGAGAAAGCTATGGAGCAAGTTTCTCTACTTTTTTGTTTGCAAAATTGAAAACAAACTAATAATGATTGAACATTAATTTTTTTCCCTTAGCAAATCAAGATACTCTCATTTTTCAATTGCCTCGCACGAATTGTAGCTCTACCACTTTGGATCAGAAATGAAAATCTCAAAGTTTTGCTGTTCTGCTGCTTCTATTTTGATAATTTTCTTGCCGTAAATAAGAAAATTATAGTAAGTTTGCTTGATCGTGTAAAAAATCAAAGATTAAATTATAAAATATAAAACATATTAATAAATTTTAAGCCAGATGAATATGATTCTAACTTCTAATGCAATTCCAATTGCAATCCTGACGGATAGATATCAACTGACTAATTTTTAAGTGTGGATTGAATTAATTATTTCTTGCTTATTTTATTTGGTAATCATGCTTAATCATCAATGGCTAATAGATAGAACTTGTAAACAATATCGTTCGGAGCTTCTAGCAAGATAACAGATGAAAAAGGTATTGCAGACCTATGGAGCATGGAAAGCAGGTAATAAATAATAGCACAGCTAAAATCCAATGCAATTTTTATGAACACGTGTATAATGGAGGAATTACCAACTTCTATGACTAGATGCATTAATACTATATGCTAGATGTGTTGCTACTTGCTAATTTTATCATTTTATGTATTGTTTCTTTTTATTATAAATATGTAAAACAGGTTGACGTTGCTATCATATTTTGAAGGTTTGGCAACCGATGGGTTTGACCTCTTTAAAAAAGGAAAAAGGTTTTGCAACTGTTAACGTATGGCATCAAACACAATGTATTCATGTATTCATATAAGTCTACTATAACATGCTTTGTGAGTTTATATGGTTTATTTGTTTGAATATAGTTAGATATATCCATGACATGTATATGACATCTATTTTGAACATCTGATATGATACCTTGACATTTAGTCAATATACACAATATATCCTGGATATCCGCAAACCTATATCATATTTTTCAAGTCCATATGAGTCTAATATACGATATTTAGATCCATACAACTAATAAAATGAATTACTATTCTAGGAAACTCTAGTGATTAATTGACACTTTATAGGATTAATCTCAACAAATTTACTGTGTGTTTGTAGTTCAACCAATAAAATGTAAAAATGCCATGTCATTTTAGGACTGAGACTGAGACTAACACAATTTAGGCTGATTCTAAACTTCTTTATAGCCTAAGTCAAATCAATTGAGAACTCATAGTCGATTACGGTTGAAGAAAATGGTCATGGATAATTTGACAAATTTAGGGTTCAGACATCATAAATAAACGAAATAACATGGTAAAAATATCCTAGTCTTAACATATAAGCTAGAGATAACAAATGTGTTCGGTCATCTTCGAGTCACATTTACCAAAATCTATATTATGTCATCCCCAAACATGTCCCAATTAAAATTCGGATCATTAGTTTATACATGCACTCACCCTAACACGACCGATACATAACATACAAAAGAAATTGTTGTAAAAAATATTTTTGCTCTAAGCAGGATTTAAACCCATTACCAACGCCCCACGGTATCAAGATGACATCAACCTTAGATGTCATGCTATGGTGTTTTGAAGACTCACCATTTTACTTAACCATATCTACAATTAATGATTTAGAATTAAGAAAATAAAATCTACCCTTTGAACAATAATTAAGAAAATAAGAAAATAAAAACAACTCTTTGAACAAAGCAGGATTCGATCGTAAAATACTGGCACCAGACTAAACGTCATCCTCGCTCAACCAAAAAACTTTGTTATCTTACCTATAGAAGCTAACATTGTATGGATAAATGGTTGTATTCGGGCATATCTAAGTTAAATAATCAATCCTGAACCCAACCTGAATAGTTACCGGGATAACCGGTTGACCCAAATAACACCCAAACCCAAATAGGATCATATACCTAGTTAGGGTTGAGTTCAGGTTTGACCTATCGGGTATAGAGCTGTTTGCCACCTCTAATACAAGTTCTAATTGATGGGAAATAGAATCCCACCCCTAATTGGTTTAGATGATAAGCACACCAAATGATGTTAATGTATTAACTACACTACAAGTGTGCAGGTTATGCGACAAACAGTGACTTTACGCATTCTCCGAAGAAACTCAACCACACTAAAGGCAAAGATGAATTTGCTAGTTCTACATCAAGCACAAGATGAAGCTCATGCTCAAGCCTAATGAAGATGGAACTCAAATTCAGGAGCAGCAAGCATCTACCAGATCCACTTTTCGAAGGTCTTGTCTTAGTGTAGTGTGTGAGTTCTTAGGATTATGTTAAAGGCAAAGTAGATATAGCACACACACACATAAATGATTTCGAAAATAAATGTTTTAAATGTTTTAAAATCATTTTAAACTCTTGAGAGAAATTATTATCTTTTTCATATCCTAGTAGTCAATCTCCATTACATCCAGGAGTTGACTGCACTCTTTGCTAGCTATGTTTACGAAGAAATTGCTCTGGGAGTCGACTACCAAAGGAGGGAGTCGACTACCAGCTGGAAGCAAATTTTCCAATGAAACGCTCTGGGAGTCGACTACCACTCCTAGGGAATCGACTACCAGCTGCAAATTTCAACGTTTTTGACTTCCTGATTTCACTCATTCATCCTTAATTTTCAGGATGAAAGTCAAACTTCATTTGAAATTTGAATCCTCTCTTATCACTATAAATTGAGGACTCTATGAGATCTTTTTACAACATATAACATAACATGCAACAACATTACTATCTCTATTGTACTAAAATTCTCAGATCTCTTATTCATTCTGCTCTCGTTATTTTTAGCCAAATCTGTTTTAAGTTTTGATCTCCTAATCGGTTTCGAAGTTTTTATTTTTTTGAGGTCAAATTCTATTTGGCTATTAAAAATCGTTTTTCAAAATCCGTGTTTTTCATTTTTATCTATTGAAAGGATTTTTTGAAAACCAACGATCTAGATCATAAAGAATCATTATATATCTTTGTGTGATTTAAAGATCGATTTGAATTCTTTTTAGCCACATAATACACTTGATATATTTTACTTTGGTTATAGAATTCTGGGTGTAAATCTAAACTCCACTAATTTTTGTGGTGAGTTGGAAATCATTTTTATTTGTGATTTCCCCTTTGTTGAAAGGGAGTTGGAAATCCTAGACAAGTCTAGGTGGTCGAAAATCCTGGTCAAGGCTAGGTGTTTGGAAAATCCTAACGAGTGAAGTTAGGTGCTTCTTTTTCTAAGACCATAGTGAAAAATCTTGTACCAGATTGATCGGGGACTGGACGTACCCAAGTGGCAGGGAACCAGGATAAAAATCTATGTGTTTGCGTTTGCATTCTTCTGTGATTGTTTATACTTGTTCTTGCATTCTTTATTTGCTAACAAATTGTAACTTGTTCATATTATTGCAAGTTAATTCTTTTGTTTATAATTCACTGTGTAAAGATCAATTCTTATATCTGCTTGTAATCTTATGATCTTTCAGCAGAGCTTTGCCAGAAAACTATCTGGGAGTCGACTACCATTCATAGGGAGTCGACTACCTGCGGTGTTATCTCTCTGATTAACATTGCTCATAAGATTAACTTGTTGATTATGAACCAAGCATAGATCACTCTGCTTGGTTTCGTAGGCAACATTAGAAGGATTATAATTGTGCTAATTAACGAACGAAAAAGAATTATTATTTGCACAACACTATTCAACCCCCTTCTAATGGTGTTTGCCATCCACATGATCCAACACTTGATATCAGAGCAAGGCTATAAAAGGCAATGGCATCAACATCTTTTCACTCTGAAGGACTCAACACCATGCGACCACCTCTATTCAATGGAACGAACTAAGCTAGCTAGAAGATCCGGATGAAGACTCACTTGGAGTCACTAGACATCGAAGCATGGGCCATCGCTAAAGTTCCATACACCACACCTACCGAAGTTCATTTTGGAAAATGGTCAGCCGACGACAAGAAGAGAGCCAATCTCAGTGCAAAGGCAATAAATGCACTATTCTACGCCGTGACAGGTAACGAGTTCAATACAGTCTCCCAATGCGAGACATCGCATCAAATATGGCACACCCTTCAGGTAAGTCATGAGGGAACTGAAAAGGTAAAAGAATCCCGTATAAATGTTTTACATTCTAAGTTTGAATCCTTCAAAATGGAAGAAGGGGAGAGTATCAACGATGTGAATACTCGTTTTACTAACATCACAAATGAGCTCGCAGGTTTAGGAAAGAAACTCTCTGAATTTGTGCAAGTGATGAAAATACCGAGATCTCTCTGACCCGAATGGAAAGGAAAGACAAGAACTATTCGAGAAGCACACAATGTGAAGGATCTTACCATCGAAGAGCTGATGGGAAATCTCATGGCGTATGAGATTGAACTTGAAGAAGACAAGAAGATCGAAGAAACCCAAAGAAGAAGAATCTTGTCTTCAAAGCTCAAGAAGAAGATTCTGACTACACTGACAAAGAGGGCCATATTGCTTTCATCTCAAAGAACTTTAAAGAGTTCATTACAAGTAAGTATGGTAAACGTTCTTTTCGACCTACTAACGGTATAATTTGTTTTAGTTGCAATAAACCAGGACACGTCAAAAGAGATTGTTCCTTGGAAAAGAACAATGTGATTCCAGATATCGTGGGAAGAACTGAGAAAGCAATGAAAGAAGAAACAATGGAAGAAACAGATTCCAACGACCAAATAAGGAAGATTATGCAGTTTTCGATCAGAGCGATGTTTCTTCGTCTGATGAATCCTCAGCAGACGACAACGATGAAAGAAGAGAAACAGCACACATGTGCTTCATGGCTTCCACATCCTCTAAGGTAAGCTCGCATCATGATTCATCTAGTGATAGTGATTCATCATCAAGTGATGAAGAAGACATGGATTATAGGGGAGCATATAAGGAGCTGAGCAAAATGCATGAAAAGCTCATAAAAGAACATAGAAGAGCACTTAGGAATATTAAGAGAGATGTTAAAGAGAAAGAAGAGATTATTAAAGAGAATAGTATTTTGAAGGAAAAGAATGGTTCTCTGCAAAAAGACATTCTTTCCATGAATGAGAAAGTTGAAAATTTAAATAATCTTCTCGTATCCGTCAAAGATAAATACAACTCTACAATGAATATTGTTGAAAATTTCAACAAGGAAAAAAAGGAAAGATAGATAGTTTAATAGATAATCAAAAGGCTTCATCTAGCAAAACCGGACTTGGATATGATTCAAATCATACCAAGGAACGGGTTAAGCATACTAGGAAGCATCATTCTAACAATAATTTTCTAAGCATCTGGCTACCAAAAAACTTGTCCGAGCAAAAGAAGAAAAGGTAAGCTACTAACTTTGTTCAGCAAGTTCATTTAAACAAAAATTATAAATATATTTTTCATGAAGGAACTAAACCATATTGGGTTTGGTTTCCTAAAGACTAACCTCCCGGACTCAAAAATAAAGAGTACCATAAACATTTATATTTTCAGGTACTCTAAAATAAAAACACATGGAGGAAGAACAAGATCAGCACCAAAACACGTTACGACAAAAGCAGATTGCTTCACAAAATTTAATTTTGTTTGGATGATTAAATGATTGTTAATTTTTTTAAAATTGATTTATATGCTTATAAATGTTTATCTCATCATCATAGAGTAGATACGCACTCACCATTGGACTAAAATCCCTTGGGATGAGAAAACAACTCAGCCTAGCAGGGAGTCGACTACCACCATCAGGGAGTCGACTACCAGAGTGCTGTGTGGATTTCTGGGTTTGTGTTTTGATTTTTTTTCTAACTTCTTTTGGGTTCCATTGAGTCAAACAGGTTCAAAACCCTAAGGTAACTTAAACCCAATAATCAATTTTGATCTCAACCCTTCATTGTTTGATCTAAAGGCTTCTATTCATCATCTCTTTTTACCTCAAAAGATAAAATCCCCAAGGTGAAAGCCCTGGGTAGCCGACTACCCCTCTTTCACCTCTCTTTGAAATTTCTTTTGGCATTTTGAGTTCTCTTGGGTCTTCATCTCCTCTCATCATCCTCCCAAGAAAAATCACTAAGGTAAAATCATCTCTAATCTTCTCTTATTATTTTATTTACTTCTTGTTATCTTGCATATCTAGTAAATCAAATTTTGTTTTATCTAGATGCCTTTCAAGAAAGTACTATCAAAGAAGAGGAAGGTTACAAATGAATCTCTTACTGAAAAGGAAATCATCATAACATATCTCTTCAGAACTACTACCTTTGAGCAATATGTCAAAATTTCCAATAAGCAAATCCTTCATGAGAGGATTGTAAAAATTGGCCATCTTGAAAACTATGGCATTAATAGTATCTTGCAATTTCAAAACTTAGCCAATCTTTTTTCTTCTGAAAATATCTATCCATGCTATCCTAGGCTTGTGCATCTTTTCTATGCCAACATGGACTTTGATCTTACTAAGTGTAGATTCATCACTAAAGTCTTAGATACCAAACTTGCTATAACTGTGAAATCTCTAGGAGAAGCTTTAGGAATCCCTTACACTGGTATATTATTGGATAACATAGAGATGGTTGATGAGAATATTCTGGAGAAAATGTATTTTCCTGGAAGATACTTCCAAACAAAACTACCATGTAGCGATCTTCGCTATCCAGAAAGAATCCTAGCAAATATATTGTCATACAATATTATTCAGAAATCTGGAAGCCACTCTGTGTTATCTGAGAAGCAAGCTAAGTGCATTTACGTCATGCTAGGAAACATTCGTGTAAATTGGGCCAAAGTCATAATGGACTCCATCCTTGCATCTGCTTCTTCTGATAGACCTTCATCTACCTTAGCCCATGGTCATTACCTCACCATCTTGTTTATTTGATATAATATGCCTTTGGATAATGAAACCGAAATTTTGTAATCGGCTCGCATCTTTGATGTACATGCTCTTGGTCGAATGAACCTTCATAAAGATCTTGACCAGAATATTCCACAGGAAAAGCTCGCTGCTGAAGGAGGATCATCATCCTCAAAGAAGAAAGGTAAAGAACCCCGTATTTCTGATATAGATGAAGAAGATGAAGAAAACGATGGTGAAGATGGAGAAGATGAAGAACACCGGCATACATTGTTGAGCTTCAAGATATGCTCTTGAAGAAAATTGGGAAATTGAAGATTTCTCAAGAGAAAGGATTTGAAGTCCTCAACAAAAAGGTGGATGATCTGAAGGACTTTGTGGTGAGCAGCAACAAAATGACGGAGCAAACTCTGAAGTTGATCCTTGGCGAGATCAAGGAATTGAAGAAGAATGGAGGAGCTTCATAAACTAAGTCATTTGGTTTCTAAAACAATGATTCTTTGACAAACAGTGTTCGTTTTGGTCTGTAATAACTTTGTTGTGATGTGATGTTTTGAACTACTTACTCATACTTTTAGTTTGATGTGTTTATGCTTATGGTTTAATATGTTATGCTCTAAAACATGCTTTAATCTTATCATATATCATTATCTACTAACGCTGTTTTGCAGAAATGATCTTAAAGTACCGTGAACTACTTCTCTCTCCAAACTTTTATATTTATTGAATATAGATTGATTCTTGGTGAAATATTATATGTTATTTTTTTATTGATGACTGCGGGAGAAAAAGGATAAAATTCAAAAATGTGAATGAATACTATTTTACTAACATGCTTTGATACAGGGGGAGTACTGCATCTAAGCACGTGGAGTAAGTTATTTTAAGTTATTTCATTAAGTCAATATTCATTCAATATACTTCATTTTTCATTTGGGTGTCATCATCAAAAAGGGGGATAGTGATGGGAAATCGAATCCCACCCCTAAGTGGTTTTGATGATGAGCAAACCAAATAATGTTAGTGTACTAACTACACTACAAGTGTAGGTTAAGCGACAAACGGTAACTTTACGCATACTCCAAAGAAGCTCAACCACACTCGAGACAAAGATGAATTTGCTAATTCTACATCAAGCACAAGATGCAGCTCATGCTCAAGTCTAATGAAGAAGGAACTCAAATTTAGGAGAAGCAAGCATCTACCGGATCCGCTTTTCGAAGGTCTTGTCTTAGTGAAGTGTGTGAGTTCTTAGGATTATGTTAAAGCCAAAGTAAATATAGCACACACACATAAATGATTTCAAAAATAAATGTTTTAAATGTTTTAAAATCATTTTAAACTCTCGAGAGCAATTATTAGCTTTTTCATATCCTAGTAGTCAATCTCCATTACACCCAAGAGTTGACTGCACTCTTTGCTAGCTAAGTTTCGGAAGAAATTGCTCTGGGAGTCGACTACCAAAGGAGGGAGTCGACTACCAGCTGGAATCAAATTTTCCAATGAAATGCTCTGGGAGTCGACTATCACTCCTAGGGAGTTGACTACCAGCCGGCAAATTTCAACGTTTTGACTTCCTGATTTCACTCATTCATCCTTAATTTTCGGGACGAAAGTCAAACTTCATTTGAAATTTGAATCCTCTCTTATCACTATAAATAGAGGACTCTATGCGATCTTTTTACAACATATAACAATAGTATACAACATTATTATCTCTCTTGTGCTAAAATTCTCAGATCTCTTATTCATTCTGCTCTCGTTACTTTTAGCCAAATCTGTTTTAATTTCTGATCTCCTAATCGCTTTCAAAGTTATTATTTTTTGAGATAAACTTCTATTTGGCTATTAAAATCGTTTTTCAAAATCCGTGTTTTTCATTTTTATCTATTGAAAGGATTTTTTGAAAACAAACGAACTAGATCACAAAGAATCATTCTATATCCTTGTGTGATCTAAAGATCGATTTGAATTCTTTTAGCCACGTAATACACTTGATATATTTTACTTTGGCTATAGAATCCTGGGTGTAAATCCAAACTCCACTAATTTTTGTGGTGAGTTGGAAATCGTTTTTATTTGTGATTTTCCCTTTGTTGAAAGGGAGTTGGAAATCCTAGACAAGTCTAGGTGGTTGGAAATCCTGGTCAAGGCTCGGTGTTTGGAAAATCCTAACGAGTGGAGTTAGGTGCTTGTATTGCTAAGGCAATAGTGGAAAATCTTGTATCGGATTGGTCGGGGACTGGACGTACCCAAGTGACAGAGAACCAGGATAAAAATCTATGTGTTTGCGTTTGCATTCTTCTACGATTATTTGTACTTGTTATTGCATTCTTTATTTTCTAACAAATTGTAACTTGTTCATATTTTGGCAAGTTAATTCTTTTGTTATAATTCACTGTGTAAAGATCAATTCTTATATCTGCTTGTAATCTTATTATCTTTCAGCAGAGCTTTGCCTGAAAACACTCTGGGAGTCGACTACTTGTCACGCCCCGCTTCCCAAAACTACGGAGGCGAAGCGTGACTAAGGCCCGCTTGGGCTGGAGCTGTGAAGCTCGGACCCAATAAGTGTCTGTAGGGGGGTACCATCTTAAAATTTTCAGGTTCTTGCATTAATAAGATTCGGAACAATAGAAGGTACAGAAAGAAAGTGGCATTCATTAATATAGAGAGATAATATCCAGTGAGTAACAAATTCTAAAAAGAGAAGCCTAAACAGGGCAACAAACTATCGAAAGAGCGAACTAAAAGTAGTAACCTCTGAAAGGCGACGACTGAAAAGACCCCTAGGTCTGGTCCTCATCAGGCACATACTCTGGGTCGACGTCCTTGATCGGGCCCCGGATACACGTCCCGGAGCGACGGTTGTAGTTTTATCGCAAGCGCACGGTGTAGCGGCGAGCGGGTTATCGAACATAGGGAGGTGGTGTTGGCTCCAATCTATCCTAGGTTGGTTTGACTACGAATGTTTTATTGGTGGAGATGGCTATGGTATGATGTAATGGCAATGGTGATGGATGTCGGTGTCGGAGAAATAGAAATCGGTCAAATATCAATTCAAATACAATATAATAAAAGTGTCTAGGGCTAGGAAATCCCCACTACGGACCGTCATTCGTCATTGTGAATAGTGAATCTCAATATTATTAGACTTGCGTTGAGGTGAACTAGTCGTAACTGAATAGAGAACCAAGCTCACGCTCTCGCGCTATTGCCGGTCTATAACGAACCTAGGATAGGGCCCAATCTCTTGCAAACCCTAGCCTAAGCCACTAGCATTAGGATCGACATCATTGTCCAATCGCTTCTCGAGCCCACTCTCGTGCAAACTCGAGTCACGATCTAGGTTGTGATAGTTCGTATTCGTCCAATCTCTTGCAAACGAATATTGGTATAGATTTACAATTAAAAATCCTAGCTTTGGTCCAATCTCTTGCAAACCAAGTCTAGAGAATTTCGATTATAAACCTAAATCGAATATCTAGGCCTTCCCATCGATTAGAATCCAAACTCTTGCAAACCCTAGATCGATGGAAATCCCTAGCTATCCGTAATAAATCAATCACAACCTAACCTCCTAGCAATTTTAGCAATTTAAAAATTCATTCATCACAAATATGAAATTAGATCCATAGGGTTCATCCACATGCCATAGAACAACCAATCTACTCAAGCATAGCAATAAGGATATAAGAATCAATAAAAACCATAGCTTGCATACAAGAAGATATCAAATCAAAGATTCAAAGAATAAGAACAAAGATACTTAGCTTTGATGAAAAATTCCAATCCAAATACAAGCTTTTTGATCCAAGAGGGGGCCTAGGGCATGGCCTAACCTCTAAAAAAATCAATAAGAAAACATCTTGGAACCTAAGAAAACATGGGGGATCCTCTCTCAATGACGGCTACAAACCCTCTTAAATAGCCCCCAAAAACCCTAGCAAAACTGCCTAAAAAGCCCCTGAAATTCGAGGCCCAAAACTGAATCTGCGCGTGCCCAGAAATCTGCGCTAGTTACGACTCGGCCGAGTGGAAATCTCACTCGGTCGAGTGGAAAGCTCACTCGGTCGAGTGGAAATCTCATTCGGTCGAGTGAACTTTCCTGCAGAAACTCCAGAAAACAGCACTCTATCAAAACTGTCAAAAACTGTCAAAAACTGGTCACTCGGCTGAGTGGAAATGTCACTCGGCCGAGTGACACTGACATGCAAATTCCAGCACTGCAGCATCGACTTGCAGAAATTCCCCAGATTTCATCCGACCTCCGATTTGCGCGTTCTTGGTGGCGTTGGAATCTTCATGAAGTCTACTATCCATAAAAATATGAGAAAAATACTTGGCTTGCTGGAATGATAGCAAATTTCAAAAGAGTGTGAGGCTGTCTGAAAATCTGGACGCTGCATGTCCTCGGCATCACTCGGCCGAGTGGCAAATGTCACTCGGCCGAGGGACTTTTGGAACTCGGCCGAGTCGGAGCTCGTAGTCGACTGACAGATTACAGAGAGTTGGACATTTTGGCTTGCTGTCGTCTGGGTGCCACTCGGGCGGACGGAGTCTCCGCACTCGGCCGAGTGGGCGTGCGATGCTCGGCCGAGTGCACGCTGATACATCTCTGTTGCGTGTCCGATCTAGCCGGCCGAGCGGGGTCTCAATGCTCGGCCGAGTGACTCCTTCAGTCGGCCGAGTGGCATGCTGAAAATGCCCAATCTCCATCTTTTCGCTTCCTCGTCGCTCCTACGACGTTCTTTCTTTTTCCACTCGTCTTCCATTGCAGAATAACCCTCAAAAGGGCCATGGTTGACACTCCAGAGTGGGTGCAAATCCTTTAAGCTCATTTTTACTCCCGATCGCTCCATATTTCCTGAAATCCGACAAAACCAAGAAATAGTGAAAAGCATCGCAATATTGTAGAATAATCTTGAAAAACGCAATATGAGCAATCGAAATGGCGTGAAAACATGCGGAAAAAGGTGTAAAATATGGACCGATCAAAATCCCCCAAGCTTACCTCTTACTCGTCCTCGAGGAAGATAAGTAGAGAGATGTACTCGGGAGATGAAAATAAAGAAAATGAAACGAAATAAAAGGAAAGAACACGAGGTGGAAGTGGTTGCTAGATTATTCTCTCAGATCTCAAGCCATAAGCTACACATCACGATAACTTGGAAAATACGAATCACATGATATAAGGATTTCAAATCTTACTTAGACATGGTACTTGCAAGCTTTTAAGAGCAATAAGAGGGACTCTCTAAATTCATACAATCAATTCATATCCACATCACACATTTCATAGAACTTAATATACAAATGTTGGCAATGCACTTTTCAATCAAAAGTTATAAATGAAGCATATAAGATACACACCAAGCATGCAATAGAGAATAGAATAAGAGTCATGGCATTCACATATTTATTTCAAATCATGAAAAATCTCCATATCTAATATATTTTGCAAAGTCTAAGCATTATCGAATATTCTCATTCATGCACGTCTCCACTCTAATGTCATACTCACTCATATGGTCAAATGAATTCACCCCCCCCCCCCCCAAGCTTAGCTTGAGGCGTCACATCTAAAGGAATATGATAGTGGAAAATGGGATTTTTGTGGCTCCAATAATGAGCCAATAATTGTGGCTCCAATAATGATAGCTTGAGGCGTCAAATGAATTCCCAAGTATTTTGTGGCTCCAATAATGAGATAGAGAAATATCTTTCTTTTTCTTTTTGAACATTTTGCTTCTCATTTTTTCTTTTTGGATTTTTGTAGGAGCTATATGATTTGTATTTTTGGATTTTGGCTCCTTTTTGGCTTTTTGGCTTTTTGGACTTTTTTGGAGCTAACTTTTTCTTTTGTGTGGATTTTTGGGAAATAGATGCGATATAAGTAGCTTTAGGAGGTGAACTCAAGTGACATGTAGAGAATAAAAAGATATATGTGGAGAAAGAAATAATGTAACACTTGGTTCACTCTAAGATGTGCACGAACGGTTCAATAAAATAATACTTCAACTAAAACTCATATGTAAGCATGGATATTCTCAATCATTTCAATAAATAGTGAAGTCAAGCAGTAAAGTTTACAACCATATGAGGCATGCAACAGAAGGTGAATAAGACAATAAAACTGATGCTTCAGATATACTAATGATGCGTGAATCTTGGTGCATTTCCAATAAAAGCATACTAAACACTAATCCATACATTCAGTTTCAATGAATATCATGCATTCATATAGAGGAATCATCAAAAGAATATATAAGCAAGCACATGGATAGTAGGACTATGAAATACTCTAAGTAGCATAGCAAGGAATAATAAGCATCGTGATGGTTGCTAAAGCAATAAGAGACATCATCATAAGGAACAAATCTAGCGAAAGAAGGAAAAGAAAATAAAGATATAAAATGAAAGAGAGGAAAGAAAAGAAAAACAAGCACACAACATGATGCATGAACACATATAAAAGGAAAATAAGATGGAAAAATAAAAAGGATGATGCAAAAATTTTGAAAAATTAAAAAAAAATAAAATAAAGTAAAAATGCAACTAATGCATCTAAATGGCATGGAAATGCACTCCCCCAAGCTTAAACTTCACATTGTCCTCAATGTGATCATAGTGGAAGAATATGAGGAGCAATGATAATAATAGGGGGGTGAACGCAAAATGATGAAATGAATGACATGAGATCCTAATGCAACTACATGCACATACAATGATGCATGAGAGCGCCTTCCCCCAAGCTTATACCAAACAATCCTATTCAAATCACTCGATCAATAAAATCATGATTTTGCTAAGCTTGATTAAGTCAAACAAATAAGAAAGTGAGGTTTCACTTGAAAGAAATGCTCGATGGTGGTGAGCAAAAGGATGTGACACATCAAAATATGAAGGGGCAATTAATATATATAATGGGTCTGGGGTGTAAAAATTTTGTTGTCGTCATAAGAGGTGATATTTATTCAATCAAACTATACGGTCCTCTCGCTGTCGAGAGGATTCGGGTTTATTGAAAGCATAAAAATTTCTACACTACTGGATTGATATCACCTATAGCAAAAGGCGGATCCAGTATCTTTGCCGGTGCAGGCAACTGCTCTAACTGCTCCTTCTGTGGCTCCGTCAGATGCGTGTGTCCACGGACTCCATCAGACTCCAGCAATGCGGCTCCCAGCATCTCTCCAAGGACTCCACCTGTACCCTGTAAGAGATAAGCCGCATCAATCTGATGTGGATAATTCTTTCCCAAAATAAATGTATTCCAAAGGGGGTCATCAACATAAGTATTTAAAATTAAAAACGGTTGACAACACTTCCCTGGAAATAAATCTCCACTCTCGTATACCACGTCGATCAACTCCTCATTGTTCGCCTCAGGTTTTTCAGGTAGCTTGGGCATATAAGTGTAGGTCTCATCAGGTAGCTCCTCATCATCATCAGACTTATCCCATCGCACCTCCTGATCATATTCAATAGCATCCATGGGTGCTAACTCCTCGCTCTCCTCCTCGTATACGTCCCATCGTACCTCTTGATCGTATGTACATGAATCCTGCAAAAGGCACGATGAGTCGCCAAAATCTGAATCATAAAAAACATCATACACGGGAGGAGAATCAAATGTAGGAGATGAGGGAGTAAAGAGATCTCCCTGAAGGGGAGCCATAAGCTCTGTGGGATTGTCCTCAGCATCAGTGGAAGCGTGGTCCTCTGAGGGATGCTCAGCCTCTGTAGAAGGTGGGGATGGCTGCGGTAGCTTGAAAGGATGAGGGTAATGCTTGGGATCCTCATGAATGGCTGTGTCCTCGTCCCAATGCACGGCCTCCTCGGTGACAAGCTCTGGCTCCGCATGTGAGGCCTCCTCAAAAACAAGCTCTGGCTCATGTGGGTGGCAAGGGGGAGGGACGATGGCACAAGCTGACTCTCCCCCAAGCTGAACGTGGACATCCTCCTCAGGCTCCTCAGGTATAGAAGGCAATGTAAACGTCATCATCTCCTTTTCATGCCTCCTTCTTTGTTTCTGTCCTGGAGCTCGAGGCACCCGTTTGCATGGCTTGGCCTCCTCAAGAGTAGGTACAGGTGGCTCTATGGGCTCATGTATCTTGACCGCGGTATAAAAGTGGGTCTTGTGCCCCTCAACTAGAGCATAGACTCCATCATCAATGGTGCATGTGGAAGAGATACAATGAGTAATGAAGTTTTGAAATTCAAACTCAAAAGGATCACCTGCCGTTATTGTCAATGGACCGGAATTTCGAACTATGTCGACAATGTTTCTCAATAGGTCAGTGTACGTGTCCTCCTTTGGCAACTCAGATGTCTCTATTTGTGGAGTGTTGATGGTATAAAGGTGGATATGATCACCTTCAAGTGAAGCATACACTCCATCTATGATAGTACCTGCACTAGAGACATTAGCCATAACAAAATCAATGAATACTTGGTCGTATGGTTTACTTACCGTAACGGTTAGTGAACCGGTAGATCGAGCATCATCTATCATTTGCACCAAGGCTGCTGCCAACTGTAGATCACTGAACTTCCCCACTTGCAGCCTCTTCAAAAACTCACGTGAGGGTCCCTTTAGCCTTCTAGTGAAGATATCAAATAGCGTGGAGTCATTCCATTCATGGTCTGACTCCATCTGGAACATTTCTAACATTCCTTCAAACCTAGACAAGGCTTCCCCGAAGGATTCTCCATCAGCCTGATAGAATGCAGCGAGATATATGTATGATTGTATAAAGCCCGCTCGCGTTTTCTTTGGAAGCACCATCGCTGCAACAACTGTACCTGATCAAGCAAAGTAAACAACCTGGAAAAGACGTCAGTGGTACAAAGAGAGATAAAGATTATAATAGTAGCAGGTGGTGGGAAAAAAAAATCTCTCTCAATGTTTTTTAATTTTTTTTATTTGTTTTTTTTTGATGTAATCTAATCAACCTAATTGTGACAAATTGGCACCAAACGGGAAACACCTCCCCGGCAACGGTGCCAAAAACTATGATCGGGCCCCGGATACACGTCCCGGAGCGACGGTTGTAGTTTTACCGCAAGCGCACAGTGTAGCGGCGAGCGGGTTATCGAACACAGGGAGGTGGTGTTGGCTCCAATTTATCCTAGGTTGGTTTGACTACGAATGTTTTATTGGTGGAGATGGCTATGGTATGATGTAATGGCAATGGTGATGGATGTCGGTGTCGGAGATATAGAAATCGGTCAAATATCAATTCAAATACAATATAATAAAAGTGTCTAGGGCTAGGGAATCCCCACTACGGACCGTCATTCGTCATTGTGAATAGTGATCTCAATATTATTAGACTTGCGTTGAGGTGAACTAGTCGTAACTGAATAGAGAACCAAGCTCACGCTCTCTCGCTATTGCCGGTCTATAACGAACCTAGGATAGGGCCCAATCTCTTGCAAACCCTAGCCTAAGCCACTAGCATTAGGATCGACATCATTGTCCAATCGCTTCTCGAGCCCACTCTCGTGCAAACTCGAGTCACGATCTAGGTTGTGATAGTCCGTATTCGTACAATCTCTTGCAAACGAATATTGGTATAGATTTACAATTAAAAATCCTGGCTTTGGTCCAATCTCTTGCAAACCAAGTCTAGAGAATTTCGATTATAAACCTAAATCGAATATCTAGGCCTTCCCATCGATTAGAATCCAAACTCTTGCAAACCCTAGATCGATGGAAATCCCTAACTATCCGTAATAAATCAATCACAACCTAACCTCCTAGCAATTTTAGCAATTTAGAAATTCATTCATCACAAATATGAAATTAGATCCATAGGGTTCATCCACATGCCATAGACCAACCAATCTACTCAAGCATAGCAATAAGGATATAAGAATCAATAAAAACCATAGCTTGCATACAAGAAGATATCAAATCAAAGATTCAAAGAATAAGAACAAAGATACTTAGCTTTGATGAAGAATTCCAATCCAAATACAAGCTTTTTGATCCAAGAGGGGGCCTAGGGCATGGCCTAACCTCTAAAAAAATCAATAAGAAAACATCTTGGAACCTTAAGAAAACATGGGGAATCCTCTCTCAATGACGACTACAAACCCTCTTAAATAGCCCCCAAAAACCCTAGCAAAACTGCCTAAAAGCCCCTGAAATTCGGGCCCAAAACTGAATCTACGCGTGCCCAGAAATCTGCGCCAGTTACGACTCGGCCGAGTGGAAATCTCACTCGGTCGAGTGGAAATCTCACTCGGTCGAGTGAACTTTCCTGTAGAAACTCCAGAAAACAGCACTCTGTCAAAACTGTCAAAAACTGTCAAAAACTGGTCACTCGGCCGAGTGGAAATGTCACTCTGCCGAGTGACACTGACATGCAAATTCCAGCACTGCAGCATCGACTTGTAGAAATTCCCCAGATTTCATCCGACCTCTGATTTGCGCGTTCTTGGCGGCGTTGGAATCTTCATGAAGTATACTATCCATAAAAAATATGAGAAAAATACTTTGCTTGCTGGAATGATAGCAGATTTTAAAAGAGTGGGAGGCTGTCTGGGCGCTGCATGTCCTCGGCATCACTCGGCCGAGTGGCAAATGTCACTCGGCCGAGGGACTTTTGGAACTCGGGCGAGTCGGAGCTCATAGTCGACTGGCAGATTACATAGAGTTGGACATTTTGGCTTGCCGTCGTCTGGGTGCCACTCAGGCGGACGGAGTCTCCGCACTCGGCCGAGTGGGCGTGCGATGCTCGGCCGAGTGCACGCTGATACATCTCTGTTGCGTGTCCGATCTAGCCGGCCGAGCGGGGTCTCAATGCTCGGCCGAGTGACTCCTTCACTCGGCCGAGTGGCATGCTGAAAATGCCCAATCTCCATCTTTTCGCTTCCTCGTCGCTCCTACGACGTTCTTTCTTTTTCCACTCGTCTTCCATTGCAGAATAACCCTCAAAAGGGCCATGGTTGACACTCCAGAGTGGGTGCAAATCCTTTAAGCTCATTTTTGCTCCCGATCGCTCCATATTTCCTGAAATCCGACAAAACCAAGAAATAGTGAAAAGCATCGCAATATTGTCGAATAATCTTGAAAAACGCAATATGAGCAATCGAAATGGCGTGAAAACATGCGGAAAAAAGGTGTAAAATATGGACCGATCAATCCTCGGGCTCCACGTACTCCTGTAAGTCTGACTCGTCCACATACTCTGGCTCAACACCTGACGTACATCACCCAAGAGAAAAGGAACTGTACGTCAGGTAAAGTCTACAATGAGGGTTAGACTTTACTGCAAGTGTACTGAAATTTAAAGCAACTTTTTATGGGTTGATTAACTTGCTGGGGTTATAACATGGCTGCTATAGAAAGTAAAACGGAGCAGGAAAAGTAAACACGACAAGCAGTAGCCGTAGCGTGTGCTACCGACTACGGGACTAACCTAAACAGGTCAAGACAAGACGAGACAAGACACGACAAGACAGAACAAGACAAGACACTGTGACTCGAAGGGTTCACGCCTTACGGTACGAGGGGGATCAGACCCACTCCCCGTGCGCACGCTCAACCCTACCCTAAACCAAGTGCACAAGACAAGTCAGTACATAGGATCACTCACTCTAGCTTGGTGAGTGCCCTATTGCCTGCAGGCTGTGTATCAGTACAAGGGTTCACCCACTCACTGGTGAGTGCCCTATTGCCCGCAGGCTGTGTATCAGTACAAGGGATCACCCACTCACTGGTGAGTGCCCTATCGCCCGCAGGCTGTGTATCAGTACAAGGGATCACCCACTCACTGGTGAGTGCCCTATTGCCCGCAGGCTGTGCAAAATAAGACGCGACATGACAAGACAGGGATGGTTCTTCTAGGGGGTCCACACACACGCACACACAAGATAACCCTAAGGTGTCAAAAGTTGTTGTTGAACTTAGACTTCGTCGTCAAGTCTAAGCTGTCAAGGGACGCCCCAGATGCTATCATTTCACGTCCGGTTCTCTTTGTTCAGATTCTAACAGTTCTAGAAGTCTAAGGCCTAAACACGACCGAAGGTGCAAGTGAGTACACTTGCCTGTGGTGGCGAGTGTGTCGTCCGTCCGAAGCGTCCCGTCCAAGCGTCTCGTCTGTGGTAGTCAGTCTGAAACAGGGTCACGACGACTGTGTCAGGTCATGTTTTTCAACAAATCCTATTCGGGTTTGTTTCTAAAATTGGCGGGACTATCTTAACAGTCAAAAAGTCACGTTTTGATATTTGTTCAGTCTAGATCGACGTCTACCCTATGTGCACAGAAAATTTGTCCGATCGTCGATCTTTCCTAAAGTGGCAACATTTTACAGATGCTGAAAATAAATTTAGTTCAAGTTGACCAATTTTAGTTTAGGTTTTGGTTAGCTACGGTGTGGGTTTTACTACTCGTTAGGAAACCAACCTCGTGATGTCGTCCAACAAGCGGAAGTCAGGTCTGAACGGCGAAAGGTCGGCGTCATCTGGAACTCCTCAGCTACGGATAGTGCAGCGAGGTACCTCTGGACAGTGGGGTGGTGGCACAAAATCAGCAAGCTAACAGCGATTCTCCTCCCGTTGCGAGTAGCGCAACGGATCTTCACGATAACGGCGACGTCGGCTAAAAGTACGTGTGTACGGCAACGCACGTGAACTCCGAGAGTCCAAGGGGGATGTCGGTAGATGAAGTAGGACCAGAGGAAGATGCTCGGCCCGGTGGGTGGCCGACGGTGTGAGCGTACGGTGGTGGGTGGATGTGAGACGCCGGAGAGGACAGATTTGCACAACGTCCGTTGTTGTGCGTCTCAGCAGAATTCCAGCGACGAACAGAGAAAACGGGAAGTTGCAGAAGGTAAAGGACTTCAAGACGAAGCTAATGGCAGTGGGGTTGTTGCCGTGGGTGGTCGGAGTTGATCATACGCGGTCGTCGAAGTTCAGCTTCCAGATCTGTGAAAAACAACCGATACGGCGTGTTCCGACGAGGATTCTGGGAGCCACTGGTGGGCTATGAGCGTGAGGAAAGTTGCAGTTGGTAGAGGGGTTCGATAGGATTCCAACGGCGATAGGGTGGTTGTCGTAGGTGGCCGGATGGCCGGTGGGCGTGAGTTTTCCCGGCGATGGCGTAGATCTGTAAAACTATCATTACGTTGAGTTCGAGAGATGTTTCGAGGAGGTAGAGATGAGGAAAGAGGGTAAGGGGAATTGGAGATGTTCAGGGGGTCAGAGAGGAGTTGATCGGTTATGGTGGTCGCCGGAGGGGGTGGCCGGAGCGGAGGCGGCATGGGTTTTTCCGGCGGGCTGTGCGGCTATGAAAATCTGCGGTTTGGGCTGTTTTGATGGGTTTTTGAGAGAGGAAAGAGAGGAGAGAGGAGAGGGGAAGGAGGAGGAGGAGTTACTGGATGCTAGGAGGCCGATGGTGCCGCTGGTGGCGTGGAGAAATCGTGCAAATGAAGAAGAAAATGGCGGCCATGGGTTGTCTTGGCTAGGGTTGGGGGTAAGTTTGCATGATATAAAGGATTCTTGCTATATGTGTATGAAAAGGGGTATAAGTTGGGTGATGACTAGGAGAGAGGGTGAGTTAGGGGGTGTACAAAGGGGGAAAAAGTTAGGTGAGGGTAAACACAGCAATATTTCCCATGATACGTATGAGATATGATTAGGATTTGAATTTTGAATTGATTAGAGGCTAATCAACGTTGCAAATTGATTATGGGATATCTTCCACTACGGGCATCAGAAAAATAATCCGAAAATACCGGGACGATCGTGGAGACGAGAAGTATGGGGCTACGGGGTCTGATCGCGTGCTACACGTTTCAAAAATTATTGTAAAATCGAGAACCGTGTATTGGTGCCAGAAGACCAAAACGCCCTTCCATTCCAAATTGTTTTGCGAGGAAACGATCCGTGAAATGATGTTCCCAAAAATTACTATAAAATTCTACACTTCTATACGGTCACAACGGTATTTCACAGTGTATATACCAAAACCAAGAAAGAGTCAAATAAATTACGTGCACAAAAAGTACGTGCACGTAGAAAATCCGAACGGTCGGAAAGCAGCCGTTACATTCTACCCACCTTAGAAATGATTCCGTCATCGGAATCACTTATAATAATAATAATAATATCTATAAACACTTAAGCCTATAACTCCCATCTTCCACATGATGATCTCTAATCATATAACTTCAACATTGTTCCTTAAATAATCCATCATAACCCGTCTTTTCACTGGATAATGCCACGACTAAACTCACATCCTAACACTTAACTATAGACCCATCACTGCTGTTCAAATTTCCAACTCCAAGTTCTCATAAAAGAATAATAATCATCTTCTCATACCATACCACTCCACTAAACCACATCGCTCAATAACATCTTTAAATTTCTCAATCTCTTCCCAATATTATCAATCGCTAAAATGATGTTCTAGTCGATCACCAATCCATGACAAAAAAATTGTCTATCTTATAACACCTTTCACAAATCAACAATCGCCGTGTCCTCAATACATTCCTTGTCATATCTTCCCATAAATTTATCCGCCAAATAATTGAACTATCAAAATCACATATTATCCTACTCACTATAACTAATCCTAACCAATATTAAGTCTGACTATCTAACCATCCAGTTATCTCAACACGTCATGTTATTTCCAATGTCTTCTCACGTCAACTTAACAATCAAGTCTTGATGCTTTAAATGCTCTACTCATCCTCATGATCACCCTAACTCATACTATACTCCGTAGCTACTCCTATCTACCACTCGTCTAAGTCTCAAGTCTGATAAGTTATCATCTCCCCGCATATAATTTCATCCGACCAGAATTCTCCATTGAGTCCGTCACACATCCGTATTATAAATAAGTCTTAGACAGCTCATTCTTTTCATCCAAGGAAATCTAATCTCATATCCTTGTGTCCTAAAATATATTAATCATCGCTATTACATATCTCATCACACACTATACCTACCCGCACACCAGATCCTATAACAATAATAGTTAGTCCCAATAATATAACAACAATAAACATACCATTTCTAAGTGAGAAATAAGAGAAGAGAAAGGAAAACTTAAGGCCACTGACATATTTTTAAAACATTTGGAAAAACGTGTGGAGTTGTGGTAATGGATGAGGGATGATAAATGATTTGTGATCTTGTGAGCTAGTTTCAAAAACTTTAAAGATTTGGTTTAAAAGAAAACAAAAGTTTTAATACAATCACATGCAGCCAAGATAAGCTATTCAATAGTACGAAAGACTAAGTCTAAGAAATTGCCTTCTATGACGCTATTCACACCTATATGAATACTATCATTCAGACAACTCATACCTATATCACGGATAATACTGAGTATGTCACATGACACAAGGGACATACATTAAGATCCTAAAGGTAACACACTCATATAGGTTCACACACTCTACCTACATATATACACCACGACGACATCACAAACCAATGGGCCCACTACTAACTAGAGATGACATAGGCAACTACAGGCACTGATGTGTACATAAAAGAAAGGAAACCGAAACCAAACGCGAAACGAAACAAGATCGAAAAGAACGAGGTCAGATAAGACGAGGATGAGAAGATAGCCGGTTGGATGGGACAAAAATATTGCTCAAAACATTGAAATAGATGAAAGAAAAATTATGTGTAAAGTATGGTACATATACTTTTATACTTATAAAAATATGTAGAAAAAGTGAGCAGACTGTAAAATTTTAAAATACGAAAAAGTGTTAGACTAAGAAAATAATGAGTAGGGTGAGATAGTGATTGTTTTACATATATAAATAGATTTATAGCAGATTTTTGAAATACGGATATGATGATTAGAAAACAGATATACTAAAAATTGAAGTCTCTTTTTTATAGCTCCAAAAATATCATAAAAGTATCGTACGATAAGTGTTTAAAATAAATTTAATAGTTTAGAAAGAAAGTGATACTATATTAAATTATCAAAATGGAGATAAAGTTTTATATATTTATATATATGTGTATATATAAACTGAAATTCGAAAGATATAGGTTAGAAACATTATAAGATGGTAATTAAAGATTTCTGATGAGAAATTTTGAAATTCAAAGAATGCATTCAAGTTAACCAAAAGGTAGGAAATCTAAGTTCATGCCTTTTTTAAGAATTGAAACTGGGGAAGGAATCGAAAAAAAAATATAATATTGAAAATTCTTTAGAAGGATCGGGAGACTGATTGGAAAAGATTCAACGATTGGCGACTAACGACGAACGGATCACGTGATTCAAGGGCAAGGAAAAGAATCGAATGATCCAAACGTAAATATGACTAGGAGATGAACCGTGAAAAGCCATGGTGGAATCCTACGGTCAATGGCACAGAAGGGTAACGATCATAAAGATGCTAGAAGTAAGGGATTCTAATTATCGGGCCGTCTAAAGATCAGGAGAACTCGGCACTAAGACTTCCTAATGAGCCAGACTGTAATCAGGATCTAAGGGGAAGGTTCCTAAGAGAATCAAGGTTACGTTCTGCTGGGCCCGAAGTCGATGGACCCGAGCGAACGACTAAAAGAAGTGCTCTAGAAATCTAACACGGTCAAAGTCAAGTGGGGGCTACTAAGGTATCCTAGGACGAGGATGATCAAATCTTAACCAAGGCGTCAGAATATCAAACCTGGATGTCTATCTAAGTCTCCCTACCATCTAAGACTAGAAAAACCTAATTTAGACTTGTACCTGGATATTAAATGAATGCGGTACTCTTATTGTTCCGAACTTTTGCATGACCTGCATGGGCCACCACTAAAACCTGTCACGCCCCGCTTTCCAAAACTACGGAGGCGAAGCGTGACTAAGGCCCGCTTGGGCCGGAGCTGTGAAGCTCGGACCCAATAAGCGTCTGTTGGGGGTACCATCTTAAAATTTTCAGGTTCTTGCATTAATAGGATTCGGAACAATAGCAAGTACAGAAAGAAAGTGGCATTCATTAATATAGAGAGATAATATCCAGCGAGTACAAAATTCTAAAAAGAGAAGCTTAAGCTGGGCAACAAACTACCGAAAAGGCGAACTAAAAGTAGTAACCTCTGAAAGGTGACGACTGAAAAGACCCCTAGGTCTGGTCCTCGTCAGGCACGTACTCTAGGTCGACGTCCGGGCTCCACGTACTCATGTAAGTCTGACTCGTCAACATACTCTGGCTTAACACCTGACGTACATCACCCAAGAGAAAAGGAACTGTACGTCAGGTAAAGTCTACAAGGAGGGTTAGACTTTACTGCAAGTGTACTGAAATTTAAAGCAACTTTTTACTGGTTGATTAACATGCTGGGGTTATAACATGGCTGCTATAAAAAGTAAAACAGAGCAGGAAAAGTAAACACGACAAGCAGTAGCCGTAGCGTGTGCTACCGACTACGGGACTAACCTAAACGGGTCAAGACAAGATGAGACAAGACACGGAAAGACAGGACAAGACAAGACACGTGTGACTCGAAGGGTTCATGCCTTACAGTTCGAGGGGGATCAGACGCTCTCCCCATGCGCACGCTCAACCCTACCCCAACCCAATTGCACAAGATAATTCAGTACAAGGGATCACTCACTCTAGCTTGGTGAGTGCCCTATTGCCCGCAGGCTGTGTATCATTACAAGGGATCACCCACTCACTGGTGAGTGCCCTATTGCCCGCAGGCTGTGTATCAGTACAAGGGATCACCCACTCACTTGTGAGTGCCCTATTGCCCGCAGGCTGTGCAAAACAAGACGCGACATGACAAGACAGGGATGGTTCTTCTAGGGGGTCCACACGCACGCACACACAAGATAACCCTAAGGTGTCAAAAGTTGTTGAGCTTAGACTTCGTCGTCAAGTCTAAGCTGTCAAGAGACGTCCCAGCCGCTATCATTTAACGTCCGTTCTCTTTGTTCATATTCTAACAGTTCTAGAAGTCTAAGGCCTAAACACGGCCGAAGGTGCAAGTGAGTACACTTGCCTGCGGTGGCGAGTGTGTCGTCCGTCCGAAGCGTCCCGTCCAAGCGTCTCATCTGTGGTAGTCCGTCTGAAACTGGGTCACGGCGACAGTGTCAGGTCGCGATTTTCAAAAAATCCTATTAGGGTTTGTTTCTAAAATTGGCGGGACTATCCTAACAGTCAAAAAGTCACGTTTTGATATTTGTTCGGTCTAGATCGACGTCTACCCTATGTGCACAGAAAATTTGTCTGATCGTCGATCTTTCCTAAAGTGGCAACATTTTACAGATGCTGAAAATAAATTTAGTTCAAGTTGACCAATTTTAATTTAGGTTTTGGTTAGCTACGGTGTGGATTTTACTACTCGTTAGGGAACCAACCTCGTGATATCGTCCAACAAGCAGAAGCCGGGTATAAACGGGGAAACGTCGGCGTCGTCTGGAACTCCTCGGCCATGGTTAGCGTAGTGAGGTACCTCTGGACAGCGGGGTTGTGGCACGAAATCAGCGAGCTAACAGCGATTCTCCTCCCGTTGCGAGTAGCGCAACGGATCTTCACGATAACGGCGACGTCGGTTAAAAGTACGTGTGTGCGGAAACGCACGTAAACTCCGAGAGTCCAAGGGGTCTGTCAGTAGATGAAGTATGACCAGAGGAAGATGCTCGGCCCAGTGGGTGGCCGACGGCATGAGCGTACGGTGGTGGGTGGCCATGAGAAGCCGGAGAGGACAGATTTGCGCAATGTCCGTTGTCGCGCGTCTCAGCGGAATTCCAGCGACGAACAGAAAAACAGGAAGTTGCAGAAGGTAAAGGACTTCAATACGAAGCCAATGGTAGTGGAGTTGTTTCCGTGGGTGGTCGGAGGTGATCGTACGCGGGCGTCGAAGTTCAGCTTCCAGATCTGTGAAAAGCAGCCGATACGGCGTGTTCCGACGAGGTTTCCGGGAGCCACAGGTGGGCTATGAGCATGAGGAAAGTTGCAGTTGATAAATGGTTTCGATAGGAGTCCAACGGTGGTAGGGTCGTTATTGTAGGTGGCCGGATGGCTGGTGGGAACGAGTTTTTCCGGCGGTCACGCAGATCTGTAAAACTGTCGTTACATTGAGTTCGAGAGATGTTTCGAGGAGGTAGAGATGAGGAAAGAGGGTAAGGGGAATTGGAGATGTTAGAGGGGTCAGAGAGGAGTTGATCGGGGGTGGTGGTCGCCGGAGGGGGTGGCCGGAGCGGCGGCGGCGTGGGTTTTTCCGGCGTGCTGTACTGCTGTGAAAATCTGCGGTTAGGGGCTGTTTTGATGCGTTTTTGAGATAGGAAAGAGAGGAGAGAAGAGAGGGGAAGGAGGAGGAGTAGTTGCCGGAGGCTAGGAGGGCTGGTGGTGCCGCTGGTGGCGTGGAGAAATCGCGCAAATGAAGAAGAAAATGGCGGCCATGGGTTGTCTTGCATTAATGGCTAGGGTTGGGGGTAAGTTTGCATGATATAAGGGATTCTTGCTATATGTGTATGAAAATGGGTATAAGTTGGGTGATGACTAGGAGAGAGGGTGAGTGAGGGGGTGTACAAAGGGGGAAAAAGTTGGGTGAGGGTAGACATAGCAATATTTCCCATGATACGTATGAGATATGATTAGGATTTGAATTTTGAATTGATTAGAGGCGAATCAACGGTTGCAAATTGATTAGGGGATATCTTCCACTACGGGCATCGGAAAAATAATCCGAAAATACCGGGACGATCATGGAGACGAGAAGTATGGGGCTAAGAGATCTGATCGGGTGCTACACCTACCAAAAATTATCGTAAAATCGGGAACCGCGTATTGGTGCCAGAAGACCAAAACGCCCTTCCATTCCAAATTGTTTTGCGAGGAAACGACCCGTGAAATGACGTTCCCAAAAATTACTATAAAATTCTACACTTCCATACGGTCACAACGGTATATCACTGCGTATATACCAAAACCAGGAAAGAGTCAAATAAAATACGTGCACGAAAAGTACGTGCACGTAGAAAATACGAACGGTCGGAAAGCGGTCGTTACACTACCTGCTGTGTTATCTCTCTGATTAACATTGCTCATAAGATTAACTTGTTGATTAAGAACCAAACATAGATCACTCTACTTGGTTTCTTAGGCAACATTAGAAGGATTATAATTGTGCTAATCAACGAACGAAAAATATTTATTATTTGCACAACACTATTCAACCCCCTTTCTAGTGCTGTTTGCCATCCACGGGATCCAACACTAATTTCTATGCATAATGAAGTTTAATAATTCTTAACCTTATTTTATTCCCAAAATTTTTACTATAGAAATGCTAAATGCAATGAAATTTGTGCCCCAAATAAATTTAGATGTAAGCAAACATAGCCTGGACTTTATTTTGTAGCCCTAAATTATTACATTTTTCGTCAAAAAATATGAATTTAAAATTGGATATCATACAAGGCAATTTAATCATTGCATATTTAATACGTAAATAAGCATTTTATTAACATGCAAAATTAGACATTATGTGTGATCTGAATCAAATAAACACCAAGACATGAAAATCAGTTGCAATAAAGTGTCAACGATGCTTGTTTGAAAGAGCTTCATCAAAAAATTTAGGAATTTTTAGAAACTGATCTCATAAATATTTAATAGTGTGATATTTGCCCCTCAAATCTATGGAATTGATGTTTACTCCACCAAATTATTTAAGTTACACTAAATTAGTCCTTATGTCCAAATACCAGTAATCGAGTTAGTACTTAACTAGAGATAGTCAATTCATAATTATCTGTTTTAATGGAAGGCAACGATGCCCCCTAGACCACCTCAGTTGAGTTAAGGTGACGTCTTTTATGTGCCATTATTGATTGATTTTAGGAATAAAATAGGAGAGATGGACGCATCATCATCGATCCGTTGATCATGTCATTTGATGTCACCACTCACTATCATTACCCTCGCTTCAAATTTATTTAAGACATGCAAATTTACTTAGTTTCATGTCCAACCAAACAAAGGGTGATGGTAACCAAGGAGTGCAAGAACCAACAACAACAAGCAAAGCCATCAAAGGTGACGACAAATAGAAATTCAATGATAGTGAGTCACTCCTTGAATGTATTGCTTATTCTCTTGTTTCTCCCCCATGCCGAGGTGGAGCTTAGGCATATCTAGGCACTAGACGGTGGCTTTGATGCCCCATTTTGCCTAGTGCCAATTAATACATTGATAATTATTCTAGTACAACCACACTCGGTTTCCCCTTCCTTTTAAGCTCCTTGTGTCTTTCTCCTTTTTAATGAGTTTGGTTGCTTTAGTTTGCATCGTCACTAATGTTCTAACAACAAGCAATAACTCTTGATGTTGGTATATGTTGGTGTTGACGAGTTGTGCCTTTGCAAATATATGCTTGGCAAACAAGTTTACCAGTGTTTGCCTTGTTGTAGTTAAAAAAAGGAAACTTAATATTTACAAGAAATAAGCAACTTAATTTTTAGAAGTATTGATATGTTAAAAAGACAGGCTTTTTAATTATGATTACTCAATAATGCCTAGTTCTTGTATTTCAACAATTGTTGTTAGAGCGACACTCATTCTGAGCATGGTTCCAATACCAATCTGTCTCTATCACAACAAATACTGTTGCAACTCCTAAAAACCAAATGTCAAACCTTATTTCTTCATGTTGTTGAAGTTACATGCTTCTCTAACTAAATAGAACTAAACTCACCCTTAGACAAAATAAAACCAGCACTTTGAGGCCTAATCCCCTTCATAAATTTGAAGCTCTCTTGATAGATCTTTCTTTCTCTTTTTATAATTCACCTTCTCCAATAACACTCTCCAGTTTCTATAAAAACACGTGACTTCTCTCCATATATTCTCTTCTTTGTGTCAATATTTAATTCATTTGGTCCTTTTCTTGGGTTTTTTTCTCATTTTTTCCAAGAAAAATAAAATAAACACAGGAGGCCCATGCATGAGAGTGGTTGTGTTTTTGGGCATTTTAAAGAGGTTATGTTTGGGAGTAAGAAAACAATGAAAGAAAGAATTTGGGAAGAGGCAAGGGTATAACAGTCAAAAATATAATCCAGATAGTTTAACAATAATTTTCCACTAACAGTTAGCTCATGTTAACTAGAGTGCAATTTTTAAACAGCTCGTATGATTTACTTACGGGGCTGTATGTATGGGTGGCAACTTAAACATGAACCGCCAACCTGACCAGTACACGACATGTTATGGGTCTGGATCAAGCATATACAGGTCTAACACATTTATGACCCAACCCCTACTGAAAGGGCAGGATATGGGAATGGACACCTTGATTTGTTTAGACCAATTTCACTCCATTTATGCACAACACAAATACATACATAATAGTATCTTGTTGTTGTTTGTGAGATACTTTTAAATGGGTATATCTCTAAATTAAATGATTTTACGTTTTTATATTCTGAGTGAAATTTTCTAATGTGGTGTTCACAAAATTCAGATGTGTGTGTGTGTGTGAACAAATGTATGGACTCGGATTAGATCTTTTAGCTAACTCTTAAGATTATGTGAGTGGGATTTTGATCGGTAGTTGTTAAATTTTAATTTTGGTTTACAAATACCATTTAAGTTCATGGGTCAAACAGGTAACTCATGGGTCGCAAGTTCATGAGTCGGGTACGGATAGCAATCTCCTAACCCACAAATAAACTGGGAAGGCACTATCGGTGGTAAACTGGTTGACCCGACAATGCCCGATCTATTTGCCAATCCTGATTGTATGCAAGTCATCATGTGGAGATTCTGTTCAAAGTAAACATAATTTATGGACCAATACCTAAAAATCCATCTTTATGCATTCAGACCTTCCACATCAGAAAATTAACACATTTAAGAAGTCATTTTCAGGAATAAATATCGCCTAAAGAGCAAATTGAGGGGGGGTTGGGGGATGTTTATCAAAGAGGAAATCGATTTACCCAGACATTCGAATTGTAGTAATAAATATCGCCTAACTCGCTAAATCATGTATAAGGGACACCGGGTCGACCCATGAAAAATCGCAGGAATCCGTGGTTTACATAAGTCAGGAAAAATCGCAAAAATAGGTGATCACTAAACTAGGAAGTTTAAGCGAAATCCATCATGTGCGGGAACGAATCGTGTTGGACTGCCTTAAGATCAAGTCTGCTCACACTCAATTTTGTTTTAAATGTTTTTATTCTTAGACTTATACAATAAATTTATTTGTGGACTGAGTTCAAGCAAAAGATACTCCGAATATAATAAAAAGGAAAGGAAAAAAATAAAAAGAAACAAAAACAAATTTTGATTTTAATTCTGTTTCCAAAATTACAACTTTAAGTGGGCGATTAAATACGATGGATGGTATTAAATGGGAGGAGGATTGAGAATAGTGAAAAGAAAATATCAATATCATTTATATGATCATTCATGATAATATTCAACCGAGTAGATTTGACTCCACATAGATCGGTTTTCAAGATCGAATTTTCATCTCCCAAGCTATGTAACTCCTCCTCGGGTTCCGTACCTGAAACCTAAAGAGTGGGGCTGTTGTTGGACCTCATTTTATATTGAAGCATAAGGTCACATTGTATTAGTTTGTTGGGGTCCATATTATTTGGCGTATATTTATATTAACCCCGAAGAATTTACTTCAACGTCCGTGATCCTTGATTGAAGCGGACTCAACTATTTACATGCATATCTTCAAGAAGATAGCCACATCCACTTACAAATTAATTTTATCCAAGCTTTAACACCAAGTATGGATGTAATGGTCAAATTTATTTCATACGATAATGGTTATATAAAAAGGTAAAAGAGTACAACAAAGTGATGACCTAAGAAACCCCACAGAAAACCTTAGTTCAATCTACTTTTCTAATATATTTTGCGATTGTTTTCATAACCCCAGCAATGAAGTATCTAACTTGGGTAACAGAGGGAGGTTTGGAGCACAGTTCTCTACTTTTTGTTTGTAAACTTGAAAACGAACTAATAATGATTGAACATTAATTTTTTCCCTTAGCAAATCCAAATACTCTCATTCTTCGACGGCCTCGTATGAATTGTAGCATTGCCTCTTTGGATAGGAAATGAAAATCTCAAAATTTTGCTCTTCTACTTCTATTTTGATGATTTTCTTGTTGTAAACAAGAAAATTATAGTTTATTTGGTTGATCAAGTTAAAAAAACAAAGATTAAGTTATAAAAGAAGAAATGTATTAAGAAATTTTAAGGCCAACGAATATGATTCTAATTTTTAATGCAATTCAGGGAGATAATTATCAATGGACTAATTTTTAAGTATGGATTGAATTAATTCTTTCTTGCAAATTTTATTTGTTGATCATGCTCAATCATCAATGTCTAATAGATAGAACTTGTAAACAATATTGTTCAGAGCTTCTAGACAGATAACAAAAGATGAAAGAGGTACTGCAGACCTATGGAGCATGGAAAGCAGGTAATAAAAATAGCACAGCTAAAATCTAATGCAATTTTTAGGAATACGTGTATAATAGAGGAATTACATGCTTTTATAACTATATGCATTACTACTCTAAGACTAGATGTGTTGCTACATGCTAATTTTATCATTTTATGTATTGTTTCTTTTTATTATAAATATGTAAAACATGTTGACTTTCCTATAATATTTTGAAGGTTTGGCAACCGATGTGTTTGACTTCTTTAAAAAGGTGAAAAGGTTTTGCAATGGTTAACATATGGCTTCATACACAATGTATTGAGATAAGTCTACCATAACATTCTGATTTTATATTGTATATTGGTTTGAATCTAGTAGATATAGACATGGCATGTATATGACATCTATTTTACACATCTGATATGATACCTTGATATTTAATTAATATCCACAGTATATCATCGATATCGGCAAACTTATATCATATTTTTGAAGCTGATATGAATCTGATATCTGATATTTAGATCCATACAACCAATAAAATGAATCGCTATTTTAGGAAACTCTAATGATCAATCGACACTTAATAGGATTACTCTCAACAAATTTAGTGTTTGTGTTTGTAGTTCGACCAACAAAATGTAAATAGGCCTCGTCATTTTAGGACTGAGACCGAGTCTGACACAATGTTAGTGCCATTGTGGAAATTTAGAAGGATGCTCATATAGGAGCATAGGTTTAGCTGATCTTGGGTTTGTTTGATCTCTCGGAAAGCTGAAATATAAAAAAACACGCCCTTATAAGAAATATGCCTTAAAGAGAGGAAATGTTAGTCATGAAAGACAACACAAGTGTGTACCGCAAAATCAAGACAAGCCCCCAAAGAGTTGGTACCTTTTGAACAAAAATGTTAATATTCTTCCTCCATTGATCAAAAATTTCAGAAAAATCTTAAAATCGGAGCCCTAGAAGGCACAAACAAAAAATGAGCCATTGAAGGTGAAATTTTAGAAATTGATCCCATTATGGCAAAAAAGCAAAAACAATTAAAGATGAAGTTTCTGAGACTTGAGCCTATGAAGATGAAAGCAACAACATTACCTAAAGAGTGAAGACAAATAGGCCCAACTGGCGAAGATTTATGTAAAAACGATCCCAAAAAGGGTGAAGTTTTTAGAAAGTATATTCTTAAGGGGCAGATATAGACATCGATTCTCATATGGTGAAAAAACTCGAATAGTGATGATCCTGCGAATATCTTGTTGTCTAACTGATATATCACGACAAGAGCATATGGATGGCATGAATCATCTGTTTTGATGTAGGACAGAGAGATAGAAACCGATTAGAGAGGGAGAGGGAGAGAGTGCCTTGAATACGACTGTTTCAGAGTGTTTTCTCACTACAAATCGTTGACCGTGGAAAGCCCGGTCAACGTGGTCAAGGGGCCCGCTTTGGGTCCCTCGGGGGCTTTGAATCGGTGCAGAAGGGGCGAGGGGTAGCCTCGGCCCTGGTTGAGACGCTCGGCCTCGGACAGGTGTGCTCGGCCTCGGCTGGTAGGGGGACGAGGGGTAGCCTCAGTCGCCCGGGTAGATGCATGGCCGACGGGTGGCGAGGGAGAGTCTCGGACCCGATTAGGACGCTCGGCCTCGGTAGGACGTGCTCGGCCACGGCAGGCTGACGGTGAGGGGAAGCCTCACTGTCCGGTTGATCGAGTGGTCGGAGAGGGGCGAGGGGTAGCCTCGGCCCATTGATCTGTTGTCCACCTGCGCAGACGAGAACGCTCGTCAGGGGGCCGGACCTTGGTTCCGGCCAAATCCCCTCCGATGCCTAAGTCAGATAGAGATCTGAGTAAGGAGGCCCGGCGGAGACGGTCCGACTCGTGAGGAGATCGTAACGGCGTCTCTCGGCGCGAGCGGGGGAGGAAGGAGATGAATTGGGAGAACGAGGTCGTTGATGGAGTACCTTAGGTTTTGTTACCTGAGATGCGGTCCCTTTCTTCGTCGTCTTCCTGGCCCTTTTATAGAGCTCCCGCTTGATTGCCTCCGGCCCACGTCCCACGCCCGCCATTGATCGTGCCCCATCAGTCCCCCCTCGCCGCCGCTCTCTCCGCCCTGCCAGCACCTCCCCATTACCGCCATTTAGTGGTCGCGTGTTCGGGGGAACGGTTTTCGCAGGAGTGGGTGAGTGTCCAGCGGGTTATCGGGGCCGGGTCGGATCGACATTCGAGAAGATCCCTTACAGGGCCTTTGTTGAATGGGCTTGAGGATGTAGGTGGGCCTTCGACCAGTAGTCGGGCTCCTGGGCTCGTGTCTTTTGGGATCTCGGTCAAATAGGCGTAACAATTGCCCCCATCGGTCGAGTTGATTGGCTTCGGCCTGTTCGGCTCGGCCGATGTGACCTCTGCCGATTTTGACAAGCTCGCCAGTCGATGCCGACTCATTTATTAGTCGTCATCACGGGTGGGCCCGTTCGATATTTTTAAGGCGCGGGCTCCGAAGCGCCGTCGGTCCTCTGATGCCGCCACGTGTGGCTGCAAACTTACCCCCTCCGTTCGCGGGGCCGTCTTCAATTAAGAAGCTGAGGGGTTTGGGTGCCGCCATCGGTGGGGTCGATCGGCCTCGGCTAGCTTGGTATAACCGCTTCGCCTCCTGGGGTTCCGAGTGGCGCTTCAGCCGAGGCGTGGTCATAAATGTAGGTCATGATGAGGCGGGTCGATTGGACTTCCCCAGGCGCCGGTTTCGAAACGCCGCCAGTTCTTCGAAGCCTGCCGCGCGTTCTTGTCAGCCGCTTCGAATTCACCCCTGCGCCCGGTATATAAAATCCTCAGCCGCGTTGATCTCCACTTCTCTCTTGCTTCTCCCGGTCTTCAAAGCTTTCCACAACTCGGAGTTTCTCGTCGCCTTCGCTTCCTTGCCTTCTCCAGACTTAGTCAAAAAAAGGTAATTCCTTCCTCGCTTTCATCTTATGGCTGCCCTTAGGATAGGCGGTTCTGGTCAAAGGGCAAGGGATCCTTTGAAGTCCAGGCGGGGTAAGCCCCGGCTAGGGGGATCAGGTTCCCCCGCCGGGAGTTGTTCTCTGCAGGATAAGGGGAAGGAGAAACTTTTTCCAGACTACACCCATGATGACGTGGCGTCGGCTGCCGTACGGCTTAATGTGCCCCCGGTTGTCCTCCGTACGCCATCGAGGACCCCTCCTTCGGTGGCCGCGGAGATCCGGGAAAGATATCTCTGCTTCCCATACGAGGTTCGGGTTCCATTTGTCGACGAGCGGATTTGCCTTCCGAGGAGCAATGAGGTCGGCGTCTACGTCGAGATGTTCCGCCTGGGTCTTCGCTTCCTGCTCCATCCCTTCTTTTCTACTTTTACCAGGTCCAGACGGTCGGTCCAAGGTCATGGCTGCTACTCCGAGCTCATTCGAGGAGGGAATGCCTGACCGGGTTACCCCGCTGGTCAGGGGATTGGAACTCGGATTATGTTTTCGTGGTCTTCTTGGGTGAGGCCCAGATTCTAACAAGCTGGGGCAGTTCTGTCCATCCTCGCCCGTCGTTAGTTCTCTCAGACGCCGACCGGGCAGCCGCTGCGCTTCTGTTGGCTCTTCCTTTGGAAACGAAGTCCATTTGGTCTTTGCTGGACGACCTACTCCTGAAGGCCGTCTTGTGGTCTCCGGGTAGGTCGCTTTTTCATCCCCGGATCGCCCTATGACTCATCCTGATTTCGGTCTCCTTTGCAGGGATGGCTGGCCGCGAATTCGTCCGTGACGTCGACGAGCTGATCCGTCGTGGAGCCGCTCGGAGCCGAGGTAGTACCTCCGGAAGGGCGCCTCGGAGGACCGTTGAGGAGGAAGTGCGCCGAGCCGAGCCTGCCGTGGCTAAGGTGGCGGCCGCGCCTCCCGCCTCTTCTTCTGGCGATCCCCTTCCGGGGGGTGAGGATGGTGCGAGGCGGAAGCGTTCCCCTCCGGTGCCTTCGGAGCCCCACGGTGGAAAGAAGAGGAAGGAGGTCGTGGATCCCTCCGGTCCGGCAGGTTCCGCGCTTCCCGTGGCGACCGCCGGGGATCCTTCGATAGCTTTGCCAGCCACCCCCCTCGCAGCGTCTTCGCCCGTATCACCAGGGGTCGGGGCCTTGTTGGCGAGCGACTTGGCTTCGATCGTCGTCCCTGGGAGTTCGATGTTTGTTGACCGAGCCCTGGCCCAGCAGGTTGCCGAGGTCTCCGTCCCTCCCCGGGACCGCAGCCTCCTCAAGAAGATCCCGGCCGACAAGATGTCGGATTCCTTGGTCTGGATCCTTCAACAGGTTCGGTTATCTTGCTATCCCCTCTTTCTCTTTATCCTCTTCTTAGCCCATGTCTCGTCTTTTCATGGTTCAGCGCTCGCTGTGGAGTTGCAGTGTCGAGCCGTCTGCCTGAGGGAGCTGGAGGAGTCCTCCATGAGGGCTCAGGAGCGGGCCGGGGCGGCTGAGGTGGCTATGACGGAGGCCCAGATGGAGTCTCGGTGTCTCAACCTCCGTGTGGCCGAGTTGGAGGGACGAGTGGGTGATCTCCAGGGAAAGTTGGAGGATGCTCATCAGTCGGCTGAGGAAGCGGCGGAGTCGTTCCGCCTGGAGAGGGAGGAGCTTCGGAGGGAACTGTCGGATCGGCGCCAGGTGGTGCGGCTTGCAGAGGAGGTGGAGAAGGGCGTCGTCGAGACCCTGGGGAAGAGGATCTTCGGGGTTCTCAGGGAGGCCTTCGGTAAGTATGAAGACCTCATCGCCCCTCGGATCGTCGAAGTCGTCCAGTCTTCTTTCCGGGAATGTGCGGAGCGTGTTCGGCAAGCCCCACCGCCGGTCGATCCCCCTCGCTCCGAGCAGGGCGAAGTGCCCGAGGATGCGTCCTCCCGAGCTCGGGCTCCCTAAGCCGTCCCTCCCGGCCTTATCCTCAAATTTTTAAGCATCCGCTTCGCTTTGGGCCAGCCTACTTGAAATGGATCCCTGGCCCCCGCTATCTCCTTCGGCTTCGTTATTGGCTCCATGGCCAATAATTGCTGGTGGCATGGCTGCTAGCTTGGGCTACCTACTTCGGGTCTTTTGTCAACCAATTTTGCTCTGTCGGTGTCGATCTAGCTTCTGTAGGCGAAGAACTCTGTCATTCGTCGTGAGTAGATTGTTTGTAGGGTGTTTCCTTCACCTTGATCCCCTGTAAATAAGACGCATTTTTGTACTCTGGTTAGCTATTATAAACGAAATCGACTTACTTGGACTTCTTGTGTACTTTGCGTTGTCGCCTCGTTCTTGGCTTAGGAATGGACGAAGCTGGCGTCGGCTGGGGGGATTCTCCCCAGACTTAGGGGCGCAGGAGTCGGTCAGCGAGGGCGGAGCTCCTCGGCTTAGGACCGGTCGGCGTCCGTGTCTGCTGGGGGAATTGCCCCCAGACTTATGAGTGCTGGTGTCGGCCGGCGAGGGCAAAGCTCCTCGGCTTAGGACCGGTCGGCGTCCGTGCCTGCTGGGGGAATTACCCCCAGACTTATGAGCGCTGGAGTCGGTCGGCGAGGGCAAAGCTCCTCGGTCGGCGTCCGTGCCTGCTGGGGGAATTGCCCCCAGACTTATGAGCGCTGGAGTCGGTCGGCGAGGGCAAAGCTCCTCGGCTTAGGACCGGTCGGCGTCCGTGCCTGCTGGGGGAATTGCCCCCAGACTTATGAGCGCTGGTGTCGGTCGGCGAGGGCAAAGCTCCTCGGCTTAGGACCGGTCGGCGTCCGTGCCTGCTGGGGGAATTGCCCCCAGACTTATGAGCGCTAGAGTCGGTCGACGAGGGCAAAGCTCCTCGGCTTAGGACCGGTCGGCGCCCGTGCCTGCTGGGGGAATTGCCCCCAGACTTATGAGCGCTGGAGTCGGTCGGCGAGGACAAAGCTCCTCGGCTTAGGACCGGTCGGCGTCCGTGCCTGCTGGGGGAATTGCCCCCAGACTTATGAGCGCTGGAGTCGGTCGGCGAGGGCAAAGCTCCTCTTCCTCCTTCAGTGAGGCGGCGGTCCCCAACCTTTCATGCTATTGGTGTCATGTCAACTCCATCGGGGTTTTAAATGAAGATAACAAAAGGGATGCATTTGTACTCTCAAGAGTCCTGTCGGACCGGTACATTTGGAGGAAATGGAAAAAAGGAAATGAAGCTAGACAGAGGGATGTAAAACTAGATAACTCCCTCATACTAGGCTGCCACCGGGGGGAGGGACGTTGCCTGCTCACTCTATGATGCGGAGGGGGCCTTGGATGGTGTTGATCTTCTTCCCCTTGTCCGGCTGCGTGGAGGTCCCTTCTCCGTGGGCCGGCTCGTCGGCCTGATTCCTGGCGTGCCCTCGGCTCATCAGCTTCTCAATGTCCTTCTTCAAATGCCAGCAATCTTCCGTGTCATGACCATCGTCCTTATGGTACTTACAGTACTTCTCCCGGTTCTTCCCGCCTCTTTTAGCCTTCGGTGGGGGGGCGATCAGCTCGCTCTTCCTTCTGTACTTGGGCGAGAATGGCGTCTGGGGTGGTGTCCCTCGCGCTTTCTCCCCGCTGCCTGTTCCTCTGCCTCTTCTCGGTCCGGTACCCTTCGGGGCTAGCTCGTCCACCGTCGCCACGCTTGGTCCCTCGAGCGGTTTTTCCTGCATCCTCGGCCAAGGCCTCCTCGGTCAGCATGAAGCGTTCGGCCCTTGCCATGATCCCGGGGAGGTCCTTCGGGGGGTCGTTGTGTAGGGACTTCTTGAGGCCCCTGTGGCGAAGCCCTTTCTTAAGAGCCGTCTGGACCACCAGGTCGGGTGGGTTGTTCACGTTTAGCCTTTCCGCATTGAAGCGGCGCATGAACTGTCGGAGTGGCTCGGCCGGGCCTTGCACTATGTTGAACAGATGTTCAGCACCAGGTTTGATCAGCCTCCCCGCCATGAACTGTTTGCAGAACAACTGGGCGAGTTGCTCGAAACTGTCGATGGAGCGGCCGGGCAGGCTGTGGTACCAGATCCTCGCCGCTCCCCTGAGAGTAGAATAGAAGCCCTGTCAAAGAAGGTCATCGTCAGCTCCCTGGAAGGCCATGTCCCCCTCGTAGTCCATCACGTGGTGTGCCGGGTCTCCTATTCCGTCGTACTTTCCCAGCACCGGGATCCTGAATCGAGAGGGGACCCGGGCGTCGGTTATTCTCCGTGATAAGGGACACCGGTCCCCGTGGATGCCTCCGGGGATGCGGTATTCACCTGCTTCCGGCTCAATCGGGGGTGGAGGTAGCACCGGCGCCGGCGGGGCTGGCTCCGCAGCCTTCGCCACACTGGGGGTTGGGCTGACCCGATGCTCCCGACTCCTCCTGCGGGAGCTCCTGCTCCGCCGTGATCGGTCTCTTGAGTGGTGTCGTTCGCTTCTCCTGCGGCGGGATGACCGTGATCGACGGGACGATGCCGTCATCGATTCGCCGTTCGTCCCTTCGGTCTCTCTTCGGCTTCTTTCACGATAGGGCGAGGAGGCACGTGACCTCGCCTGACGGGAGCCGGACCGCGTGAACCGACGCTCTGCGTTCGGTTTCCGGGTCCCGTGGTCGTCGACCACCACGGACCGCAAGTGCGGGGGACCCCCCGCCCATCGGTGGATATCGTTCAACGCGCCTCCATCGGACGGCGCGGGGCCGACAAGCTGCTGTACCGTCGCGACCAACGTCTGGAGGCTCGTGTTGGTCTCCTGAGCCAGGGCACGGAGCTGTCCCTGTGTGGCTAGTCCTGAGCCGTCGGTCTCTTCGGTTGAGTGGGCGGGGTGACCGTCGACGTGCGTGTCCTCGGGGTTGCCATTAGATGCGCCATTCCCCTCCTCCGGGATGGGGGTCATGCGCTTCCTTCCATTGCTGGCTCGCACCATTGTAGGTGTGGTTTGCTTCTTCGTGGGACAGTCTTCGTTCCCACAGACGGCGCCAGATGTTTCAGAGTGTTTTCTCACTACAAATCGTTGACCGTGGAAAGCCCGGTCAACGTGGTCAAGGGGCCCGCTTTGGGTCCCTCGGGGGCTTCAAATCTGTGCAGAAGGGGCGAGGGGTAGCCTCAGCCCTGGTTGAGACGCTCGGCCTCGGACAGGTGTGATCGGCCTCGGCTGGTAGGGGGACGAGGGGTAGCCTCAGTCGCCCGGGTAGATGCACGGCCGACGGGTGGCGAGGGAGAGTCTCGGACCCGATTAGGACGCTCGACCTCGGTAGGACGTGCTCGGCCACGGCAGGCTGACGGTGAGGGGAAGCCTCACTGTCCGGTTGATCGAGTGGTCGGAGAGGGGCGAGGGGTAGCCTCGGCCCGTTGATCTGTTGTCCACCTGCGCAGACGAGAATGCTCGTCAGGGGGCCGGACCTTGGTTCCGGCCAAATCCCCTCCGATGCCTAAGTCAGATAGAGATCTGAGTAAGGAGGCCCGGCGGAGACGGTCCGACTCGTGAGGAGATCGTAACGGCGTCTCTCGGCGCGAGCGGGGGAGGAAGGAGATGAATTGGGGGAACGAGGTCGTTGATGGAGTACCTTAGGTTTTGTTACCTGAGATGCGGTCCCTTTCTTCGTCGTCTTCCTGGCCCTTTTATAGAGCTCCCGCTTGATTGCCTCCGGCCCACGTCCCACGCCCGCCATTGATCGTGCCCCATCAGTCCCCCCTCGTCGCCGCTCTCTCCGTCCTGCCAGCACCTCCCCATTACCGCCATTTAATGGTCGCGTGTTCGGGGGAACGGTTTTCGCAGGAGTGGGTGAGTGTCCAGCGGGTTATCGGGGCCGGGTCGGATCGACATTCGAGAAGATCCCTTACAGGGCCTTTGTTGAATGGGCTTGAGGATGTAGGTGGGCCTTCGACCAGTAGTCGGGCTCCTGGGCTCGTGTCTTTTGGGATCTCGGTCAAATAGGCGTAACAACGACGATGGGGGGGTCAAAGTGTCAGTGTCCTTAGCCTTTGCGAGCGCCATCTTGATATTTGCTTCCCAGTGTTCTCAATCCTTGTCTCATTCGATTCCATCCATCGCATTTAATCGCCCAAATTTGTTTTTGTTTTTGTTTATTTTAATTTTAAATTTTTAAAATTTTTTTGTAAGTGTCCTTTGCTAGAACCCAATCAATAAATAATATTATTGTTCTAGCCTATGAATAAAAACATTTAATACAAAATCGAGTGTGTTCAAACTTTGTTCTTGAGGCCCACCAACTCGATTCATTCCCGAACCTGAAGGAGCCTCCATAAACTTTCTAGATTAGTTTTCCCTACATAACTGTTTGCATATTGGTACATATGTGATCGCATATTTTTCGATTTTCACTCATCTATATAAACCACAAATTCCTGATGTTTTTCATGGGTCAACCCGGTTTGTCCAGCATAGATAATTTATATAAGGACATGGATGTCTTTTATGTGACTAATGTTGTCCCACTGCGGGCTAATATCAACACGTAACCAAATTACGATTTTATGACTTTATTATCACTTTTATCCTTATAAATTTAATTAGAATTAAATGCAATATATATAAAAGTTATGTACATTACAAATGAAGTACCGGGTTGTCCCGCGTAGATTATTTATTTAACGACAGGGATGTCTTTTATGTGGCTAATGTTGTCCCGATGTAGACTAATATCAACACGTAAATACTATTTTATGACTTTATTACCACTTTCGCTTTTTATAAAAAAAATGATTCATCGGAAAGCGGTAAAGAACCCTCGACCTCACACAACCAGAGGGAGGGTGCATGTGTCGTGAAAACACATGGACTTCCCAGGAGGTCACCCATCCGGGTACTGTTCTCGCCCTCAAATGCTTAACTTCGGAGTTCCCATTGAACCGAAAGAAGCCGGTGAATCCTATGCGGCCTTTATAAATTTAATTAGAAATAAATGCAATATATATTATATAAGTTATATACATTACAAATGTAGTAGCATTACAAAATAAAATTAAAAATAATATCTATGAAATGATAAAGAATCATAGCCACCAATAGTAAATTTGTTGATCAAGCGAAGCTCATGATTACTACCGGATTGAAACCTCCCTTGCAAGACCAAACCTAATATTCCAGAAGCAGTATGCAACAATGATGAGCCTTTTTTATAGGATGGACTTGAGATGGCACAAGGTCTCACGGTAACACTAATAATTATATCACAAATATATTAATAACATTAATAATAATACCGTAGATCCTGCATATATAATTTAAAATTAAAGAAAAGAGGCTTGACTAGCCAATGCAATAGCTCATATATATAAGAGTTGATCATGGAACATTGCAAATACTAATATAAAGTATTGAGCGTTGTCACGCCTCAGTCACCCTAATACTCAGGGAAGATAATCTAATTTCAAGTCCCCAAGATAAGAGGAGATGAGTCACGTGACGGGCCGTAGTCTTAGACCAAGCGTAAAAGAAGAGTAAGGAAGGTCATTGCTTACACTGGAACAACAAAGAGACAACACAAAGTGCATGGAAATAAAAGCGCTTCAACAATCACAGAGACATGATTTACATCTACACAGTGGTACTAAAGTAGAGCAGGAAAAGTAACTACAACAACTACATCACAGAGCCACAATAGAGTACAACAGTACACTACAGTCCATAGTCATATAATATGTACAGAGTCTACTACAAAAATATGTACACCGTCCTGCTGGGCCTCAAAAGTACAAAACATCATCTGACTATGACTACATCGCCACCATTAAACCACAACTATAGGGGTACAATGTCTACAAAGTACAACGGTAACTGACCAGAAATACAACAAAACAAAACAACTACACTAGTCACTAGAGTGACTACAACGACTTCAATCTCGTCCCCCACCGTGCCCACGTACACCCACAAAATCGCTCTCAAGCAAAGGGAGACACTAGACTATGCTGGACGCCTGGCTGGGTCCTGCTCTGAAGTCGGAACCTGTGCTGTACCTAAACCACGGAAATAGGTCATGTCAACGCGTGACCAGTAGAAGAAACTCAATACGCTAATGGAACTAAACATACATCACATTTCAGCATTAATAATTTATTGATTTTAGTTTGATTTCGTTATGATTTGGAAAGGCCGAGACAAAGACTCAAGTACGAGGACTAAGACGCATTCCACAGTTGGAACGGCTACGGCACCCGCCAGTGGTACTAAGCACTTTGTGAAGCTTAACGGGACCTTCCACCCCAAAGACAAGACAGTTGGTCGATATACCCCAATCGTTAGGACAGTATGCCACAGAAACAACAACAACAACAACTCCAACTCCAACAACAACAACATAGTCTGTCCTCGTACTATCACTTTTCTCAGGCTTTCCCCCATACCCAACCCCTGTCTAGAGGGCCTACCTGCTTTGAGCGGCATGGACATCTATGGCCATGTTATCACCTACCCTAGGGTCTAGTTGCTCCTTATTCCTTTTCCAATCAAGTATTGCAACACCATCACCACTTACACATTTCACAAACCAAACTTCATTCTCAAAGCAAGATGGAGCCACTCACCCAAAGGGGTGGAGATTAACATTATCAACACTATCAGAGGTTAATCATCTTCACTAATCACTATTTAAAACATTGCAACTTCAAAAATCATAATTAAATAACGACTACAACACAATCCAGGTTCTGGCTTCAATAGAATAGGCACTTAACAACAACTGTATCTCAAAATATTTGTACAGAACATGAACCAATATTGCATTATGAGTTATAACCCTACTCGTCTACTTCCAGGCATTTCAAACCTCACCTTAAAATTCCAAGAAATGAATCTTAAACTAATTAAATACTGAACGTTGTTTCAGCATATTTCAGGAAGGAAAATAGAAGCTGAAAAATCCATGTATTTAAAATAGTTGGGGGCTGATAAAGGAGTATGGCCAAGAAGGAAAAGTTTTGAATTTACGTCTTAACACTACAAGGAAGGAGGGCAGTCTTGGTGGTTTAAAAATTAGTTTATGGCGGGTCGGAACCGCCAAAAACGCAGGTGGAAACAGTTCTCTCAACCGCTATGAAACAGGGGGTGAGAAACATAGTTTTTAGCGGTTTAAAACCGCCTAAAATAAACCGCATGCAACCCTTGTTTTTAGGGTTCCGACCCGACAAAAAAACATTTGTAGCAGCAACTTTAATTTCGATAAAAAAAATTTATGGCAGTTCTAAACCGCCGGAAAGTTAATGATTTGTTGTGGTTCTAAACCACCACAACTATTTTTAAATCATTAACCTCAAAAAAATTTGTAGCGGTTCTAAACCGCCAGCTATATAATTGTTTTTGTCAGTTCGAACCCGCCACAACAGGAATAAATTATTTTTAAAAAATTAACCTCAAAAACAGTTTGTAGGGGATTTTAACCGCTACAAACATTTTGTAGCAGTTACCAAAATGCACCATTTGTGGCGATTTAGAACCACCACTAACCGAATCAGGTTTTTTAAATTCCTAAACGTGATTATCGCGGATTTTATAGCGGATTTTAACCACTAATAAAGTATTTAATTTAAAAAATTAATCCTGTGTGTGGCTGTCAGCAACCAAATTAATGTATTAAAAAATAATAATCTCAAAACATGAATTTATTTATTTTTAAAAAACTGAAAGATACAATAATAATTCATACAAAATGAAAGTCTTTAAAACACAATAAACTACATGATACTTCTTAATACAAAAAAGTCTTTCCTACATCATCAAAATAAACTAAGGACCAAAGGACCGGATGGTGGAAGGAAGATGTTCTGGAACTGCAGATCTTCATGTAACTTCTGCCGTTGTTCTTGAGTTTAGTTTTGTGTCATGAAGAAGCTTAAAAAGATTTACACTGAGCAAGCTGAGATGTACATTGATCAAGCCGAGACCTACACTGCTGAAGCTCTTGTTTGTGACTATCAAACTCCCCCCGCGTCACTAAATTTGAATGACTTGATGAAGCGTCAGACGCGAAGGAAGGAGACGGGACAAATCTTCTATGTATACCAAAGATCCGGGATTGATAACCATTAGATCCAAAACCAAACACTCGTAATGGGTGATCATCGCCTAGAACACGAGGGACAACATCATTTCTTCCTTGCCTCTCGACACCCTCATATTGTGACTTTACTCGAATGCTCTCCTGCATAATAAAATACAAATTGAGACATGAGATTATATAACTGAGAATGTACTATACAATGAAAAATTGACTTCAAAAGAACCAGCAGAGTTTCAGAATTTTTCATTGAATAAACTATTCTGACGCGTTATGCGTTAAGTATGCTCAAAAACTAGTATACAAGCAGAAGAAACCCCGAAAGATAAGCCCAAATTTGTAGAGAAGACATGAGCAAAGTTGTAGAGAACACACAAAATAACAAAATTTCAGACATTGTAGAGGATACACAACATAAAAAATACTGGCAGATGTTGTAATCAAGGAGTAAAGGGCATATGTGTATATGTGCAATCTGGATAAAATATATAGAAATAGGGTAAATATGGTTAACAAGAAAAAAAGACTTAATTTCAAAGAGTAGCATCAATATTTAATGAGCCACAATATATATTAAAAGTTAATTAGCAAGATTTAACAAGTTAATCACATGTGTTGATTAGTAAAATGGAAGTCCAAAAGAGTATCTTCAGTTATTTAAAAATGGCATGTCTTTCACATGGATATATATAGAAATATTATGTATTACTAGTGCAAATAAACAATCGCCTTATATTCAAACAAATATCAGAGGCAAAAATGAAATTAAGTTGTGCCAGATTCGTAGGTGTCAATGTTATGCACATACATACATTCAGGAACGGGTGTCAAATTACCATGCCATCAATTAACATTCAGGAACTGGTTCAGATTCTTAGGTGTCAGTGTTGGGCAATGTTAGGCAATTTTCTGCTTGCTTTGTTATTCATCATGCTTGCTAAGTTTAATTACCATGTGCCTGTCAGTTTGATTAATTTGTGCCAATTGAATAGCAATCAATTATTGGTAAATTAAGGAGAAAATTTCAGTGTTGCTTTGTATAGTTCACTGAAGAGTTTTCCTAGTTCTGAAAGTAATAGTCATAAGGTGACCTTTTGAGCAGTGAGTTGGTTACACGAAGGTTTTATAGAATGTGCTGCCTAGATTTGGACTACATCTCAAGTAGCAGGTGCTGCTACAAGCAGAATGGTGGAAATCTTAGAATTTTGAGGTAGGAGAAGCAATGGATACAATTTAAATCTCATGGTATCAAAGACAAGGACAAAAAATTGCTGGAAAACCAATTTCCAGCAATTAATAGGGAATATAGATGGTATAAGATATTTCCGTACAAGTGGCAGATATATGGATAAGAGAACGTATCAATTTCCGTACAAGTGCTAATATGAAGTGCAGCAGTATGATAAGTATTGGCATTCTAGTTTTCTAAGCACAACGACAAAAGCAGCCAGTCTTTGTGCACGTACATGAGCAAGCAGTCTTTGTGCACGTACAGGAGCAAGGCTGACACAACAATGGCAGTAAACATGGAACAAAATTTAATTTGATTGCACCCAGAATATCAATCCCTTGGTGTCTGAAAGCTAATTGGCAAGATTTTGAAGTTGCTACGAAGAAAACATGATGGATATATAAATTACTGTAACAACCTATAATGATAGACATAGGAGATGGACAACACATCATGTTTAGATGGAGTAATAAGGATTTACGCAGTGATGTTTGCCAATTGTGGAGTGTCTTTCATTGAAGGGCTAAAAAGAATGTACCGATCATGTGGACAAACATCGCACTCGCATACTTAACCAGTATATAAATTCTGATGTCTGGAAGTGGGAAAAAAAATATAAAGACAATAAAGACCAATAAAATCGCACTCACACACCCCAATCGCTAGCTTCGGATACCAAGGACCAATAAAATCACCATATAAAGTTTATTGGATTCCTTCAAAGTGTGAAACATAAAGGACACAGTAAAGAGGGAGATGTATTGCAACTTGGTGTGAGTTCCAGTATGCCGATGGGTGGTGGTAAGCAGAATTGCATTGAAACACAGCTTGTTCTAATCGATTCTGCAGATTTACATGATGCAAGAGAGACTGATTTATAATTTCGATTAAAGGTGCAAACGTTGTTGGTAGATAAACAAATATATGGGGAATGCCCTATTGTGGCAACACTAATTGTGTCATGATCAATTCCAAACAAATGACAAGCATCTAGTTGATAACCAAAACAATACTAATGGTGTTGAATCCTAAAATAGTACTTGTGTCAAGAATGCTTTATGCATTCATGAAACATACATCAGCAGGCAGTAAAAATGTTCCCTCATCTTCAATATGACTAAGCTACCTGAATACCAAATAAAATTTCTGATTGTTGTCTCACCTGTTACCTATATACCAAAAGTGATGTGTCATGTCTTACAGCATTAAAAAACAAACAGAACAATGGAGTTCAAATTAAGTAGTAAACTTTGTTGCCACTAATAAGAAACCCCTATAAGGGATACACTCCACAAATAATGCTGCATAATAAAGTAGAAACCCTTAAGAGGATACACTGCAAAAATAATGATGCATAATAAAGTAGAAAACATTTATCCTGTATGATATTTTTTGGACAATGAATATATATCTCCTCATCCACCTTCCCCCACATCATATTAAAGTCTAATGTGTAACTGATATGGTACTAGTTGGATATTCAAACATATGTGTGTGCATGCACATACCTGCAGATTTGAACATCTTCCATTCCTGGTTGGCTGAGTATGCAAAAATACTTTTACAGATTCAACGTATATCAAATTAATTACTGATACAAGAAGATGGGACATGTGTGTGATGGGTTTCTTTGCTAATAAGTACTGTCTTAACGACCACAAATCAAGCATACTGCAAAAAAGCAAATATTATTGACAGACATAAAAATGTAGTACTCATACTTACAACTTAGAAGATATCATGATATTTCACCTTATTCTCAATTGGTTGGCATGCCACCACGGGTGACTTATCACATAATGCACATAATAACCAGGTAAACATGCACTTGAAATTTCTTTAAAAATTTTAATGAACATAATGAAAATTCAAGCCATTGAACATGCACTAGAACATGCACGTGCCCAAAGGGAATGCGGGGGGCCCGCGTGAGCAGTGCTCACATAGCACGTGCCCAAAGGGAATGTGTGTTTGATGACACACAGAATTTCAAACCTATTAAACAACCGAAAATTTTTAAAATCAATGCAACCTCCAGTTCAAAATGTTCAAAATGTTCAAAATCTGAAATACTTCATGAAAGCTAAAAGAAAGATTAGCTTGTCACAAAAACAAACAAACTAGATACTTACAACGATATCTCTCGCAGCATCGTTTGGATAAGACCCGTCATCTCTAGAACGTGTTAACAACACCATATCTGTTCGGGTGGGGTCTGCTCCATTTTGTTCAGCCTAATGAATCCACTTCATTAATTAGGGCAATATCTAAATTACATGGAATCGAAAACAAAATATCTTAATTTTATGTAATTCAATATATATTGTGACAAATTTTTGTTACCATTAAACGATAAAGTTGAGCCACTGGACGTGACCCGATAGTTGGATGACAGTCTTGTTTAAGAGCATTCTCCCTATTCTTCTCACGATTATACTTCAATACAGATAAAGAATTGACAAAATGTTATAATCTTCGAAAATATATAATTAATGAAATGTATTACTTAAAGCATCACAATTTATAAACTTACCAGCAACTTTGCTAAAAATCTTAGAGCAATGAAACATGCCCAATCATCTTTCGTAATGCAATCAGGGGGTGTTTCCTCTTTATCTTTCTGACTTTTCGTGTAATCATAATATTGGTTCCATAACTTGGTCCTCCTAGTTTTCCATTGAAGGCCCATTGCTTTCTTCATTTCATGGCAAGAACTGCTTTGTGCTCAAGAGGTTCAATGTAAAACTTAGTCTGCAAATCAATGAAAAAACAAGTTAGATTGATAGTAAGATTGAAAATGGTTAAAAACCAATTGTCTCACGAAATCATACCAGAACATGATTTTGGATCGCATTATCTTTGATCTCATGGGGTATTACCATCCAATCATTAATGCCCACAGGAAAATGTTCACTATTTGATATCACCTCCCTCAAAATAGAGTGGAGTGGCTTAACACACTCTCCTACAATACCAGGGCCACTTGGTTTAAAAGGGAGCACTACCCTCTTGTGGAAGGGGACCTTATCATGAACATCCCTCGCATTTTTCAAAACTATTGAGCCACACTTTTTTGGATTTTCATGATTAGAAACATCTTCATAATTAAGATCATCAACAATATTCAAGATGCAAAATGTTTATAATCATGACATGAATTTAAAACAGACCTATCAGCTCACAAATCCCCGTGGACCTATACACAGACGAAGCTCCTCTCTTGCGCTTGCGTACTGAACTGCTACCTTCTGATGCCGTATGTATCTGTGTTAAATTCATAAATTAAACAAGTTACAAGTGATAACTGATCACGCCCGGATATACACCCGGAAAACGACTTGTAGTCTTACCGCAAGCGCACGGTGTAGTGGCGATCGGGTATTGAACACAGGGAGGACAAATGACAGTATCTCACTTTGATTACCTAGCTATCAAGAGAATAAGAATAGTTTTGATGTAATAGTCACAATAGTTCAAATAGCAAGAAATATCAATATAATAAAGCGTCTAGAGATAGGAAATCCCCACTACGGACCGTCTCTCATCCTTGTGAATCATAAATTTCATTGTTGCTAAGCTTGAATGTAGGTGAACTAGTCACAACTTAATGTAGAACCAAGCTCACACTCTTGCGCTATTGGCGGTCTATAGGGAACCTGGAATAGAGCCCACTCTCGTGCAAACTCTACCCTAAGCCGCTAGTGTGAAGATCGACATCATCGTCCGATCGCAACTCGAGCCCACTCTCGTGCAAACTCGAGCTACGATCTAGGTTATGATAGTTCGTATTCGTCCAATCTCTTTCAAACAATATAGATTTATAATTAAAAATCCTAGATTTGGTCCAATCTCTTGCAAACCAAATCTAGAGAAATTCAATTATCAATCTAAATCGAATATCTAGGCCTTCCTATCAATTGGGATCTAATCTCTTGCAAATCCTAATCGATATAAATTCCTAGCTACTCATAATAAATCGATCATAACTTAACCATTATCAATTCTAGCAACAAATCTATTAATTCATCACGATTCAAAGATCGGGTCCATAGGGTTCATCCCCATGCCCTAGAATGACGGAACTACTCACTAATCATCATGAAAATCTCAGAAATAATAACTATAATCATGGCACAATTCATTGCAAAGAAGAAACAATTCATAAAAATGAGTTTTTTAACAAGAAAGAACAAACCAATGACGTCGCCAATGATCTCCAGCTAAGATTTTTCAAAAGAATAGCCGTCTAAAACCTAAAAGAAGTCTCTAAAAATAATTCAAGTCTCTCCTAAAACTAGGGTAAAAATAGGCTTAAATACAAGCCAAAATCATCCAAAAAATCGTGACAAAACTGCCCCTGCGCAGCCCAGAATTCGCATTCCTAGCAGCAGTCGGAGAGGGTCACTCGGACGAGTGACACGAGTGATAAACACTGTAAAATAACATTAACTTCGGGGGTTTCAGGGGCATGTCTCTCGAGGTGACTCGGCCGAATAGTCTTCTTCGTTCAGCTGACTGAGTAATCATGCTCGGCCGAGTGGGCTTCCTCTGAAATTCAAGTAAGTTGGCAACTTCTCTGGACAAATTCTCTGTATTACTCGGGCGAGTGAGCTTTCTCACTTGGCCGAGTAGACTTCCTTACTCGGTCGAAGAAATGTCTGAAATTTGCTGTACGTATCCGTTTCCCTCGGGTGAGTGTGATCCTTCACTCGGCCGAATGAGCAGTCTTGCTCGGCCGAGTGAGGTGCTCCTAAGCTCCTTTCTTCTCCTTTTCGCCTCCTCGTCGATCCTATGGAATTCCTTCTTCGTTCGATCATCCTCTATCGTTGATAAGTCCTCCAATAAGCCGTGGGTGACACTCCGAAGTGCGTGAAAATCCTCTGATCTCATTTTCGCTCCAAATCGCTCCATGTTTCCTGAAATACGACAAAAATAAGAAATAGTGAAAAGCATCACAATATCGTCGAATAATCGTGAAAACCGCAATATGGGCGACCAAAACGTCATGAAAACATGCAGAAAAAAGGTGTAAAATATGGAGTGATCAAAATCCCCCAAGCTTAACTCTTACTCGTCCTCGAGGAAGATGAGTAAAAGGCGAACCCGATGGGCAAAAATATGGAAAAGGAAAAAAGAAATAGAAAATAGATAAGAAAACAAAGAAGGAGGTGCTAGATCATTTTCTCATGATGTTGGTTTTGCTTACTCGTATAGCAAACGGCGAATATAAAATACATGCCAAAGATCTTTATCTCGTTATCATGATGTAAGGATGCATTCAATATAGAAATACAAGAAAATCAAAACAGTATGAAATATGGAATCATCCTAGAACTAGCATCATCTGAAGCATCTAAAGCGGTATACATAATCATATACTACACACTGTTAAATTGAATGCTTTCTATTTGGAGTATAAGAGATATCACACAATATGAAGCAATAAGAATAGAAAGGTGTGGTTTTCATGAGATGCACACTAAGTTTCAATTCCTGGATTTCGTAAAACTTTTAGTAATCTCGCCGAGTATGGAAAATTACCTAGCTTAGGTTGTCATGCACAGTCAAGTAGTCATTCTCTCACACATCATTGGATCCTCTCCCCCAAGCTTATCTATAAGCGTAGTGGCATCAAATCTAGCAATAAGAACATTCCCCATTTTTGAAGCTCCAAGGAACAAAAATAAAAAATAAAAGAGGGAAGAAAAAGAGAAAGGATATGAAGTGGGATCATGTATAAACTTCTTTTCTCTTATCTTTTCTTTTCTCTTTTTTTCTCTTTTTTCATATATACAACTGTGATCCCAAATCAAAAGATAGAAAGATATACATGTATTTTTTTGATTTTGGGGTGTTGGAGCATGGATCTTTCGTAGCGGGGGAAAATGCCAATATAAAAATCGCTAAAGGGAGATTCACCAATGATTTTAAGTATAGAAATAATATTTAAGATATGTGGAGAAAGAAATATATGTAACACTCAGTTCACTCTGTAGAATGTGCACGACGACTTTCAGCAGAGTAATGTAATCTCCTCAGTTTAATCACAGAAAGTAAACTAATCCAGTTATATCAACCTAGCATACATTCAATCAACCTGAAAGTTAAGCGTACAATTTTCATGCAATAAGAAGTGATATAAGACAAGAAAGCAGTAGTCCAGATATAAGCAATCAATGCGTGAAGCTTGGTGTGTTTTCTATGAAGAGTATACAGTAAAAATCATCAGACACGGCTAATAAAAGAGTTTCATCCACATTCATACATGAAGAGGCGGGTTACTATCTCAAATGCATAGCAAGACATAGCATATAATATCTGAAATAAAAACTATGGTATGACAAGATAATATGCATATAGAGATAAGCTAATACCACGTCATCATCATCACAGAAAATTCATCTCTAGCAAAAAGAATAAAAGAAATAAGGATAAAAGGAAAATAAAAACTAATGTACAATGCAGCACACTCAAAAAGTAAAAAAACTTGATGCATGAAAAAAAAAATGAAAAAGTGGGTGAAAATAAGGGTAAAAACAAAGAAAAGTGTGAAAATGGAAATAAAAGACGACAAAAATAAAAAGTGCGTGAGAACTCAACCCCCAAGCTAAAGTGCACAGTGTCCTCAGTGTGCAAAGTGTGGCACACTGAGAGACAAAATATGTGTGGGGTGGGTGAGGATGCATGCATGATGAAAATAAAATAAAAATGAGATGGGTAAGCAAATGATGCATGCAGAGATCAAAATAGTACCAGGTAAGTGTCCCCAAAACTACCTCCTCTCTCCCAAAAAAGATATAGACAGATAAGACCAAAAAGTGACCAAAACGTGTGTGGAGGAGGGGTGCAAAATCAGCTGTCAGAAAATATCCAGCGTATCAGCAGCAAAAATATGAATGGCATCTAGAGTGTGCCTAGGTGGGTGGTGGGGCACCATCACCGTCCTGTGGTGGAACACCATCACCGTCCTGTGGTGGAGGTGGTGGTCGTCGAGGCTGCTGGGTGGGGGTGGGTGGCTGAGGCAGTCACTCAAGAATCTGGTTCAGGCAAGCCTAAATACCAGGAAGTAACGCGACGCGGGTCTGGACAGCACTAACAGTAGCGGAGAGAGCTCGAAAATCTCCTCTAAGTCCACTCACCGCCCCCTCTAGAGCACGGAGGTGCTGAACTAGGGTGTTGAGGGGAGGTGGAGCAGAGGGTCAGACAGGTCGAACAGGTGAAGAAAGGGATTGTCTCACACGGCTACCGTAAAGGATAGGTGCAACAGTGGGGTGGTGCAGTGGTGCTGTGCTCGCTAAGTGATGCTCAGCCTCTGTGGGAGGCTGAGACGCAGGTAAGGTCGAAGAGGAAGGAGCAGAAGCAGAAACAGAAGTGATGACAGACGACGAGGCGGGCGGAGAGGTCAGTGACACAGACGTGGGGACAGACGTCACAACACTCTCAGAGAAGACAGCGACAGTGGAGACAGAAGAGTCGACTGCTGGGGAGGCCGTGAAGTGTGCAGGAAATGACTCCTCAGGAGTCAAAAACAATAATGAGGAAAGGGTCTCCACCGCGGAGGCAAAAGAAGGCTCGCCGCTCTCAACTATGGTGGGGGGGCACTCAGGGCTAGCCACAGAAATGGGATCTAAGGACAAGGGCACAGTGGTGGTGGTGGTGTGGGTGGACTCAGCTAAAGTGCTCCGACACTGACAGACGTGTGGATAGAAGTGTCGGGAGGTGCAGACAGATCTGGCGCGGGCTGAGGTATCACGGGGTCAAGGGGTGGAAGGAGGGGCTCTTACTGAGCACCCTCAGGCTCAAGCACGTACGTGGCAGGGATGAGGAGATCCATCGCTGGAATCCACTCCCCGCCCGCAGGTCCAATATGTGTCCGAGCAGGGCTCGGAAGAATCATGTAATCGACACTATGGAGACCGTGCAGCCACACCCAGTGGTGCTGACCATGAGGACGAAGCATCCTCATCCGGGCCATAACATCTATGGAGGGAAAAGTGGGGCCCGGGGGTCTCAGCAAGCCAGCTGGGAGGTCAACTCTGCACAAAAGGGCCAAGAGGGTAATCAGACCGTCGCAACAGATGGGCGTCCGAGCGTCGACAGAAATAATAATGCGATCAATGTACCAAATGGCAATATCTATCTCAATGACGGGGACCAAAACGTCTCCTCCTCGGTCGAAGTCCCGCGATCATGTCATCGCGTAGAGCATGTAGAGCTCGGGCGTCGACTTCATCCCCAGCTCATACCTCGCAAGAAAAGTGGTCGCCATAAGGCGCTGTGCAATGCGGAGGCATGGGTGGAGGATGGCAGAGACCATGGCCTGACTAGGGTCAAAGGCGAGAGGAGAACCTGTGATACGTGTCCAAAAAGCGTGCGTGTCGAATGACGGGGTGGGATGTGCGTAGGACTGTAGGCACGGTCTGGGTCCGGGACAGGGGGCCACTGAAAGAATGCTCGAAGCATGTCGAGAGTGACCTCGCACTCTCAATCCATCAGGCAAAATGAGCATCCTCCAGGGATCCGAGCAATAAAACTAAGGACCTCTAGTGTCAGATGGATATAAGTGTCCGCAGACACCGACAAGAAATCACGCCACCCCACATTGTCATACAAATGGAGTAGCCCCTCTAGTACCCCTAGGCGCTCAAGGTTAGCTATGTGCGCGAACCTAGTGGGTACGATCGAACGATGGGAGCACGCTCAAATCTGGCGCGCTGAGCGTCATCTCTAAACGTAATCCCCATCGCATCGAACACAGGGGCTGGCGGTGCTGGTGGTTGAATGGGTGCGGTCGGAGGAAGCTGTGTGGGTGGTGGCGGGCTAGGTGGAGGGGAGTCCACCCTAGCGGAAGAGGAGCCAAGATCGCCTGACCTCTTCTGCTTGGAAGCGGGCTCCCGAGTGCGTGGCCTAAGACGTAGGGGCATGAAGCCCGTGAGACGTACCCACCCAAATGAAAATACGAAGTGCTAAAATAATGGAACGAGTATACCTGAGCACGGAGCAAATAGTGTAGTGTGCGAAGACCTCCTCTGCGGAGCTCTAAAGTGTCATGAATCTCCCCCAAGCTCTCCCAAGCTAACCTGAAACGCAAGAAGACAAATCAGCAATGAATAATCAATATACATGGGGAAGATTTGGGATAATAGATATATATACGATTTAATATGAATTTTGGGCTTAAAGGACATACGGTTTGGAGAAATGGGCAAGAAATTGGGGTTTTGGGGCTCAATGGAGGAAGTGCGACAGCAGGAAGGCGGCGCCGGCGGTGTGCGTCGGCTGGGTGGGGTCGATGACCGGTGATGATGGTCGGCGACGGCATTGCGTGGTGGTTCGGGCGAGGAGAGGCGAGGTTCGGGCGAGGGGAGTCGAAGAGGCTCGGGCACAGTGGAGAAAAATTGGGAATTTTGTGCTCGGGATTCGTGCAGCGCCCGCTGGGCTATATAAAGTTGGGTCATTCGGCCGAGTGATGCATTCACTCGGACAAATGGCTCAGCGTGAAATTTTTTTTCGAAAATCTCCATATACTTATGACTCGGTCGAGTAACTTTTCCTACTCGGCCGAATGGACAAGTTCCACTCGGCCGAGTGGCAAGGCCACTCAGCGATTATGAAGCGTGTAGGGTATCAGATTCACTCGGCCGAGTCACATAGTCACTCGGTCGAATGGAAAATAAATACTGTAAACTATAGAAAATTACAGAGAGTGGGTCTGTAGGATCTCCCTGATCAGTACTCTACTCGGCAAAGTAGAGTCTTCACTCGACCGAATGAAAAGTTCATTCGGCCGAGTGGCTTGCTGTTTTCTGCGCCGACTCTCTGTTTTTGAGCCACTTTCTATTTTTCTCGTCCCCGTCAATTTCTTCCTCCTCCTGAGGCCTGAGCGCGTTCTTGGAGCGCTCTCCCTTCCCATGGTCATCCTCCATGTAAATAATTTCTTGTTCTCCATCTCCTATCATGAAAATAGAGCCCGGTGTCACGATTTTTATTGACTCTAGACTCTAAACACTAAAAAAAATATAAACCAAAAATAGAATTCAACTAAGAATAATATAAAAACCGTCGGGTTTCCTCCCGACAAGCGCTCATTTAAGGTCTTGAGCTCGACCACTTAAGATATTCGTTTAGTGCGCAATATTCGGCGCATGTTAGATGCGCCCGTCAAACTTGTCAGGAAGAACACTTGGATTTAATTGTTGATGCTCGTGGGCATTCCTCGGCTTCCCCTCATCATGGGTAGTGTTGGAGGATAAGTCCCCCAAGCTTGAGCATGTACCATTCTTTTTCTTCACCGGTGATGCCGATCTCTTATCCGGCGGAGCTTTCTTCAAATTGTTGGTCGTGGAGAGCTTGCATAGCTCCCTAATTCTTGTGACATCATCGTCATCTTTGTCATCAATCGTGGAATGGTCCAGCGGGTCCTCCAACTTTTCTCCATTGCTAGAAAATTGGCCTTCTTCGAAGCCATCATCGTGTAGGGTGCCAATAGAATGTGGTATAGCTTCATCGATCACCTCATCGAGGAGGTCCACGTAATCCACTTCCTCTTGGTAGGGCATATGCTTCATTGCTTTAGGGATATGGAGGTCCACCTCGATGTTTCCAACATTCAAAGACAAGGTTCCCTCTCTCACGTCAACTATCATGCCGGCGGTGGCTAAGAAAGGGCGTCCAATGATTAGCAATGTATCGCCCTCCACCTTGATGTCCATAACTACAAAGTCACACGGCAAGGAAATACCTCCTGGTACTTGGAGCTGTATATTCTCCGTAATTTCCACCGGCCTAGTAACCCGACCATCCGCTAGTTGTATTCTCATATCCGTCGGCTTCAAGTCGGTCCCAGTATTCAATTTCTTAAACATACTTAGGGGCATTAGGCTCACACTTGCCCCCAAATCTACCAGAGCCTTTTGTAGCGGGACTCCTCCAAGTGTGCATGGAATGCGAAAGCTTCAGGGATCCTTGAATTTTGTGGGCTCCTTCTCCTTCTGGGTGAACCATGTACCTTGCTCGGCAAGCATTATCTTCTCCTTTCTCCTTTTTCCCGAAATCAAGTCTTTCAAGAACTTGGCGTATGACAGGATTTCAACAATAGCGTCCAAGAAAGGTATATTGAGGCTTACTCCCCGCATGTACTCAAGGAATTTGGCAAGCCGCTTCTCAATCTTAGCTCTTGATAACCGTTGTAGAAAGGATACCGGTGGCATGTAGGTTCACTCCTCGCGTGGCTTCACAATTTCAGAATTTTCACCTTCTTGCGGCTCTTTTTGGCACTCCTCCTTAATAGCCGGCTCTTTGTCATCCAAAATTTGCTCCAGATGCTCTTTGGTTTGGACCATGGCGGGAGTAGTGTCCTTCCTGCCCCTAGTAGTAACCGCCACCACCGCATTGATATGGGCGGTGTTGCTCCGTGGGTTTGGCTCCGGTTGAGCCGGCAATTGTTGAGTATTTTTGTTAAGCAATGCAAGTTGCTCCGCTAGTTGTGCCACGACGGTATTGAGAGAGTCTTGTTGAGCCATCAATCTAGCATTTATTTTCTTTTGCTCCACCATGAATTCTTCCACCCTAGCTTCATGATCCGACCTCGGTGGCGCTTGTGGTGGGTTTGGAGCTCTCCACCCTTGATTATAACCCGGTGGCCTATATGGTTCCGTTTGTTGCCTAGGCGGGTAGCTTTGTTGTGGTGGCCATCTTGGTTGATATTAAGGTTGTGGAGGTGGAGGCTGCGCTTGAGGTTGTTGCGGTGGTGGGTTTAAAGCTCCATCATTATTAGCATATGAGAACCCTGGATGATTCCTTGTGGCCGGGTTGGCCCAATAACCGGTGTTCCTCGCAACATATTGGACTTGTTCAATAGCACCCTCTCCTTGCTCTCCTCCAACTAATATAACTTGAGATTGGTCTTGCCAATCGCTCATATTGCCTCCCGGTGTGGATGTGGTGGGAGTTCCATGCGGCTCGGTGATCAACTTCTCCAATCTCTCCACGACCTTGTGGAGAGAGTCAAACTTCGTAGAAAGCTCTGCTACGGTCTTGACCTCATATATGCTTGTTGGCTTCAAGGAGGATGAAGAATGTCCTCTCTCGTCGCCCCATTGTTGGTTGTTAGAGGCCATCTCCTCTAGTATGGCCGTAGCTTCATCCGGTGTCTTAGATAAAATGGCTCAATTAGCGGTTGCATCTATGATTTGCTTGGTGCCCGGTTGGAGTCCGTTATAAAAGCTATGTACTAGCTCCCATGATTCAATGCTATGATGGGGGCATTGATGTTGGAGATCTTTAAAATGCTCACATGCCTCAAATAGAGTCTCCTGTGGTCCTTGCTTGAATGACATGAGCGCACTCCTTATCTTGACGGTCTTGGATGGTGGGTAGAATTTGTTCACAAAAGCACTCGCCAACTCATCACATGTAGTAAAGATCCCCTCTGCTTGCGTCCTCGACCAATATAATGCTTTGTCTCTGAGAGTGAATGGGAAGAGGCGCAGTCGGATAGCATCGACTGGTACACCGGGCATTTGAAAGGTGGCACACTTGGACAAGAATAATTGAAGATGGTAATGTGGATTCTCATGGGAGTTCCCATGGAATGGATCTTGTTGCATTAAGACCACAAGTCCGATTTTGAGCTCGAAATTCTTGTCCGTCGCCAACTCCGACATCGCAATGGATGAAGTAGTAGAAGTAGTCTTAGGCCGAAGCCAATCTCTGATAGATATTAGCATAGCCATACGTGCCGCTAATTCCTTCAGTGTCTCCCGTCGGTTCATACAATCGTCCTCTATAGCAAGTCTTCTCTCGGCCCTAAGCCTTCTTGTCGTACGTTCGATCTCCGGATCAAATAATATTTCTTCTTCATGCTCCTTTGATCTCGTGTACATGCACAGAAAAATAGAGTCTCGATGGAATTGTTAGCACGATAGAGGAATAAAAAGATAAAAATAATAATACAAAAAGTAATAACTAAGTAAGGAAAAATAAAATACCGTCGCCTCCCCGGCAACAGCGCCAAAAACTTGATCGTGCCCGAATATACACCCGAAAAATGATCTGTAGTCTTACCGCAAGCGCACGGTGTAGTGGCGAGCGGGTATCGAACATAGGGAGGACAAATGACAGTATCTCACTTTGATTACCTAGCTATCAAGAGAATAAGAATAGTTTTGATGTAATAGTCACAATCGTTCAAATAGCAAGAAATATCAATATTATAAAGCGTCTAGGGATAGGAAATCCCCCCTACGGACCGTCTCTCATCCGTGTGAATCATAAATTTCATTGTTGCTAAGCTTGAATGTTGGTGAACTAGTCGCAACTTAATGTAGAACCAAGCTCACGCTCTCGTGCTATTGCCGGTCTATAGCGAACCTGGAATAGAGCCCACTCTCGTGCAAACTCTACCCTAAGCCGCTAGCGTGAAGATCGACATCATCGTCCGATCGCAACTCGAGCCCACTCTCGTACAAACTCAAGCTACGATCTAGGTTATGATAGTTTGTATTCGTCCAATCTCTTGCAAACGAATATTAATATAGATTTATAATTAAAAATCCTAGCTTTGGTCCAATCTCTTGCAAACCAAATCTAGAGAAATTCAATTATCAATCTAAATCGAATATCTAGGCCTTCCTATCAATTGGGATCTAATCTCTTGCAAATCCCAATCGATATGAATTCCTAGCTACCGTAATAAATCGATCATAACCTAACCATTATCAATTCTAGCAACAAATCTATTAATTCATCACAATTAAAAGATCGGGTCCATAGGGTTCATCCCCATGCCCTAGAATGACGGAACTACTCACTAATCATCATGAAAATCTCAGAAATAATAACTATAATCATGGCACAATTCATTGCAAAGAAGAAACAATTCATAAAAATGAGTTTTTTAACAAGAAAGAACAAACCAATGACGTCGCCAATGATCTCCAGCTGTGATTGTTCAAAAGAATAGCCGTCTAAAACCTAAAAGAAGTCTCTAAAAAATAATTCAAGTCTCTCCTAAAACTAGGGTAAAAACTAAGCTTAAATACAAGCCAAAATCGTCCAAAAATCGTGACAAAACTGCCCCTGCGCAGCCCAGAATTCGCATTCCTAGCAGCAGTTAGAGAGGGTCAGAGATGCATGCATGGAGAAAAACATAAAATATGATGCAAAATGAGAGAAAAAAATAAAAAAATAAAACGAGGCGGGAAAGTGGTGAAAAAGTAAAATAAAGACTGAAAATAGGGGAGGAAAATGTGAAAATAAAAATATAAATATAAATAAAGCGGGAGCGCTCATCTCCCAAGCTAAACCGAGCAATGTCCTCACTGCTAAGAAAATGATCGTGAGCGGGAGATGATGCTAAAGGGGTGGTGTGGGTGGGGAAATAAAACAAGAACTATGTAATTAAAGAAAAATATGATATGATGCAATGCAATATATGAAATGATGCATGGGTGGTGCATCCCCCAAGCTATGTAAAAGTCGGGCCCCGAAAAGACAGATGGGCTCAAAATATACGGGGGAGGCAAGAGCTGGGATGGACTGAATCAAGCAGAGGCACCACCCTCTAGGGGTAGCGATGGGTCCCTCTACTGTGGACCCGGGGCGGTGGGTGGAAGGTCTGGTCGGAACTCGTGAGGTGGGTCAGGTCGAATGTGACGCATGAGGCTCTGAAGGAAAGGCAGATCACGCTCAACCGACTCTTGAGTCACCGCACCACCATAACCTGCTAGTAGGATCATGGCGCCAAAGATGTCTTCTTGATCATTGTCACGGAATGTAACCTCGTATTCTACGTCGCCTATGTAAGGAGGCCCGGAGGGGCGTGGGGCGGTGGGGGGTGCAGGGGTGGTGGTGGAAGAATCGGTGTGGCGGTGGCTCGGGTAGGAGAGCGTGTGCGACGTGTGCGTCGGGTAGGCTTAGGGTTGGATGTGCCGATGTTGGCGGGTCTAGCACGGCATGGAGGCATTGTGTAGGTGGAGGAGAATAATGATGTATTATGTAAAGCAGATAGGGGACGAGTTTACTGACTAGAAAGAGGTGGCTCTTTGTTTCGGTGCCGTGATTGTCGTTAATCTGGATTATCCCCAAGTTTCTTCAAAAAGAATATCTTTGGCGTTGGCACTTCAAACCTGAAAGGGGAACAAGGAGAACGTCCGTAGATTTAAACAAGAGAAACAATAGATTTGATTTTTTTTTTGAAAAGTGATCGGTTGAATGTTGAACGATGAGAGGCGGCCTTGTGGGGAGACGAAACGGCTCCAAGAGATATGGGGACGGCTGCGAGGAGGGAAGGAGGGTTTGGCCGAGCGGAGAGAGCGCTGTCGAATTGGATTCGGCGTTTAAAAAGGGCGAAATCGGACCAGTCGAAAGGCGCAGAGACCCGAACAGCAGCAAGGCGAGACTCGGACCGAGCAACGGAGTTGCTCGATCGAGCAGGTTGGAGATGGGAGTGACTCGGACCGAGTTATCTGGATGCTCGGTCGAGTACACTGCGGGAAAGTGTGATACGCCTTCAGCCAGCTCGGTCGAGTAGGAAGCTGCTCGATCGAGTCGCTCTTACTCGGGCGGAGCCAATAAGTATCATCCAGGTTGGCAGAGTGACGTTTTCGTCTCAAATTTTAGAGACTGTAAAACTCGATCGAGTACAATACTGCTCGGTCGAGTCGCATGTTACTCGGGCCGGGTCGAAAATACTCCGTCCAGGTTGACAGAGTGACAATTTCTCCCCAATTTTAGCACCCTGTAAAACTCGACCGAGTATAGAGATGCTCGGGCCGAGTAGATTTATACTCGGGCCGAGCAAATTTTTACCCGGGCCGAGCTGACGTTGCGCTTTCTCACTCTGTTTTTCGTGTCTGTATCACTCAACCGAGCAGCTCATCTGCTCGGTCAAGTCGCCTGTGCCCTTTTCTGCCCTACTTCCTGGGCTGCATCCTGCTGCACTCCTTCCTCGTAGTGGTCTACTCTCATATCTGACCTGCACAAGGGAGTAATTTATCAATTCTTGTAGGGTTTTCATAATTTTATTTCTAAAACGCATAAAACAAGAGTAAGAAACAGAAAAAATAAGATCCAGAATCCAGGAAATTGGGTTGCCTCCCAATAAGCACTCGTTTTTAGTCGTGAGCTCGACTCCCCTTAATTTATCAGTTGTCGTTAGAGAATCCCTCGAGGAAGTATGTCTCCTTTGGTCCTATAGGTTCTCCGGCTCTGTAGGGTTTAATTCTTTGGCCATTGACCTTGAAATTTCCGTTTTTTCCCTCGAGCTCGACGGTGCCTCCTGGAGATAAGCTTACTATTTTGTAGGGGCCGGACCACCTCAATTTTAGCTTCCCAGGGAAAAGGCATAGTCTCGAGTTATATAGAAGTACCTGGTCACCGACATCATGGTGAACCACCGTGACATTTTATCGTGATAAGCTTTGGTTCTTTCCTTGTATATCTTCGCATTTTCATAAGCATGGCACCGAATTTCGTCCAATTCATTGCAATGAAGTGCTCGTCGGGTGGCAGCGCTTTGATAGTCGAAATTCATCTTCTTCACCGCCCAATATGCCCTATGCTCCAATTCTACCGGAAGGTGACAAGCTTTTCAATATACCAGCCTGTATGGAGTTGTGCCGATGGGGGCCTTGAAGGCAGTGCGGTACGCCCAACGGGTGTCGCCCAACTTGTGCGACCAATCCTTCCTTGAGGCGCTTACTGTTTTTTCCAGGATGCTTTTTATCTCCATATTATATACTTCCACTTGGCCGCTGGTCTGAGGGTGGTAGGCGAGGGCGACTTTGTGGTGAACCCCGTACTTTTTCAGCATTGCCTCGAATTTTCTTTCGATAAAATGACTCCCTCCATCACTTATAATCGTCCGGGGACTCCGAAGCGAGGGAAAATAGTATTCTTGAAAAATTTTGACATTATCCTCGCGTCGTTTGTCGGGGTGGCTATGGCTTCTACCTATTTCGAGACATAATCAACGGCAACCAAGATATACTTGTTGCCGTTACTCGATGGCAAACGCCCCATGAAATCGACGCCCCAGCAGTCAAATAGCTCTTCTCCAAGATGCCGTGGAGGGGCGTTTTATTTTCTTTGTGATATTCCCAGTCCTCTGGCATCTGTCGCACTTCCTTATGTACTCGTTAGCATCCCTGAATATAGTAGGCCAGTAGAAGCCACTTTGAAGAATTTTCGTCGTGGTCTTGGTGACCGATGCGTGCCCACCACATGGCAGATCATGGCAATGTGACATGATGGAAGTTGCTTCTTCTTTTGGAATACACCGTCTGATGATCCCGTCGGCGCACGTCCGGAACAAATACGGGTCGTCCCAGAAGTAACTTTTTGCATCATGTAGGAACTTCCTTCTTGAATAAGTTGCCAACCCGTGCAGAACTATCCCACTCACCAAATAATTCACTATGTCGGCATACCAGGGAGCTTCAGAGGTGTTTGCCACAAAAAGTTGTTCACCGGTGAATGAAACGTCAATCGGTAAGCTGTCGTCCCCGTGCCTCTGAATCAGCCATGACAAATGATCTGCTACCACGTTTTCTGCTCCCTTCTTGTCCTTGATCTCGATGTCAAATTCTTGGAGCAGAAGGATCCAACATATTAGACGTGGTTTAGCATCCTTGTTGCTTATCAGATATTTCAATGCCGCGTGGTCTGTGTGGATGATCACCTTGGACCCCAGAAGGTAGGATCTGAACTTCTCTATAGAATAGACTACGGCTAGCAGCTCTTTCTCCGTGGTAGTGTAGTTCTTTTGAGCGTCATCCAGGGTTTTGCTAGCGTAGTATGTAGCATGGAGCTTCCCCTCCTTTCTTTGACCAAGCACAACTCACACCGCTTGGTCACTAGCATGACACATAAGCTCAAATGGCAGAGTCCAGTCTGGAGGTTGTATAATCGGCACCGAGATAAGAGCTTCCTTTAACCTGTTGAAAGCTAGCAAACAAGCATCAGTAAACACAAAAGGAGCGTCCTTAGCCAGGAGCTCCGTGAGAGGGCGAGCAATATTGGAAAAATCTTTTATAAAGCGTCGGTAAAAACCGGTGTGTCCCAGAAAACCACGGATACCCTTGAGGTTGGTGGGTGGCTGCAAACTTTTGATAACCTCTACTTTGGCTTTATCAACCTCAATTCCTTTAGAGGTAATGACTTGCCCAAGAACCACTCCTTCAGTCACCATGAAATGACATTTCTCCCAATTCAAAGTAAGATTATTATCTTGGCATCGTTCCAAGACCTTAGACAAATTAGCTAAGCAACTATCAAACTCGGTGCCATAGACGAAAAAGTCGTCCATGAAGACCTCCATAATATTCTCGATGAAATCTGAGAAAATAGACGTTATGCACCTTTGAAACGTGGCAGGTGCGTTACATAGCCCGAACGGGATTCTTCGGTAAGCGAAGGTGCCATAATGACATGTGAACATCGTTTTCTCTTGGTCTTCCCGATGCAACGGGATTTGTAAAAACCCGGAGTATCCGTCTAAGTAGCAGAAGTATTTATGCTTAACTAAACGCTCGAGCATCTGGTCTATGAAGGGCAGAGGGTAATGGTCCTTCCTGGTGGCTTTGTTCAGTTTCCTCTAATCGATACACATGCGCAACCTGGTGACAGTCCTAGTGGAGATTAGTTCGTCCTTCTCATTTTTTATGACTGGCATGCCCCCTTTTTTAGGGACAACCTACACGGGACTGACCCATTTACTATCGGAAATAGGATAAATGATGTCGGCCTCTAAAAGTTTCAGGACTTCCTTTTTCACCACCTCTTTCATGTTGGGGTTCAACCACCTTTGAGGCTCAATGGAGGTGTCATCCTTGTCCTCTAAGTGGATCATATGCGTACTGATGCTCTCGCTAATACCCTTCAAGTCAGAGATGTTATACCCTATCACTTTTCTATAAGACCTAAGGATTTTTAGGAGACTCTCTAAGTGGGGTTCCGTGAGGGCCTCATTTACAATAATATGATAAGTGGAATCTTCCCCCAGGAAAGCATATTTCAAATTGGCAGGGAGGGGTTTCAATTCTACCCGAGGGAGCGATGTACCCCCCGGCGTCTCTCGCTTGCGAGAATGATGCATCCTCGATCTCGGATTCAGAGGGCGAAAATTCGCCATTTGCGGAATCATAGGAGGAGCAGGGGGGTGATGGAGCGTCAAGGCACATGCCTGCAGGTTCTGCTCCCGCGACGCACCTATCAATAGAAACAAGGTTTGCAGGTATGTGTTCGCTACCAAACATAAAGTCTGGAGTACTTCCCTGGATGAGGTGGTTTTGTGATGGTGATGAGTCTTGGTACTCCTCATAGGCATGTTCCTCATATGCTGAGGTCTGTGGAGGGCTGTCATTATAGAAACGTAGTGTATCTCCCTCGTACCGCACGTAAGTTCCATCGGCTATGGTGAGACCATCCAGGGCGTCTGCATTATGGAAAGCGGTTGCGATGAAAACCGAGAGCTCTTGCGTAGCTGGGTCATCTGTGGGAAATTCAACTGGGCCATGGGCACATACGTCAGCTACCACTCTCTCTAATATCTCAAGCATCTGAGAATTGTGTAGTGATTCCAATTAATGGGCCTCTCCCCAGTAGGCATCGATAGATGGAGCCTCAATGGTCTGAAGGCACATCACTCTCTCTTCAAAGCTTACTTGAATATCATCTTCAATTGTACCTGCATCAGAAACCTGATTCATTAAATAATTCATGACTAGTTGCTGATTTGCGTTACCTGCAACATAGGTTCCCGAGCCAATAAATCAAACTGTGTAGATTGCCTCTCTCAAAACAATGTGAGCTTTACTCCCAAGCGCAGGAGATCGTGCAAGTAGTACCTGGAGAGTCCAGAGTCGAATCCTCGGGACAAGTCGACCTGAGATAACACAAATTCAACTAATCAAATAAAATATACGGTTAAGAAAACAACCACCTTTGTGAAGGTGAAGAATAGTGTAAGGATTTGTTGCAAAGAAAGTGGTTCCTACAAGTATTACGGTATCACGAAAGTTTGGTATTCAATGAGACAAGTATGCTACGGTTGTGAGTTCATTAGGAGTTTATAGTCGCTGAAATTTCACGTCTTTTAATATCACACAACGCTTCACCCGGTCAAGGTGTGAAGGCGTCGGAAGATAAATCGATGAAAACTGGTCAAAATAGCCTTAAACGTATTACTAGCAATGTTGATTTCATTAACTAGCAATTTTGACATGATAATAGGGCTAAAGACATGAGATTTAGCAACTACATACTCCTAACTACATCACAACCATAGCACAAAGAGATTAGCCACGCATGGTGCAATAAAAATCAGATTTGATAGCAAAATACATCGTTTAGGTAGCAAAATACAAAGAAATACACCAAATACGGGGTATAAGTTCAAGAAATTGTCACCAAATCTCCACTTTAGAACCCAAAACTCTCTGAGAATAGGAAGAACAACCTCTGGAAATTTTCATAATTTTATCCTGGAGAAATACGCACAGTAGCCGCTCCAAAAGTCCCAAAATACGCCAGAATACCCCCAAAACCCTAGGAATACGCTTATATAATAGCATTGCGGGTTTGGGGGCTTAACGGGTCTGAACCCGCTTCTTTTTCGCGCCCGCACCCATCATCCCCGAGCGGCGCAAATGGTAGCCGTTGGATCATGCGGGATTCGCCCACAGAGCGACACGTGTCGATCCTTATCGGATCTTCGCCGCCGCGCGCCCAAACCCGCTTCCTCGTCGCTTCGGGATGGATGTTGACCGTCCGATCGACTCCGCTTTGCATCTCGACCGCTCGTTGCAGCGTTAATCTGATATCGATTAGAAATTGATTCTACCGTTGGATCGTAATCCAACGGTCACGATCGCGCTCTTCGATTCGCCTGCAGCTTGATGCGTAGCCGTTCGATTATCATCGTGCGGGCGATATGCAACCACGTCGCCCCGCCTTCGCTTTCGATCCCGCCTCGTTCCCGGCCGTTGGATGAGAATCCAACGGCGCTCAACACGCCACGTCGCCCGCTGTATTCGTGGCGATCTGCTCTTTGCTGCGGGCCGTCGAATGAAGATCGGACGGCTTATAATATGCCACGTGGCCCGCATTTTGGTCGAATACGAAATCGTATTTCAGCTTGTATTTGCGTATTTTCGACCGTATTTCTCCATTTAAATGGTATTCTGCATTCAATAAATCACAGAAATTAGCACAGATCTCAAAAAAATACAAATAAATAGTCGTTGGAATCGTGAGATCGAGACCAAGCTATGAAAAATATAAAAATGCAGAAATACTCAATAGAATTCATGTTTTGTGCACAAATCAAGTAATTTCTCTAATAAATGATGATATTAAAAATACGAACGTATTAGAGACCAATTAAGCATCATATGAACACAAAATAGGAATAAATGGGGGTTTAATATGTAATATTCAACCCAATTCACACCCCCCAACTAGCGTTTTGCTAGTCTCTAGCAAAAAGAGCGAAATACGATATCAAGTATACACCTAGATCACCGTATCAGATCTCAATTTACTCACAACTATACTACAAAGACAAAAGAAATGTCCACACACTAATGCCAAGATTTCATACTCATTATATAATGGTACTCATGGGTTTAACGATGAAAAGCAAGTGTCTCAAATGGCTATAAAATAGACTTAAATTCACTATCCATTACTTCATAGCGCATAACATGCAAAATCAATGGCTCACAACTTTCAATCAAAGATTATAACTTGGAACGTAGATGTATCATGCAAAGCAAGCAAAAATAGATTGGCATCAAGACACACACACGTCAATCTTCATTCATAGGAATTCACACCAAATCTTGTGCTTTCTTTGAGTTTTGGAAATTCTCTTGCCTCGTTAATTATGCACACTTTTCTTTTCACTTCTCTTTCTCCTTTTATTGGTTCTGCGTAACGCGCATCAAGCAACATTTGCAGAAAAAATGTATAACTTGGATCGCTCCATCAAATGAATGAGGTTCCGGTCAATGGCTCCCAAATCAGACGATAATAGGGCATTAGGCCAAAAAGGACCCCTCGGACTGTACTACTCGAGCCAACCAAGTTATTTCTTTTCGTGATACACTTATTCATTCATTTTTTGTGTCATTCATTTTTTTATTTTCCACTTTTTTTGTGTGTGTGCATAAAGAACTCAGCAAGATATCTCCTTCTACTTGATTCATTCATAAGAATGGGTTATCCTAATCATTTCAAAAGACGATGTATACTTTCCACCCAAGATCACGCAAAGCATTCAAATAGCAATGAATATGAGATAAAAAGCAATGCTCAAGTCATTTTGTGATGGTGTGTTCCATTGAAAGCATACGACTTGCTAATTCATAACTTCAAGATTCATTAAGTCATCATTCAATCCTACCATAGAGATATATCAAGAGAGATTTACCATGAGTAATAGCATTCATGTCGAATGAGAATGAAATATGTAACAATAGCGGTGGAGGAAAATAAATCATATGTGCAAAGTGGTGAATGGATTTCGAGAATTTTCATCACATGATGTTGACTTCTAGGTGTAATAAGCATTGGTGATAAATCTTGACTCAACCCCCTTTATTATAAAAAGAAAAAAAAGAAGAAAATTAAAAAAAAATACTAAAAATTTATACCCTCCCCCCAACTTAAAATAGGCATTGTCCTCAATGTTAAGGAGAGGGAATCATGGAAAGAACGCACCTGATTAGTTACCACCCGAAGGTGGATCTGTGAGGTCAATGGTGGTATCCTCTCTGGCCCAAAGCTCTTGAAAGTGTTTCAGACGTTGTCCATTGACTTTGAATTCATGGCCATCCTTCTCATTCACTTAGACCACCGCTCCATGTGAAAAGACTTCTTTGACAAAGTATGGTCCCGTCCATTTTGAGCGCAGCTTTCCTGGAAATATATGGAGTCTTGAATTATACAATAAAACCTTGTCTCCACTTTTGAATTCCTTTCGAAGGATCATCTTGTCGTTCACAGCTTTCATCCTTTCTTTTGCTAGCTTTGCATTTTCATATGCATCTCGTCGTATCTCATCAAGCTCCATGATCTGCAAATTACGAGAAACATTTGATGAGTCATCAAGCAAATTAAGTGTTTTAATTGCCCAAAAAGATTTATGCTCTAATTCAACAGGAAGATGGCAATTTTTTCCATAAACCAAACGAAACGGTGACATCCCTAAGATAGTCTTGTATGCTGTCCGGTAGGCCCATAGAGCTTCAGTCAAGCGAAGACTCCAATCTTTGCGTGTTGGATTCACTGTTTTCTGAAGAATGTTCTTGATTTCCTTGTTCGCCAATTCCGCTTGTCCATTTGTTTGAGGGTGGTATGGTGTTGAAACTTTATGTGTCACCCCAAATTTCTTCATTAGATTTGCAAAGAGCCTATTGCAGAAATGAGAACCTCCATCACTGATAATGGCCTTTGGCACTCCAAAGCGCGAGAAGATGTTCCCTTTCAAAAATTTCAGCACAATGGAAGCGTCATTGGACCTGCAAGGAATAGCTTCCACCCATTTAGAAACATAATCAATGGCAACCAATACAAATATATACCCAAAAGATGGTGGAAAAGGCCCCATGAAATCAATACCCCAACAATCAAATAATTCTATTTCTAGCATGGGATTCAATGGCATCATGTTTCTTTTTGTAATTCCCCCCAACTGTTGACAACACACACATGATTTACAATAAGCATATGCGTCTTTAAACATTGTAGGCCAATAAAAACCACTCTGTAAAATTTTGGCAACAGTCTTATGAGCTGAAAAATGCCCCCCCACATACCCCATCATGACAAAAATGTAAAATGCTATCAAACTCATGGTCGGGTACACATCTCCTTACAATTTGGTCTCCGCAGTATTTGAAGAGATAAGGATCATTAAAATAGAATGATTTTACCTCATGCTTGAAGCGTTTGAAATCTAAGGAAGACCAATGTGGAGGGGTTCTACATGTCACCAAATAATTAGCTATATCTGCATACCATGGTAGGGTCACTACTACAGATTTGAGCTTGGGTAACGCCACTTAGATAGCGCTTTTAAAAGGCGCTATTTAAGTGAGCTCTTGTATAACGCTTCTGCACTTATAAGAAATAAAAATAAATAAAATTTAAGGTAAAAATAACTTAGATAGCGCTTTTTGTTAAAGCGCTATCCAAGTAATACCTTACATAACGCTTTTTATTAGCGCTATAGTACTAATCGTTAGATACGCACTTTTATTTAAAAATATACATATATTTAATTCTTAGATAGCGCTAAACTAAAAAATCCCTAAATTTCCCACCCTCCCTCGCGCCTCTCCAGTCCGAGCGCCTTCTTTCTTCTTTCTCTTCTGTCCAAGACGAGAAGTCCGTGCCTCCAACGGTCTTCTCCGGCGAGACGCCCCGCCGTTCACTCGCCGTTGACATCCGACCTCAACACTCAACGAAAGATCCGCGGGCGACCGATTATCCAACCACTTCTCCAAACGATCGGAGCTCCAACCAGTCACGATCCGAGAGAACCAGAGATCGGCGAGGCATCTGAGCCATCGAGTTTTTCTCCTGTAAATCGATCCACCGCTCGCACACCGTCGACAGCCGCGGTCCATCCTCAACCTCGATCCGAGCGCCGCCACGAAATTCTCGATCACTACGCCCTAGTCAGCTAACCCTTTCTACGTGCAAAGGGCACCGGATAACGAGATGAGTATCCTACCGCTAATGAAGACATTCGGGTTTGGTATCGAATCGAGCAGTAATGCTAGTTTCGGTGAGAATACTCAAGATATGGACGCTCATGGGACGCCGTTTCTTGGTGCCGGAGAGCAGCCGCAGGCCGCTGTGGCTGCGGGTGCTGTGGTGGCTGGGTCATCGTCGTCGGGGCTAGTGGGGAGGAGACCCAATAGTTGGTCAACGAGTCAGAGACAGTCGAGAAAGAGGTAAGAAATTCAAACATTCAAAGGGTTGGGAACTTGATTGATGGGTTCACATATGCAATGGCGTACTTTTCCCTGCATGTGTTTTGTGATAGTGATATACTGATATGGAAACTACTACGGACCTATGAAGCATGTTCACATACACAGAATATTAGTAGTGGTAGAAGCATCATTTATGTATTTAAATTTTAATTTGATAGCTAATTGGTTGATGTTAATTGTGAATTGATTTGAAGGAGGGAGAGCAAAGGGACAAGGAGTGAATTGGTTGATGTTAATAGAATGATGTTTATGTTTCAGATAGGCAGTCCTATTGTCTTCTCTTGTTTTTTTATTTTTTTATTTTTATAAAAATTGTGCACCTAACATGTTTTAAGGACATTCTCTCATCCTCCATTGGCTTGGCTCTTGTTACAATTTATCTTTGGTGATCATGGGAGACTCTCCAGAATTCGAAAGCAGGATCTTTGTTATCTAAGCTTGATACCATTAAACATGACTATCTGGTTTCTCCAAGCGACATGTTACAAAAATGGAATGGTGCATGTTTTTACTTAGGGAAGTTTATGATTTTCCATCAGGGCGGTTAGTAGTATCTGAAATTGTTGGTTAATCTTTGTGTTGCATATGAATTTGTAGATAGTTGGAATTTCGTTTAGTTTGATGCCGTGCATGATTTGGTCTTCTGGCTGAACAATCTTTCAAGTGATCAGCAATTCATGATGTTGTATTATTCAAATTCTAGATACCATTAAACATGACTATTTGTTTTTGCAAGCAACATGTTATAAAAAGCCAAAGTTGCTTAGTTGAACTTTGGGCAGTTCATGATTTTCCAATGTTGCGGCGAGATGTATCTGAAATTGTATGTAAATCTCCGTGTTTCCATATGAATTAGTAGATAGTTTGGACCTTCTTCTGGGTTGACACAGGGCATGATTAGGTCTTCTGGCTGAATCTTATCTTTTGTCATGGCAATCAATTAATGGTGTTGTATTGTACTCATTCTAGTTGCTTTTATGTGTTATAATTTTGTTCAGCTTGTGTTTTTTTCCACACATTCAAAAACACTAAATGGGATGGGTAGTTGTGCGACATTTTCATCTCACTTTTCAATGTGCTTTTTGCTAGGTACATCATACTTTTGCAACCGCAGGCTCTGATGGCGCGTTCAATTTTTGGGACAAGAACAGCAAACAAAGACTGAAGGCATGCTTACTATGTTCTATGTTTTTGTTCATTCAACTGCTATTCAGTTCCATTTATTCATATGTAACATTAGGTGTTTTTTCTCTTCTGATATGTATGTTGTTATGTTGATTTATTTTTCAAGCTGTAGAGCTTTTTTTCGTAGTAATTTTTGCATGTTTCAGTACCCTTCATGAGTTCCATTAAATAGATAACTTTGTAGATTGCGGTAATGTTAAGCACTCTCACATGCTGATGCGATTCGAAGTGTTTTGGGGTTGATTTGACTGACACATCTATTAATCAAATTTTGGGGTTGACCTCACATGTGTGTGACTATGTTTCATCAAAAAAGTTATAAGATAAGGACTTGTATATGAACATATGGCGCAGCCCTCAATATTTTGCAGTTAGATTTTTATCTGCCTTTGGCCATAATTTAGGATCCTAAAATTGTCAGGATAAGTTATGATTATGAATATCTAGTATCATTTCTGATGAATTTGGTTGTTTTCCATCATTTTAAGAAGCTCTAGACATTTATGTTAAATTCCTCGCATATGTTAAATTTCCTTTAACTTCATTGACTTGAGATCATATATGAAAAGGTATGAATTAAATGAAGCCAAGGTTTCCAACAATTTCTGAGTTGCTTAAGTTCTGATCTTTTATTTATTTCCTGCAATTCATATCAAATGATTGGTGCAACTATTACTTTCTTGTCTGTTTTTTAGTTCTTTTGTTCCATATCCAGACATTTGGATCTGTGAGGTTGCATGCATAAAGAAACATTTGAGGTCAATGGAAATGAGAATTTAGATTGAAAAAGCCAATCGACCTTCTTGGGCTCTTAGCTTATCATGCATATTTTGCACCAATATAAAACTCTTACGTCGTAAACATCATATACCGTAATAGTTAATTATGTCTACAGTCCATGTTTATTTATCTTCAAAAGTCGTAGGTAGGGAGTACGTAAAATGAGAATTTTTCATTGGAAGCATCATATGGCATATACTGTGACATACAACTTATAATTATTCCTGAAAACTAGTTAGTAGGGAGAATGCCTATTTTTTTATCAGGGTGCATACAACTTAAGCTCATGGCATCAGAGATCAACTGAAAGTCTGAGTCATTATGAATATTGCTTATCTATATATCATGTACATATCATATTGGATAGTGGCAGATCCAAAACCAATGTTCAAACAATGTCAATTGTAGGGGTTACGATATTGCTATGCAGTGATTCTCAATTTGGTATCCATACAATGGGCCTAGTGAATTTTGTGTCGTTCATGTATTCAAATTAACTAACGTGTTCATTTTATAGCTTAAAATTATTTGAATGAGGTTGGGTCTTATAGCTTTTTGGGAGCTGTTGGTACTTATTGCTGCTAATCACTTCTCTCTTGATTACAACTCTGATTGCAAATAGCTTGGATACCCAAATGTTGAACTACCATCTTAAGTCACCTTACATCTTATTTGAACCTGGGATGATATCTTACTTCGGATCAATCTGAAGTGTTAATGTCAACATTATTTGAATATATTTTTGGAGACTGTATGAATATGTGAAACTTACTTATAGTCTTATATATGTCACCGTGGGAAATTATCTTACTATCTTGCAGTGCAGACTTTTGGCAGGATGTTATTGATATTGTTGCTAATTATTTTTTTCCATTTGCAAATAATTTCTTTTCCCAAGTAAAAAGACACCATGATTTTAAATGCATGAAGATACTGGCATTTGGGTTTTATCAAGACATCCACGAAACCTGTCTTTGGTTTGGTTTAATCATTTTCCCTTCAATTTGGGACATAAATATCACAGTTATACCGTTACTATTTTTGTAATCATCATCCGAAACTTTCCCAATGAAAATGGGTTACTGCTGCTTTTGGTGGAAAAAAAGGGTTTAGCTTTTGCAAGCTACTGCTGCTTTTGATATTTTGTGTTGGCCTCAAAACTTTGCCACTAAGGTAATAGAGTCTGAGAACTTATTAATAGGAACAAAATTAAAAGTTAATTTACCTCTCTACTCTGTGACGTAAATGTGACTTTCTTCTTTACATTTGTCAACTTCTTTCACTCTGTATATATGGCATTATTCTGAGTTAAGAATTTTATAACTGATAATTAATCCCTTAATAACTAAAGGGTTTAGCGGGAGCTATGAAGACTGTGTTGTGGTCCTGCTAAAAGGTGAGCAAGGTCTGTGAATCTGTTAGTTGTTTGTGTAATCAACTCATTATAGGATGCACTTGTTTGTGTTGATGATTGAAGGAGAGCAGAATGCAGAGGAGTTGGACAGGGTGAACCTCTCCAATGGTATCCTATCTATCTGCAGTGTATTGAGACTAAAAGATTGACAATTGCGAAGATGAAGTTTGCTTTCATAATGTTCAGGGACTGCAGAAGCAGAGTACAGAATCAATAAGGATGATAGCTACCATATTGGTATTCTAAACTTGAGTCCGTGGAGCATGGTGACCAAACTGAAGCTCAACATCTCATCGAAAATATACGATACCAGCGAGGCGACTAGTGTTTGTTCAACAGGCAGTGGGATATGCAAGCTCAAGCTCTCCTTTCTGAGTACTCAGTACATTGTGGTAACAACGCCGAATGGCGATGTAAGAGCAATCGTTTACATATTTTTTTTAAAACAAACTTTTCTCTCAGTTTACATGTTGATGAACATTGATCTCTAATTTGCTCCATGTACAGGGGCCCATAATGAGATGGAAGGTTCAAGTTTCTTTTGTTGCTCTATTGGTCTCTTACTTCGTCGTTGTAGGTCAGTGGTTTATAATATCATTATAGGGTATATTGGAAGTATTAACTATATGTAGTTGAAGTATTGGAATTTAGGTACCCGTAGCCTTATTTCAGATCAAGTATAGGCTGCAGATTGACCTTCGTGTTCAGCAAGTACTTCATATGTTCCTGAATAATGACATATATACAGAGTGAAAGAAGTCGACAAATCTAAAGAAAAAAGTCACATTTACGTCACAGAGTAGAGAGGTAAATTAACTTATTCTGCCAATAGTTCGCATTATTTCTTCATTTCCTGGATTCTTTGAATCTTTGTTTCTTCTTACTCGGGTGAAACATTTCTTCTACATCACAGCTGAGAAGTTACCTATATATCGTTTAACCAATTTTTTCCCTACTGGTTGGAAATAGGTGGTTATTCCTCTACATCAGCTGAGATCAGTCAATCCTTCGACAAGTAAAGTGAACCCGGCCGAAAAATACATCCAGATTGTGTCAAGTCTACAGGAAGACCAGCTTGGTGCCCGTGACATGCAGCCTTAGGATTGATGGCTATGAGAATATGCTGCTGCTGTTACTCGCTTAAAACCTTGTGAATTATGTTGTGATGTGATGTTGACAGAAATATTTCTTCTTGGTATGTGCATATCATATACTCGTGTACTCTTTGAATTGAAAATTTCTGGAAAATTCAGATATGTGCCATATTTGGGTGAAAATGGAGTAAGTGCTGTTGGGGTTTTCTTTGTATTCTCTTTCTCTCGACAGTTCTATCTCTTGCATATATGTTTTTGACGATGTTTTGAAAGACTGTTTTGTACTTGACAAGTTCATGCCATGGTTGGGTATGTAGGTTGTGATTTAAGTTACTATATGACCTACGTTTGAAAGGCTGCATTTCAATTTGGTTCTATGTATTAGCCACGGCCAGTCCGTGGCTAATGAGTATTAGCCACAGCCAGTCCGTGGCTACGATGTATTAGCCACAGACTAGCCGTGGCTAATGTTTAATTTTTTTTAAAAAAAAAAAATAGTAAACCACTTAGATAGCGCTTAAAAAAGCGCTATCCAAGCTACCATAGCGGTAGCTTGGATAGCGCTTTTATAAGCGCTATCTTAGTAAACCACTACGATATCGCTTATAAAAGCGCTATCCAAGCTACCATAGCGGTAGCTTGGATAGCGCTTAAAATCGCTATCCAAGTGTAAAAAAAAGCGCTATGCAAGCATTTTTTTGTAGTAGTGGGTAGAAATGGCGAAAAGCTACTCATCTGGGAAGGAATCTCGCAATGGAATGGTAGGCGACTCTGTTCCCACCGTCAATCTAGAAAGGTGATCTGCGACATTGTTTTCAACTCCCTTCTTATCCTTGATCTGAATATTGAATTCCTGCAAAAGAAGAATCCATCGTATGAGTCTAGGTTTAGCATCCTTTTTAGATAAAAGATATTTCAGTGCAGCATGATCTGTAAAGATGAGAATAGGTGAGCCCAATATATAGCTTCTGAATTTCTCCAATGCAAACACCACTGCCAGCAACTCTTTCTCCGTAGTAGTGTAGTTCCGTTGTGCTTCATTCAAAGTTTTACTGGCATAATAGATAACACAAGGAACTTTCTCTTTCTTTTGCCCAAGCACTGCCCCCATCGCGTAGTCACTTGCATCACACATGATTTCAAATGGCATACTCCAGTCTGGAACCTGCAAAATAGGGGAGGAGACAAGTGAGTTCTTTAATTTATCAAATGAAACTTGACACTCTTGTGTCCATATGAAATCAGCATTTAAAGTTAATAAGTGGCAGAGTGGGCGGGAGATGGCGTTGAAATCCTTTATGAATCTTCGATAAAATCCTGCATGGCCTAGAAAGGATCGTATGTCCTTGACGCATTTAGGTGTAGGCAACTTCTCAATCACCTCAACTTTTGCTCTGTCTACCTGAATACCTGCTTTGGAGACTAGGTGTCCGAGAACCAAACACTCAGTTGTCATGAAATGACACTTTTCCCCGTTTAACAGCAGGTTCTTTTCCTGGCACCTGTGCAAGACAAGAGCTAAGTTAGATAAACAATTTTCAAATGAAGTGCCATATACAGAGAAATCATCCATAAACACTTCCATAATCCTCTCAACCATATCGCTAAAGATACTCAACATGCAACGCTGAAAAGTAGCAGGTGCATTGCATAGTCCAAAAGGCATTCTCCTAAAAGCAAAAGTTCCAAAGGGGCAAGTGAAGGTAGTCTTCTCTTGATCCTCTGGAGCAATCTCTATCTGATAATAGCCAGAATAACCATCTAGAAAACAATAAAATTCGTTACCTGCTACTCTTTCCAAGATTTGATCAATGAAAGGTAATGGAAAGTGATCTTTTCGTGTTTTAGCATTTAACTTTCTGTAATCAACACACATCCTCCAACATGTGGTGGTCCGCATCGGTATAAGCTCATTACTCTCATTTCTTACCACTGTGAGGCCTGATTTCTTCGGAACCACCTGTATGGGGCTAACCCATCTGCTGTCTGAAATAGGATATATTATACCTGCAGCAAGTAACTTAAGAATCTCCCCCTTAACAACCTCTTTCAATGTAGGATTTAATCGACGTTGCATCTCACATGTAGGTTTGGCATCATCCTCAAGATAAATATGATGAGTGCAAATTAAGGGATTTATACATGTAATGTCCGCAATAGACCATCCAATGGCCCCTTTGTGTTCCCTAAGCACATCAAGCAAAGCACATTCTTGTTCAGGCGTGAGTTTAGAGGATATTACCACAGGGAAGGTCTCCTCCTTTCCAAGGAAAGCGTATTTCAAATAGTCTGGCAGAGGCTTCAATTCCAACTTTGGGTGCTCAATCTCTGAAGGTTGTTGTGGTGGCAATTCCACTGGCAATGTCTCGAACTTTGGCATCCATGCATCCCTTGATCTTTCATTTTTGCCCTGCACAAAATAGGATTCATCAATATCGACGGAATTATAATCAATAAAATTGGACGAACATTCATAGTTAGCGTCAAAATAGCCTTTGATTAAGCTCTCAATAAAGCATACCTCTTTCACGTCATCAACATTCGCAGGTAACTTACATGATTTAAAAATGTTCAGCTCAAGTTTCATGTTACCAAAGCTTATCTTCAATTGGCCATCCCTACAATTTATCATAGCATTGTAAGTTGCTAGGAATGGACATCCTAATATAATCGGAGTGCAATTACCTGATTGTGGCCCATGAATATCAAGGACGATAAAGTCCACGGGATAATAGAATTTGTCAACCTGGACCAACACATCCTCCACGCATCCTCGTGGGATTTTTACCGACCGGTCTACTAACTGTAAAACCACAGGTGTCGTCTTCAGCTCCCCCAATCCTAACAGCACATAAACAGAGTAAGGCAAAATGTTAACACTAGAACCCAAATCAAGTAAAGCATCTCCAAATTTCTTAGTTCCTATAATGCATGGGATAGTAGGAGAACCTGGATCCTTATATTTAGGGGGAGTGTCATGTTGTACCATTGCACTTACCTGTTGTGTTAAGAATGCTTTCTTTTTCACATTTAGACTCCGCTTTACAGTGCATAGCTCCTTCAGAAATTTAGCATATGCAGGCACTTGGTTGATTGCATCAAGTAATGGGATATTAATTTTTACCTGCTTGAAGATATCTCTTATCTCTGCCTAATACCTGTCTTTTGATGGTGGAGCAAGTCTGTGTGGGAATGGAGCTGGAGGTACATATGGTTCTGGCTCTTTTTCTGCTACCTCTTCCTCAACCTGCAAACTTTCATGTGCTTGTGCCTCCTCTTTCTCTTCAGCTGGTTGTTCATGTCTAGGCATTTCTGGTTTTTCAATTTCACGTCCACTACGCAATGTAGTCACTGCCTGACATGGTTTGACGTTGTTTCCTGAAAAATAAGAAGAAGGATTCGTATTAGGATTTGCATTAGGCTGAGCAGGTAATTTACCTTTGTCTTGTGATGCTATAAATCTCGAAATAATTTCAGTGAGCTGTTGTTGCATCTGAGCCATCTGTTGAACTGCAGCAGTGAGACTCTGAATTTCATTGTTCTGCTCCCTTTTTCCTTGATAATTGGAGTGGTTGGGATGGTAATAGGGAGTGGATGTCTGCTGCTTCTGCTGATATGAAGCACCTCCTTGGTTTGATGGGTTCTTCCAATTGGTGGTGTAGCCTTGATTTGCCACCCAATTCACCTCTGATTCTGGATTTCTGCCCAATTCTTTAATTGCTGGGATCAGTGGGCAGACGGTAGTATCGTGAACTGGCTTCTCACATATGACGCAGTATGGCTCTGATGTGACTGCCTTTGCTGCTCTGAGATCAATATTTTGTAGCTTTTGCGTCACCAATGCCTCCACTTGTGCCATCAATGCATCTTCAGGCTTCAAATCCTGCAAGCCACCTTTTGTTTGATGTGTAGACATGGACCTGTCAAATTCTGAAGGTGGATCCCATCTTCTTGCATTCTCTGCAATGTTCTCCAAATATGCCCAAGCCTCCGTCGGGGTCTTCTCAAAGAAAGCTCCATTGCACATCATCTCTACATATTGCTTCGTATTCGGCTGCAATCCATCGTAAAAGAATCCAATGGTGCGTCCCTTGTCAAAACCGTGATGTGGGCACGCCAACAGAAGCTCCTTAAATCTTTCCAAAGTTTGATCGTATGCTTCAGTTTCCTTCTGCGAAAAAGACATGATATGCCTCTTTAAAGCTTGAGTCCTGGCCAAAGAAAAGAATTTTTTCAGAAACTCAGTTTGCATGGTTAGCCAAGAAGTAATAGATCTAGGAGGCAATGCATTGAACCAATTCTTTGCCTTGTCTTTCAATGAGAATGGAAAAAGTTTAAGATAAACAACATCATTACTAACTTTTCCATCCAACTGTGTAGAGCATGCTTCTTCAAACGTTTTAATATGCAAGTAAGGGTTTTCCCTATCCTCTCCATGGTAAGAGGGAAGGATCTGGATCACCCCAGCTTTAAGCGAAAAAGAATGAGCACCCTCAGGCAAAACAATACATGATTCAGAAGCAACTCAAGTGGGCATATAAGTAGCACTCAATGGTAATTCTTGTGGGTGTACCAGAGGTTGTTCGTTATTATTAGCCATGTTTTCAATTCTTATCAATCTGTGTGAAGTGGAGGTCCTATGCCACATAAACTAGCAAATAGATATATTTTTTTGTTTTCAATAATAAAACTAAGCTATAAAGTGGAAGGATCTCACCGAGTACTCCTCTGAAAAGCTGAAAATGTGGATCAAAGATACCGTTGTCCCCGGCAACGGCGCCAAAAACTTGCCTCTCTCAAAACAATGTGAGCTTTACTCCCAAGCGCAGGAGATCGTGCAAGTAGTACCTGGAGAGTCCAGAGTCGAATCCTCGGGACAAGTCGACCTGAGATAACACAAATTCAACTAATCAAATAAAATATACGGTTAAGAAAACAACCACCTTTGTGAAGGTGAAGAATAGTGTAAGGATTTGTTGCAAAGAAAGTGGTTCTTACAAGTATTACGGTATCACGAAAGTTTGGTATTCAATGAGACAAGTATGCTACGGTTGTGAGTTCATTAGGAGTTTATAGTCGCTGAAATTTCACGTCTTTTAATATCACACAACGCTTCACCCGGTCAAGGTGTGAAGGCGTCGGAAGATAAATCGATGAAAACTGGTCAAAATAGCCTTAAACGTATTACTAGCAATGTTGATTTCATTAAACAATAATCGCAGCGATAAGTTCAGATTAGAGAACACAAATTGGCTAGCCTTATCAGGGCCTAGCCATAGGGCACATCAACAATATCGACAATAAGCAAATACCCAACAAATACGTTGTAGAAATCAACATAACTAGCAATTTTGACATGATAATAGGGCTAAAGACATGAGATTTAGCAACTACATACTCCTAACTACATCACAACCATAGCACAAAGAGATTAGCCACGCATGGTGCAATAAAAATCAGATTTGATAGCAAAATACATCGTTTAGGTAGCAAAATACAAAGAAATACACCAAATACGGGGTATAAGTTCAAGAAATTGTCACCAAATCTCCACTTTAGAACCCAAAACTCTCTGAGAATAGGAAGAACAACCTCTGGAAATTTTCATAATTTTATCCTGGAGAAATACGCACAGTAGCCGCTCCAAAAGTCCCAAAATACGCCAGAATACCCCCAAAACCCTAGGAATACGCTTATATAATAGCATTGCGGGTTTGGGGGCTTAACGGGTCTGAACCCGCTTCTTTTTCGCGCCCGCACCCATCATCCCCGAGCGGCGCAAATGGTAGCCGTTGGATCATGCGGGATTCGCCCACAGAGCGACACGTGTCGATCCTTATCGGATCTTCGCCGCCGCGCGCCCAAACCCGCTTCCTCGTCGCTTCGGGATGGATGTTGACCGTCCGATCGACTCCGCTTTGCATCTCGACCGCTCGTTGCAGCGTTAATCTGATATTGATTCGAAATTGATTCGACCGTTGGATCGTAATCCAACGGTCACGATCGCGCTCTTCGATTCGCCTGCGGCTTGATGCGTAGCCGTTCGATTATCATCGTGCGGGCGATATGCAACCACGTCGCCCCGCCTTCGCTTTCGATCCCGCCTCGTTCCCGGCCGTTGGATGAGAATCCAACGACGCTCAACACGCCACGTCGCCCGCTGTATTCGTTGTGATCTGCTCTTTGCTGCGGGCCGTCGGATGAAGATCGGACGGCTTATAATATGCCACGTGGCCCGCATTTTGGTCGAATACGAAATCGTATTTCAGCGCGTATTTGCGTATTTTCGACCGTATTTCTCCATTTAAATGGTATTCTGCATTCAATAAATCACAGAAATTAGCACAGATCTCAGAAAAATACAAATAAATAGTCGTTGGAATTGTGAGATCGAGACCAAGCTATGAAAAATATAAAAATGCAGAAATACTCAATAGAATTCATGTTTTGTGCACAAATCAAGTAATTTCTCTAATAAATGATGATATTAAAAATACGAACGTATTAGAGACCAATTAAGCATCATATGAACACAAAATAGGAATAAATGGGGGTTTAATATGCAATATTCAACCCAATTCATAGATTAGTTCTCTAGCTGCGCCCTCAACCATGGACTCGTCCATACACGAGTCTTGGAAGCCATGTAGATGATAAGGGGAAAGACTAAACTCCTCTGAATCGCTATCATAGTCACAGGTCCACTGCACATGCATCACCATCTCCATTATGCCTGGATGGTAAGTAGATAATTGCTAGTTGGAGGAAGATGTTAGTGGCAAGGCAGATAAAAAAAGAAAGAGAATGAAAATGGTGGGAAGGTAAGAAATGATAAGAGTGCTAGCAGACTTCACAAAATAAAAACAAACTGAGATAAAAACACTATTTCCATCCCCGACAACGGCGCCAAAAACTTGACGCACACGTAACCTACACCTAGGATCCACCAGGCGGTGTCACGATCGCCGGGCGTAATATGGCCCCTAGGCTACGATTTCGGGCTCAATCCGCAAGCGAACGGTGTCGAGTTATAGTATAAAAGATTGTCGAATCCCATAGGGACGGAGATAGTGTAAATAGGTTCTCAGTTGTTTCTAAGTGTAGAAGTGAGGTAGCTGTCGGAGTGAAAGATTTGGTTGATTGTTGTTGTGATATCAATAAAAAGAACTAGGGCTTTAGGGATCACCACTAGGATCGTCGAGGGTTAATGTAGGATAGGATCCTTACATTTCATTAGGGTTAGGGAATTAATCCTTCAATTCGTACCACTCTCGTGTGTTAGAATTGTGTGGTATTTTGGTGGCTCTTGTTGACGCAATGGCGGTAGCCGTCAACGTAGCGGCATAGTTCGTCGATGGATCCCCTCAAGGTGCGAGCCGGGCATGGTCACGTGCCTTGGTTGGATCCATCGATTTCCCTATTCGAATCCCTAGATACCCATTAAGCACATCAAATTCCATAGACCATGGGCATGATCTCAGTACGGGTTATCTAAGGATTCGATAGGATCTACTGAAATACAACCCTAAATCCCCAATTCAACCTAGGGATCCAGATCTACATTTTCCCTCTAAAATCCTAGGGCTAACCCATCAACCCTAGAATAGATCTACTCAGACATCGCAATAGAAACGCACAAAGGCATCAATTTCACAGAAGAAAACAACCTAGCAATTGAAAGATTGGGGCTAAAATAAACTTACATCGAGAATGAACGAAGAACAGATCCAGACAAGAACAAAGGCAATAATCTTCGATAATCAATCCAAAATTGCTACAAAAATTAATCCAAAGATCCGTACAAAAATCGCCGAGCTCAGCCGCCAAAAAATCCCTAACAAAAGCTCAAGTGAAGTCTCCATGCGTCCGTCCCCAATCGCGAGCCTTCAGCGCTGCCAAAATCATGTGCATCGCACTCGTTCAAATCTTTCCAGAAATGCCCTTGGAAGTGCCGACCGAGTAGGTGACTCGGTCCAAGCAGCATCTGCTCGGTCAGTGGCTCGGCCCGTGTAAGTGAGCTGCTCGGCTGCTTAGAGAATTTGAAATCGTGCTACCTGGACCGAGTAGGACTCTGCTTGGTCCGAGTAAGATCGGCTCGGTCTGATACTCGGGCTCTACTCGGGCGCTGCTCGGGCTGTCAAATCTGAGGTGGCTCGACCGAGCAGATGAGCTACTCGGTCCGAGTCTGCCCGTATCCGTCGCTGCTGTAATTGACATGGCTCGGTCCGAGCAGTTGAGCTGCTCGGACCAAGCAATTTCTGGGAAATGCTGCAGCAAGCTTCTGGGCTTCTCTCTCTGCTCTCTCTCCCTCTTCTCTCCTCCAATGGCTCCAAAAACGCGGCAAACTCCTCCAGAGCCCTGCCAATGAGGTCATGAGCACGTTGGATGTGTCCATACCCGAGCGGGGGTCCAAATCGCTCCAAAATCCCTGAAAAATTCTCGAAACACTACGAAACTAGAAAATATCGTCAGAAATGCAGAATCGTAGTAAAAAGTGGGATTTGGATGCGAAAATGATATGAAATGCGATGAGATAATGATATGAAAATGATAGAAAATATGGACACATCAGTCACTCGGCTGAGTGACCCTTGTCACTCGCCCGAGTGACAAACCCTGTAAAATAACAGTAAGTTCGGGGTTTTTAGGGGTCTGTCTCTCAGGGTGACTCGGCCGAGTAGTCTTCTTCGTTCGGCCGAGTGAGCAATCATGCTCGGCTGAGTGGGCTTCCTCTGAAATTCCAGTAAGTTGGCAGCTTCTTTGGACGAATTCTCTATACTACTCGGGCGAGTAAGCTTTCTCACTCGGCCGAGTAGACTTCCTTACTCGGCCGAGGAAACATCTGAAATTTGCTGTGCATATCTGTTTCCCTCTGGCGAGTGTGATCCTTCACTCGGCCGAATGAGCAGTCTTGCTCGACCGAGTGAGGTGCTCCTGAGCTCCTTTCTTCTCCTTTTCGCCTCCTCGTTGATCCTATGAAATTCCTTCTTCTTCCGCTCATCCTCTATCGCTGATAAGTCCTCCAATAAGACGTGGGTGACACTCTGAAGTGCGTGAAAATCCTCCGATCTTATTTTTGCTCCAAATCACTCCATATTTCCTGAAATACGACAAAAACAAGAAATAATGAAAAGCATCGCAATAACGACGAATAATCGTGAAAAATGCAATAAGTGCGATCAAAACGTCATGAAAACATGCAAAAAAGGTGTAAAATATGGAGTGATCAATAACTCCTATAAAACACTTAATAACAAGATCATCCAAGAAAAGACACAATGATCCATCATACAAAAGCCAACACTAAAAACAAATTTAAGCGCTCAGCCAATGAGCTTCATTTATCATTAATAGATGTGTAAATTTTGAATGGCAAACTTGTAAGTAAGCAAAACATTGTATTATGTTTTTCAATATTTGAAGCAACAATTGGTAACTAAAATTATTTATGAAAATCTACTGGTTTCCAACAAATACTAACCTAATTTTGAACACTCTTGTTGCTCTCTTGCTTGGGATGCTGTAATTGGATCACATGGCCCAGCCTGTAGAAATGATAACTACTTGTTAATACACTTTATAATTATAATTCAAGAAAAATATCAGCTTGCAAAGAGCTACATGTTGCAAGTACATATAAACCCTGGAGTTAGATGAAGCTTGACTACAACATAATTTGCCATTCAAATCTGGTAAACACTATATCCATTTGTCTCCTACAAGGATATCATCATTAATCATTGCAGTGGCATTGGACAATTTTGGGGAATCTTCTGTCAACAATTCTCATATGAATATTTATTCAGTTTGTTTCTACAAGAGGCTATGTTTAATTGAGGCAGGATTCCCCTTGGTGTCATAGAAAGCTCAATATTCTCAAATAGATATGTGTATCATAATTTCTTCAGAATCATTCTTCAATTAGGTAGAGTTCTAACACAAGTGGGGGGAAAAAAATTCATAACCTGCAGGCAATGCGTGTAACCTTAGGCTATCCCTCTTCATTACATTAACAAATCAAAAGAAGTGCCATATTAGACTGCCCGCAAAATTCATATTCTGTAACCTGCAGGCAATGCGTGTTCAATATCACAAAAATATTCATGTCTGTCTTACCCTAAGGCCTCAAATGTCTACCAAAAGCTGTCATTGTAGTAAGTTTATATTAACTTTATTTACCACACAGTTGCTGGCTTGTAACCTGATGAGGATGAATAGATAAATATGGAACAAACTAATCTGAAATTGAAATAGGTAACAAACAAATGATGAATATACATATCAATAGTACAGAACTTATTCTCTTTAGTAAATAAATTTTTTGGGGCTTAATAAAAGAAGATACTACACTCAGTCAGATCACATGAAATTCTTTGGGGAGATGCACATGGATGCATGAAATTAGCTTTGTTACTCAATAATTAAGCATACCTCTTTGACCAGATTGCTAAAGGATGACACACCAAGACAACCTATAGCATTCCAAACTAAATATGACTTCTTCTCATTTAACCAGCTGCTTGTATCTATAACAAATCTGTTGTATATAAAAAACTACATGCATTATTAAGTAGAATCGATTAGAAACATACCTTCTTCCATTGCATGTAAATTACAAGATCATTACAAAAATTAATACAAATGCATACAAACAACTTCGGCCCTACTCAAACTCTGCAGTAACATTGGCCCTCGCAACAAACAGTGAATCATCATCTGGAAATACCACATCTGAAATTTGAGCTTGATTAATCTCGTTATCATAAGGCAAGCTAGCATCCTCTTCACCCATATAGTATAAGTCTCTTGGTTTTACATGAATAGGAATACTCCACCCTTTGTCAGCTTTGTCCTCTACATAAAATGCCAATTAATCTATGAAAATATTACAGACAACGTCAATAGCTGCAAAAAATTCCGATAATAACCTTGCAGTAGACAGAAAGTCGTACTCGCGTGGATCTTAAACGCCTGGATAATGTTGCGATGGACTTACTTCTCTATTTCATTGGAACTCACATTCCTTTTATGATTCCTCATTTTCGTCGTCATGTTGCGTCGAAACTGACTATACATTCAGAGATGAAAACATCAAAATGATTTGTCACATCTACTATAATAAAATTAAAATGGATCAATGTCTACTTACTTAATAAAATCTTCTACTTAAGGGCAATTAATCAATATGTGGCAATGTGCTTGTAGGAGTTTTATATCACATAATCTAACAACTGTACCATCTCCAACTGGTTTACCCACGGAGGAAACAAGTTTAAACTTGCTTCAGGAAGCATAGGGTCATCATCCACATGCTCCCTACGATTGAATCTAGTCTCAATATCAGCCTCCAAGTAGCTCGAACAAAAGGTCAGACATTCTTCAGAGAGCCATCCCTGAGCAATGGAGCCTTCAGGTTGGGCTCTATTACGAACAAATTGTTTCAATTTTCCTAAAACCCTACATTCACATCAATGGATAAGTGTATGATCAAGTAATAAAACCAAAAAAATCAATGGTTTGCATATGAAACTTACCTTTCCATAGGATACATCCATCGATAATGGACATGACCTCCAAGTCTAACTTCATAAATCAAATGAATTGTTAGATGCACCATAACTGTGAAGTATGACGGTGGAAACAACATCTCCATATGGCACAAGGTCAGCGCAATACGTTCTTGATGTTTGCTCAATTCAGCAGGATTGAAAACTTTAGAACACAATTGTTTGAAGAAGTAACCTAAATCAACCAATACAGAAGACACCGCACGAGGTAAAATGTTCCTAATAGCCAGAGGCAACAACTCCTGCATAAGGATTAGAACCATGGTTCTTCAGTCCAAATAATATACGTTGCGCAAGGTCAATGCATCTAGGAAAATCACTTGAGTAACCATCTGGAACAATGACACATTTCAAAGTCTCAAGGGATGTGTCAATCTCTTGCCTTTTCATTGTGAACAATGCTGCTGGACAAGATTTTCCATCCTCTTTTAGCCAAAGTTCCTTTTTAATACCCAATTTTTGCAAGTCTTTTCGAGCCTCGAAATGATCTTTCCTTTTTCATCTATCATTTATCAATGTGAACACCACATTATCACATACATTCTTCTCAATATGCATCACATCAAGATTGTGACGCAATAAATTAGACTCACAATATGGAAGTTGGAAAAATATACTTCTCTTTTTCCATTGCTTTGAAGCTTGATCAATATTTGCTCTCTTCCGCGTTCTGCTTTCAGTAGTACTACTAGTTGATGAACGTTTTCCAAAGGAAAATTCTATATTCTCCATTTGATTCAAACTCTGACCCGGATAATAATGTAGGCGGATCCATGTCTTCTAAATGTCCATCAAAACGAAGACGATTCAACCGGAACTTATGGCCTTGCCTCAAAAATTGACGATGACCCATGAAACACCACTTCCTACTACAACCTAAATAAAGAGGAATTTGATCAAAATAACATGATGGACAAGCATAACCAGTGTGTGTATTCCAACCTGAAATATTTCCAAGCCCTGGGAAGTCACTAATAGTCCACAATAGAGCTGCCTTCAACACAAACACCTCATTTTTATATGCATTATATGTCTCAACCCCTTTTTCCCATAATTCTTTCAAATCGGCAATTAAAGGTTGCAAATAGATATCAATATACTTTCCAGGCATTTTCTTTCCAGAAATCAACATAGAAACAATGAATTCAGTCGACCTTATGCATATTGATGTGTCCACATTTTATACTATTTTCATATCATTATTCCATTGCATCTCATGCCATTTTCGCATCCCAATCCCTCATTTTACTACGACATTGCATTTCTGACGATTTTTTCGAGTTCGTAGTGTTTTGTCAGTTTTCAGGGATTTTGGAGCGATTTGGGACTCCACTTGGGTGTGGACACATCTGACGTGTTCATGAGCTCATCAGCGAGGCTCTGGAGGAGTTCGCCACACTTCTGGAGCCATCGGAGGAGAAGAGAGAGAGAGCAGAGAGAGAGAGAGCCCCCCAGGAGCCTCTGTAGCATTTTCCCAGAAAATGCTCAGTCCGAGCAGCTTAGCTGCTCGACCGAGCCATATCAGATTGAGAAGAGAGCTGACACGGGCTGACTCGAACCGAGCAGCTCATCTGCTCAGTCGAGTATCATTAATTTTCACAAGCCAAATCAAGCCATGACGCGGCCTGAGCAGCCGACCGAGTCGACCCCTACTCGGGCCGAGTAGAGCCTACTCGGTCCGGGTAGGCTGAGCAGCGACTTTGATTTTCTATAGTGCGCGGTCGAGTAGCTTCTCTACTCGGGCCGAGCCCCAGAACGAGCAGCCTATTGCTCGACCGAGTCACCTACTCGGTCGACAACTCAGGGCCATTTTTGGAATATTTTGAAACGGCCGTGATGCGCGCGATCTGGAGCAACTGAAGGGAGGAGCTGTGCGGGCGACGGAGGGGAGCTTTTCATTAGGGAGTTTTTTGAATAGTTTTGGACAGAGGAGCTGGGCAATTTTTGTAGGGATCTTTAGACTTATTTTTGTAAGAAATTTTTGGATCAAACACTTGGAGGTCATTGCTTTTGTTCTTCTCTCCGTTTGCGTATTGGAATTCGATTTTTTTCTGGATCTATTGTTCGTCTATTCTCGTTGTAAGTCTTTTAGCCCTAATATTTTGATTGCTATAATGTTTTCTTCTTTGGAATTGATGTGTTTATCTACCACTATTACGATGTGTGAGTAGATTTACTCTAGGGTTGATGGGTTAGCACTAGGACCCGAGGGGAAGATGTAGATTAGGATCTCTACGTTGAATTTTGGATTTAGGGTTGTATTTCGGTAGATTCTATCGAATCCGTAGATAACCAGACTGAGATGATGCCCACGGTCTATGGAATTGATGTTCTTAAGGGATATCTAGGGATTCGAATAGGGAAATCGATGGATCCAACCAAGGCACGAGACCATGCCCGGCTTATGCCTTGAGGGGATCCATCGACGAACTATACCGCTACGTTGACGGCTACCGCCATTGATTCAACGTGAGCCACCTAGATACCCCGCAATTCTAACCCGTGAGAATGGTACGAATTGGGGGATTAATTCCCTAGCCCTAATGCAATGTAAGGATCCTAACCCAACATCAACCCCCAACGATCCTAGTGGTGATCCCTAAAGCCCTAGTCCCTTTTATTAATATTACAACAACAATACCCAAACCAAATCCTTTACCCCGATCGCTATCCTACTTCAATACTTAGAAATAAACTGAGAACCAATTGACACTATCACCGACCCTGTGGGATGAGACATCGTATATACTATAACTCGACACAGTCTGCTTGCGGATTGAGCCCGAAATTGTAGCCTAGGGGCCATACTACACCTGGCGATCGTGACACCGCCAGGTGGATCCTAGGTGTAGGTTACGTGTGCATCAAGGTTTTGGTGCCGTTGCCGGGGCCGGCAATAGTGTTCCATCTTAGTTTGTTTTTATTTAGTGAAGTTTGCTCGCATTCCGATCATTTCTCACCCTTCCATCATTTTTATTCTTTTTATTTATTTCGGTGCTACTGACGGTATTTATTTGAGTTTTTTTGGTGCATGAACACCCGTTACAAACGGTCTACTAGAGAATTATTATTCGATCCTGAGATCGAAAAGACAGCCAGGGCTTTGAGAGCCTCTAGTAGAAGTTCATCTCCAGCCGCTCAGATGGAAGAAAATCCTCCTCCTCCTCCTCCTCCTCGCATCGGGTCCATCAGGGACCACATGAAACCTTCTTTTGGGAACAACTCCTCCATCCTTAGACCGCAACTTACGGCAACGACCTTCGAGCTCAAGACGTGGTTGATTAATCTAATGCAGCAGGATCCCTTCCACGGGCATCCTCATGAAAATCCCAACCATCACATTGACTCCTTCCTGGCAAAGTGTGATACGTTCAAGGCGAAGGACGTCAGTGATGATGCTGTGAAGCTGCGGCTTTTTCCGTTCACCTTAAGGGACAAAGCCTCATATTGGCTCTGGGCCGACCCTCCCAACCATTTTACCACATGGGAGAAGCTCGAGCTTGCTTTTGTGGATAAGTTTTATCCACCCTCGAAGACGGTCCGGATTCGTGGGGCCATTTCTAACTTCAAGCAGCTCCTACAGGAGTCACTTTACGAGGCATGGGAGAGGTTCAAGGACCTCCAACACCAGTGTCCTCTTCATGGAACGAGCCCTGGGATTTGGTGTAAAGCTTCTACAACCGGCTCCAGCCTAGCACCGAGATGATCATCGATGATGCGACGCAGGGCGCCCTACTTGATAAGTCTCCTGAGGAGGCTATAGATCTATTGGAGCACATGGCAGCCAACACGCAGCAGTGGAACGATGAACGGACCGTGGTGACCCAGACTCCCGAGGTCAAGGTCGCTAGCTACTTTGTTTCTCACATCAAGACCTTGTGCAAGCAAGTGGCCTGCATTGAGATGTGTCTAGACTCCATCCCCGCTTCTCATAGTACATCATATCATCCTGCAGAAGAATATGTAGATCCGGAATATATCCCTATTGAGGGCCACTATGAGGGTGCTGAGACATTCGAGACCATACAGTACGTCCAAGGGGAGGGACGGAATCAGTGGCAGCATCTTGCCCCCAGGAATCACCCGGGGTTTTCCTATGGAAACCCAAGTGGAGGGCTGTAACCTTCGTAATTTCAGAGACCGCCAGCTCCTCCTCAGCAGCAGCAGAGCCAGCAGTAGGGCGGCTTTAGGCCAGCTGGGCCATACAGGCCGCTGGGATATCAGTTCAACCGGCCGCCTCAGCAGAATTTTGCGCCGGCTCCGCCCAAGTCGAATCTTGAAGCCACAATGGAGACCTTCGTGAGCGGCCAGATCCGCTTTAATCAGGACACATCGAACCAATTCAAGAATATCAATTCTTCGCTCGATGAACTGAGGGGGCAAATGTCACAGCTGCTGAAGAATCAGGGGAGATTGCCTTCCCAGCCGGAGACTAACCCTAGGGCTCAAGCCAATGCCGTGGTTTCAGTGACCACACATGGAGGACGGGTGACTGACCCCGTCATGGTCCTAGTGCTTAATAAGGAAAAGATCACCATTGAAGAAGCTGTTGATGACAGCAATAGAGTCGATGCCACTGAAGGGCCTGTCACTATTGAGGAGAAAGCGGATGCACCTACCGTCATACCTACTACGACGCCGCCTCCCGTTGATGCATCTAAGGGCAAAGTCCCCAGACCTCCTCATCCATACCCACAACGGCTAGCACTAGACAAATTGGAGAAGAAGTACTCCAAGTTCATGGAGTTATTAAAGGGAATCCAGCTGAACATTCTGTTCATGGACGCCATTACCGAGATCCCGATCTACGCTAAATTTCTAAAGGATCACATCACGGGGAAGAGAAGGCCCGAAGAAATCAAGTTATTGGAGGATTCTACCTCCATTATCAAAAATCACCTCCCCCGAAAGCTGCCGGATCCGGGGAGCTTTACCGTGCCGTGCTCCATTGGAGGGATGCCGATCAACAGGGCTTTGATTGACTTAGGGGCTAGCATCAGCCTGATGCCCCTCTCCATCTTCAAAAGACTCCAGAAGGAAAGTGAGCTGGAACCAACGAGCATGTCCATCCTGCTCGCCGATCATTCTATCACCTACTCGGTGGGAATAGCGAGGGACGTCATCCTACAAATACCTCCAGGGCTATGTGTTCCAGTCGACTTCATCATCATGGACATGCCTGAGGGAGGGAGCTCTCAACTCATACTCGGCCGCCCCTTTATGGTGACGGCCGGTGTTCTGATAGACATCCGGGAAGGGACCCTCTCTCTCAAGTAGGGAATATTGAAGCTGAGTTCCAGCTACAAAAGCCGATGAGGGAGCGATCCCATGTAGAAGTGGCTAGTTATCTGGAGCTTCACGAAGAAGAAGCAATTGAACATTTTATTGCCGAGGGGGTCTTGAAGGACCCAATGAGGACAAGCATTGACGACGACGGCGACCCAACCTACAATAAAGCGGTCGCCGCGTACATCTAAGTGTTGGATGAGGAGTTTCTACGTCGTTCATCAAATCATCAAGGACCAGGGACAATATGCTACATGGAGGAGAATCGTGAAGTAGGCGGAGATCAAATGCCGCCGGATTGCACCATCACGGAGATTGACGCGCGACCACCACGCGCACCAAATTAAAACTGATATATTCGAGGGAGCCGAGCTCACGACTGAAAACGAGCGCTTATTGGGAGGCAACCCAATTTCGTAAACTTTGGATTTTCTTTTTCCTATTTTTGTTTTTTATTTTGTATTTTTTAGACAAAACCACAAAAATCACAAAAAATTGATGAGTTCGTACTTTATGTAGGACGGACAATTGGGGGTATGCATATGGACATTATAAACGGAAGGAAGCTAGAGGAGAACATCAAATTCGAAGATTTGGGGAGAAATCAAAGAAAATGAAGAAGGACAGGAGACACAGGAGACTCGACCGAGTAGCTTCCTTGCTCGGTCGAGCAGCACAGACACGGAAACAGGAATATATGGTGCGGCCCGAGCAGCTTCCTGCTCGGTCCGAGTAGAAATCAACTCGTTCCAAGCATTATACTACTCGAACGAGTACTACAGGCTATCGAGTTTAAGGAGAAAACGTCACTCTGTCGACCAGGACAGAATATTATTGGCCCGGCCCGAGTAGGAATCGACTCGGACCGAGCAATCCATTACTCGGTCGAGTACAACAGGCCTTCAAAGTTGAGGAGAAAACGTCACTCTGTTGACCTGGACAGAATATTATTGGCTCGGCCTGAGTAGAAATCGACTCGGACCGAGCAACAAGCTACTCGGTTGAGCAGTCAAGGGAGTATTCGAATCAAAAATTTTCATTGACCCGGTCGAGCAGCCGAGCTGCTCGGACCGAGTCGGTTCGGGTTTCAAACCCAACCCGATTCACTTCCTTTTTAATCTCACCGTTAATTTTTTTACCCTAAATCTAAAATTTTACCCCCCGATCTCCCTTACCCCCTACTCATTCGACAATCCCCATCGCGTCGTCTTCCTCTATCCGCACCACCGCCAGCTGCTCCGTCGCTCTCTGGTCAGCCGCGCCCCTCTCTTCCCCTTTTTCTCTCTCTATCTCTCTGCCCCTCCCCTCTCTTCCCCCCTTTCACCCTACACAGTCGACAGCACCGTCGATGGCGCCACCGCCACCGACGGTGCCGCCGACCCCCTTCCCCCCAAATCCCCACCCCCCAACCTCTTTAAACCCCCCAACCCCCGCTGTTCTTCCCCATCTCTCTTAACGGCGACCGCCGGATTCAACCCCCCCCCCCCAAATTTGTGCCCTATGGCACAGACCAAGCAGCTCGACTGCTCGATCACATCTCAAGACAGAGTAGCACATCTCAGACCGAGCAGTATCACTGCTTGGTCCGAGTCATCTCATATCTGCGTATCACCCATTTTTGATCGATTATCTGACGTTTTGTCCGTTTTAAATTGCAGGTACTCTACGCTGACGTCAGTAGCAGCTTTGCAGACTAGCTTGAGGGATCTTTCATGCATTCACATCGTTCACATCCCTCGCGCATACGGTACACTCGTTCCCTTCTCTATTTTTTACACTGTATCATCATATTGCACGCGACACGATGGTTCGCACACGCGGAGCCACCAATACCCCCGTTCGCAGGAAGAGGCCGTCGTCTGGCGCCTCCTCTTCCCGACCTCCGCGTCGTGCCCGCCTTACCACCACCTCCGCCACTACCACACCGTCTACCACTGCTCACACCACCCCCCCCCACCCCCACCAAAACCTGTCACGTCAGCCGTGATCCCCACCACCACAGACCATATCCCTTCCACCTCTGCTTCTACCGTCTCTACCACATCACCCACACACGCGGACCCACCAGGGATGACCCTCGCATGTCTCCCGACTTATGGTATCCAGTTTTGAGACCCCGCAAACCTTGAGCGCTTTTACAGGCTCTCCCAGCGCCGCCTCGTCCCTATCGCTTTTATAGACGTGCCCGCCCTTAGGTCCCTGGGACTCCTACATGGAGTTCACCATCTGTACCGAGCGATCGATTTCGACCGATTCCTCGGTGTACACACACCGACCTACACCCATATAGCACTAGAGGGTCTCAGCTCCCTTGCTTTCACCCCAGCTGGTGACGGCATTACCTTCCGCCTCCTAGATCACGACTGCACCGTCACATTTGCTATGATCCAAGAGTATTTTCACTTCCTTGCCATCCCAGAGCCCAGACTTGCCTTCTCGCCCGCATTTGATGTCGACGATTTTATCGCTCGCTCCTTTTGGGAGCGTATTTTTGGACTTCCGCAGTATCGCCCTAGTCAGGCGAAGGCATCGTGCATTGTGCACACATGCCTTCGCTACGCTCAGCGGCACCTAGCTTGCACCATTTTCTGCAGACCTGAGGTCGGGACCATGTCCCTCCCCAAGCTTATCCATCTTATGGGTATGACTCGGCCTCTTCATTTCCACCCTGATGGCTCTTTGCGACCATTCATGCTCTCTGACGCAGCCCACTGGCTGTGTCACCGACTTTACCAGACAGCCATTAGCTACCACTCCACAGACATTTGTTGTGGTGCATTCTTCACTATTTTTGCGAGGGTGCTAGATATTCCCATTCCAGGCGACCTTCACCGTCCCCCCGGCCCGACACGCTTGACCATTGGCGTACTCGAGCACATGCACATTATCCGACCACACGGTGTTCGTCACTGGCAGTATCTAGTAGGCACCACCCATACTCCTCACATGATTCTACCCACCCCTCACCTGACGCACATTCCCACCGTCCAGCTTGACTGGATGATTCCTCAGGTCTTCCCACTTCCTCCCATCCACGTTCTCGAGCCCCCTGGAGCACCGGTCGAGGCACCTGCCGATGACCCGGTCTCCTGCCCCCCCCCCCCCCGGTTTTCGAGCTCCTTGACATATCTGCATTAGTTGCTGGCCTCCCTGCCCTACCAGCTCACCCATCAGTTTCCGGAGCCGTCTCTTCCACCACTTCTGTTTCCACTGTATCTGCCTCCGTCGAGTCCTCGGGGACTGTCGTCACCTCCTACCCCGAGACTCAGATTTCTTCTATCTCTGTATCGGTGCCGGAGGGCACCGATATACCTTTTGATGACACACCCATAGATCTTGACTCCCCCGTCCACGATCCTGCCCCCATGCTCCCACCTCTTTCAGACCTTATAGCATCAGTTACTATCTCTCTAGGTCCCCATATCCCACTTTCTGGTACCACTCCCTCCGCATCAGTCACCATTTTCGCCGAGAGCGTGTCGACTTCTGTCTACACCTCTGTGTCAGCTACAGCTCTTTCTTCGGCCATCTCTGAGCTACTTACTAGCTCGCCCTCTCCTACTTTCCACGCTCGGCATCGTGCATCAGTTGCACAGAGCCGCTTCATGAGAGTGGTGTCTCACAGACGTTTTCCTCCTCTCCACCCAACTCCTGTACTCCCGATGATCGCTTGTCTGCGTTAGAGGAGTTGACTTCCTGCTTACGACGGGATTTCGATGACTTTTTACTCACGACGGCGACACACAAATCCAGAGTCGAGTCTTACCTCACCTCCATCATAGACATGCTTCGCCACCGTGGACCACCAACTGTTATACTTGCACTAGCTCCTCCTTCTAGGCCGGACACTGTGACACACTCTGCACCACTCAGTGCTTCACTTCCTCAGGCTTCTACAGAGCCTATTTCTACCACTTTTGAGTTGTCTGTCACCGTAGATCCACTTTCTGCCCTGGTCTTACATTCAGCTGAGACGTCCACCGCTACCGTCGATATCACTGCCAGCCCACCCCATGAGTTCCAGCCAGACCTTCCACCCACCACTCCTGGTCCACAGCAGAGGGACCCATCACCACCCCAGAGGGTGGTGCCTCTGCTTGATGTAGTTCATGCCCACTTTGCCTCCCCTATTTATTTTGTGCCCATTTGTCTCTTCGGGGGCCCTACTTTTACATAGCTTGGGGGAGGCCCCCACTCATGCATCATATCTCATTTTGCATTGCATCATCTCATGTTTTTTATTTTATTTCTTTTTGCAAGTTTTATTTTATTTTATTTTTATTTGATTCCACCACCCTCCCGACCCCTCTAGCATCATCTCCCGCTCACGAGCGATTTCTTAGCATTGAGGACACTGCTAGGTTTAGCTTGGGGGATGAGCGCTACCGCTTTATTTTTGATTTTTTCTTTTATATTTTCTTTCCTTATTTCAGTTTTTCTTTCACTTTTCCACTGTTTTTTCACGTCATTTTCTTTTTTTCTCATTTTGCATCATATTTCTTATTTTTACCATGCATGCATCCCTTTTTCTTTATTTTCCCTTTTTCTCCGCCTCTTTTTCTTTATCTGCTAGAGATGTTCCGCATGATGATATATCTCATGGCCTTATTAGTCGTTTGTGATGCTTATTTCTGTTGACGTGCTATTAGGGTGAATTTCAGCTTACTATTTATATGCATGCATTTCTTTTGATGATCTATCTGATTTAATACTTGAAATGAATTGAAAATTGAATGCATGAATTAGTATCAGTATGATCTATGTTGGGAAATGCACCTAGGTTCACGCATCACTAGAACACTTGGAGCATCTGTCTTCTTATCTTATTCACTTCTGTTTGCATGCCTGTTGATATTGTGATTAGCTCTGCATGCCTTTTCAGTATTCAATTAGATAAGTGAAAATATCCATGCTATATATGAGTTTAGTTAAGGTTTTATTTTATCAAACTGTTGTGCACCCTCTTATGAGTGAACCGAGAGCCTGCTATTTTCTTCTCCACATATCTATTTATATCTCTACGTATCAGTTGGTTACACCCCATAGCTATCTTTACCTCATCTCACTTCCCAAACCCAAAAAGAAAAAGTATAACTTCTAATTGAAAAAAAAAAGAAGAAAAAGAAGAAGAAATAAAATGTTCACATTTGAAAAAGAAAAAAATGAAAGAAAATGAATAAATACTGTTTTATATCATTTCATTAGAAGCTATCATTTATTCTGGGAAGAGATATAAAAATTCCATATCATTTTCCTTGATGCGACGCCTCAAATTAAGCTTGGGGGGGTAAACCAACTGATTACATGAGTGAGCATGACATTAGAGTGGAGACGGTGCACATCAGGGAGATTTAATAACGCCTAAACTTTACGAATTTCTTTAGTATTGGAGATTTTTCATGTATCGAAATGAATATCTGAATGGCATGATTTTTCTATTCTCTATTGCAGGTGGTGTGATTCCTTTATACTCCTTGTGTATCTGTGATTGAAAAGGGCGTTGCCAACTCCTTTATACTAGACTCTAGGGATTGCATGAGATTGATATGATTTGATGGTGTTATTTCAGTAGATCCCAATTCTTTGCCACACTGCATGCTAGTCGTATGATGTGTAAAGCTAGAAATTGCCGTTAGCATGCATGTTTATCATTCAGAGTATCGTGATATACTATTTAGGCCTGAGATCTGACCGATCATCCCTAGCACTCTCCCCTCGCTTCTCTTTTTGTTTTTCCTTTCTTTCTATTTTTCGCTTTCTTATTTTCTTTTTGTTTTCCTCCCGGCCTACCGATTATTCGTCTTCCTCGAGGAAGAGTAAGAGGTAAGCTTGGAGGATTTTGATGTGTCCACATTTTATACTATTTTCATATCATTATTCCATTACATCTCATGCCATTTTCGCATCTCAATCCCTCATTTTACTACGATATTGCATTTCTGATTATATTTTCGAGTTCGTAGTGTTTTGTCAGTTTTCAGGTATTTTGGAGCGATTTGGGACTCTACTTGGGTGTGGACACATCCGACATGTTTGTGAGCTCATCATCGAGGCTCTGGAGGAGTTCGCCACACTTCTGGAGCCATCAGAGGAGAAGAGAGAGAGCAGCGAGACAGAGAGAGACAGCCCCCAGGAGCCTCTGCAACATTTTCCCAGAAAATGCTCGGTCCGAGCAGCTCAGCTGCTCGACCGAGCCATATCAGATTAAGAAGAGAGCTGACACGGGCTGACTCGGACCGAGCAGCTCATCTGCTCGGTTGAGTAGCCTCAATTTTCACAAGCCAAATCAAGCCACGACGAGGCCCGAGCAGCCGACCGAGTCGACCCCTACTCGGGCCGAGTAGAGCCTAATCGGTCCGGGTAGGCTGAGCAGCGACTTTGATTTTCTATAGTGCGCGGTCGAGTAGCTTCTCTACTCGGGTCGAGCCACTGAACGAGAAGCATATTGCTCGACCGAGTCACCTACTCGGTCGGCAACTCAGGGCCATTTTGGAATATTTTGAAATGGCCGTGATGCGCGCGATCTGGAGAAAATGAAGGGAGGAGCTGTGCGGGCGACTGAGGGGAGCTTTTCATTAGGGATTTTTTGAATAGTTTTGGACAGAGGAGCTGGGTTATTTTTGTAGGGATCTTTAGACTTATTTTTGTAAGCAATTTTTGGATCAAACACTTGGAGATCATTGCTTTTGTTCTTGTCTGCATTTGCCTATTGGAATTCGGATTTTTTGTGGATCTATTGTTCGTCTATTCTCGATGTAAGTCTTTTAGCCCTAATCTTTTGATTTCTATAAAGTTTTCTTCTTTGGAATTGATGTTTTTGTCTGCCACTATTGCGATGTGTGAGTGATTTACTCTAGGGTTGATGGGTTAGCCCTAGGACCCTAGGGGAAGATGTAGATTAGAATCCCTACGTTGAATTGGGGATTTATGGTTGTATTTCGGTAGATTCTACCGAATCCGTAGATAACCCGTACTGAGATCATGCCCACGGTCTATGGAATTGATGTTCTTAAGGGGTATCTAGGGATTTGAATAGGTAAATCGATGGATCCAACCAAGGCACGTGACCATGCCCGGCTTGTGCCTTGAGAGGATCCATGACGAACTATACCGATGCGTTGACGGCTACCGCCATTGATTCAACGAGAGCCACCGAGATACCCCGCAATTCTAACCCGCGAGAGTGGTACGAATTGGGAGATTAATTCCCTAGCCCTAATGCAATGTAAGGATCCTAACCCAACATCAACCCCCAACGATCCTAGTGGGGATCCCTAAAGCCCTAGTCCCTTTTATTGATATTACAACAACAATACCCAAACCAAATTCTTTACCCCGATTGCTAGCCTACTTCAAAACTTAGAAATAAATTGAGAACCAATTGACACTATCACCATCACTGTGGGTCTCAACATCTTATATACTATAACTTGACACCGTCGGCTTGCGGATTGAGCCCGAAATTGTAACCTAGGGGCCATACCATGACTGGCGATTGTGACACCGCCAGGTGGAACCTAGGTGTATGTTACTGGTGCGTTACACATCCACACGGGACTATTGTATGGGATCAAAATAACTGGCAAGTCGACGTTACGTTCCTCAGAAGTAAATTCAGTATGCATGGAATCAAAATGTTTTCAAGCTTGAGAATCCCTTCGATGTCTCATCATATCATCAACACTGGGTTCACTTGAGTGCCACCGCATACCCTCAGCAGGTTTAGAAGACATAAACAATCTTTGTAATCTTGAGTTTAGGGGAAAGTAGTGCAATACCTTTACGGGTTGTTTCTTCTTCTTAGAGTTTTTCTTCCACCTAGACGCCTCACATTCTTTGCAATTTTCTCTATCCGCATCCGGCCCCCAATATAGCATGCAATCATTAGGACATGCATGTATTTTTTCATACTTAAGACCAAGTTTGTTAATGATCTTATTCGCATCATAATTAGATGGAGGGATATTTGCAAATGAGAACGCATCATGCAACAATTTAAAAATTATATCCATAGCCTTGTCACTGACACCACACAAACACTTGATGTGATACAACCTGATTAGAAATGAGAGTTTCGAGAACTTGGTGCATCCATCGTATAATGGTTGTTCGTTATCTTTCAGCAAGTCATAAAACTCTCTGGCATTACCACCACTTGACTCACTACTAGTATTTGACACCTCTGTGTCTCCATCAACGACTGATTCAGTCATCCCTTGACTATTCAATCCCGGTCTAAAGGCATCATATATCATTTCTTGTATTGTATCTGCTGCTAGGGGAGTTGTATCCCTTCTAAGATGCGAGCCTGGAGCCACTCGTTCGACAATACAAGATGTTCCCACCTCTTCATGTGAATCCCAGAAGGTGTAATTTCTAGGAAAATGTGTGAGGAGTAAATGTTCGAAACATTCGTCCCTTGTGCCCAGACTTTAAAAATTTGCAATGTTCACATGGACACAAAATTTTCCCACGAATAGCCTTGTGCTCAAAAGCAAAATCCAAGAATGCATTCACTCCTGCTACGTATTCATGAGAACCTTTTGGTAGTTGAATCCAAGACTTATCCATCCTTCATACAAGAAAAAACTAATTAGTGTTATTAGGTAACTGATTGGTGGGATGGTGGGAAAACACTAAACACTAATTATATAATGAATCTGACAAATGTGTCTCTGCTATCGCGTGTTCTTACAGTATTGACAGCATGGAACATGTACTGTAGTTCTTGCCAATATTGAAATAGATGTTTCCTGAGTTAATTATTGATTGAAATAGATATCCACTTGTCTATACCTATACTGATAAATTCTGACATATGGACATCATCAAATTGGAGGCATGTGGATTCAAACTTATTAATATTGTTGATTGAAAAATGAGTAATCTCAGTTTGTCACTTGCCATAGAGCATACTGCTTGTATCAAGCAATTCCATTCTTTTCTTATGGTTGAAGATTAGCTGTGCATATGAACATGTCAATGTTTCTTTTTCTAACTTATTTTTTTGGCGGCGATGAAAGTCGACGTCTTATTTCTGGAAGTTAGCCATTCATTTTCTTCCTTTTCTATAATTTTTATTTAATAATATATTATCTGATTTCTGCTAGTTATTCCTTCGTCATTGTAATACTTTATCAGGTGCATGTCATGCACAAATTTTCTAATTACATATTTTAATGGTCATGGTGTAATCTAAAAAATAGGAGGAGAAAGAATGATGCGGCAATAGATTTGTCTAATTTGCCAATATCTAATTAGAAGGGGCTTAATTAGGTAGGGGTTATCAGCAACATATTGAAAATTCTATCTTATGCGAAGACGAAACTAATGACCTTATTTTTAGCCTTGGTGACTTTAATTTTTGATAAATCAACGAATAAAATAGAGAAATTTGATGTTGATTGGTTCCTCTTTATCTCTTTGCAATGAAGCCTATATACAAGGGCAATTTTGTAGATGTGAATTCCTGGAGTTAAATTAGCCACCTTATAAAATTATCCATATGGGAGAAAAAAGCTCAATATCTTAATTAAAAACATGATATGTTTGGTCTCCAAAATGATCAGAAATATTAAACAATCAAGCGTGCTTTGGACCGACATGTAACATAGGATCGAGACCAGCAAGAGAGCATCTTCGCCTATACAGATGATTGCAAGGATCTCAACATAGACATTTTGTTCTCTTTTTTTAAACTGGTAAATTATAATCAAGAGTGAACCCAGAACCAAAATTATGTGAAAATATATTAAAATGGCTCCAAATAATCTAAGTATGATCCTTAAATGTTACATGCTGCCTATTATTGAATACGTTCCCCATAAAAGCAATACATTACTTTCAAACAATAATTAAAAGATATAATTAATTAATTAATTAAGCTACAAACGCATACAATGCAAACAGTTTATTAATTAAGAATCTGATAAAAGACATGCTTTGCAGAATTACATGAAAGCATTACATTATACATATTAATGGCCTTTACATTTACCGCAACAAATCAAGAAGCCATATAAAAGAGGACTATGACAAAGCCACTACCATTCATGCTAGCTAATATAAAGACTCAGTTACATCTGAATCAATAACATAAAGTTATAAGACTAAGTTAATCAATGAAAAAATTATTGTTATGGTCTGCTTAGCAACAATGCAGCCCACCAAAGGCAAGGTTAGCAACATATCAAGTAGTACCTCCACTAACTCCGCTGACTGCCAACTCAAATAGTTTAATTTATTCTTATTTTTGTTTAGCCTGCCTAATAAGCCATATTTTTATGTATCTTCACGCATAGTCAATCTTGAAAAGACCCGAAAAATGTTGGACGTCGCTTTTATGTTTCCTTTTGAAGTTGATGGGAGCACAACGAAATGTGCATCAGGGTTGCATGGGTTTGCATATTTTCACAATACAAAATTGCAGAGAGTCAAGCCCTATAAAATGGTTGATGATACAAAATCATCAAATGAAGAAATATATATGACATTGCCAATTCCAAAAGATTGGGATAAGAAAATGCTAGTTATTGTGAATCCTATCTAACATACAGATGCCTGCTTTCCACCATCAGTATAACAGTAAAAATCATAATGAAAATTCAAAAACCAAAATTAGTCTTCTCAAATACGATGTAAGCCTTGTCCCATAAATGTAAAAGGATCGGACAGAAGCATGGATTTATGTCAAAAATAGCTCCAAAACATAACTGAAAAGTTAGACCATCTGTCACCTTAATGCCAAGCTTTTTTACATGTTGATGCCCAATTAATATATTTTGTAAAAAGTAGCAAGATAAAATTTAAGAAGATACGCATACACAAGCTTTTATTGGAAAAGCTAACAGAGTCTGAGTTCTACTTCGTATATACAGTAATTCAAAATTCAGAAGTCTTCATACTCAAAATTAGTGCTTTGCTGCTGAATTTCAGATGTTAAAACTAGGATGTATTTCAAACAGCATGCCAACATATGCAATGTACATAGAAATACAAGTTTTTTAGATTCTGTATTTTCAACTACCTATATCTAAGATGCCACATCATCGTTTTTTTCAACGTCAATGATCAAACCTTGAAGATCAATCCAAGTTACTTAGTTAATTGTCTCTTATTACCCATTACTAAAACTCCTGCAACTCAGTTCCTCCTTCATTCTTGTCAATTTTCTCGTTTGCTCTGTTTCCAAGCTTAAAATCTCATAGTTGCTTGTCTTGTTAAGGATGAACCACAACACAGTTGATGGAAATCAAAAGTTGAAATCAAAAGGGAAAGTACCAGAACAAATATATAGAAACTTGATATTGAAATAATAATAATGACCAACACAAAGTTTAGACAACTAAAATTCGTCACCTACAATGATGCGGCCTTCAATTCTCAAATCCTTCTGCTCGAAGAGCCAGATCTGGATGCGAGCTTTCTGCATAAATTGAAAACGTAATTGTCAACAAAGAAAAAAACAACACCCAAAAGGAAAAGAACAAAGAAAAAGGATCGGTGAGAAATACAATGCTCTGATGAGGAGCAAACTAAGGGGAAAATTCGTCGATGATCGCAAAGACGTCGATGATCGCAAAGACCCAGCGAACGTCGGTGCTTCGCCGTTGGTTGGCGGATGAAAATTCGTCGATGCCCAAAGGCAATTTTTTCGACCTAAAATATTTGGAGGAAGGCAAAGGGTTGCTGCAAATTTGGGAACTCGGTGGGATTTGAGAGAACGAAATTTTCTACTGAGATTTGTGAGGATGACTCGAGTAATTTGGTTGGACTTTGTAGCGGTTCCGACCTGCTACTAACTAGGTTGTATCGGGTCTAACCCGCTACTAAATTATTTCATTTTTTAGAAGTTCTAAACCGCCCGCAATAAATTATTTCATTTTTTAGCAGTTCTAAACCTCTATAATGTGCTTAAAAATTTCCTGCGTTTAAAGATCTTTCCGCCCATTCTTTTCGTTTACTTCCTCTGATTGGATTTATTATTCTAATTAATTACCTGGTCTTCCGTTGTAGCGGTTGAACCGCTACAACGGAAAATAATTATCCCCGCCAATTTACTTGTTCTTCCCGCATGTTTTGAATGGATAATTTTTTTATTAGCAGGTTGTAAGCGCTATAAACATAAAATTAGTAATGTTTTTAGAAACCGCTACTAATTTAACCGCTACAAATCACCCTTTCTGACTAGATGTATTACTACTCTATGACTAGATGTGTTGCTGCATGCTAATTTTATCATTTTTATGTATTGTTTCTTTTTATTATAAATATGTAAAACATGTTGACTTTGCTATAATATTTTGAAGGTTTGGCAACCGATGTGTTTGACTTCTTTAAAAAAGGTGAAAAGGTTTTGCAACGATTAACATATGGCTTCATACATAATGTATTGAGATAAGTCTACCATAACATTCTGAGTTTATATGGTATATTGGTTTGAATCTAGTTAGATATAGACATGGCATGTATATGACATCTATTTTACACATCTGATATGATACCTTCATATTTAATAAATATCCACAGTATATCCTCGATATCGGCAAACTTATATCATATTTATAACGCCGATATGAATCTGATATTTGATATTTAGATCCATACAACTAATAAAATGAATCACTATTTTAGGAAACTCTATTGATCAATCGACACTTAATAGGATTACTCTCAACAAATTTAGTGTTTGTGTTTGTAGTTCAACCAACAAAATGTAAATAGGCCTCGTCATTTTAGGACTGAGACCGAGTCTGACACAATGTTAGTGCCATTGTGGAAATTTAGAAGGATGCTCATATAGGAGCATAGGTTTAGCTGATCTTGGGCTTGTTTGATCTCTCGGAAAGCTGAAATAAAAAAACACGCCCTTATAAGCAATATGCCTTAAAGAGCGAAAATGTTAATCATGAAAGACAACATAAGTGTTAGGCCCTTGACCGCAAAATCAAGACAAGCCCCAAAGAGTTGGTAACTTTTTGAACAAAAATGGTAATATTCTTCCTCCATTGATCAAAATTTTCAGAAAAATCTTAAAATCGGGCACAAACAAAAAATGAGCCCTTGAAGGTGAAATTTAGAAATTTGATCCCATTATGGCAAAAAGGCAAAACAAATTAAAGATGAAGTTCCTAAGACTTGAGCCTATAAAGATGAAAGCAACAACATAACCTAGAGAGTGAAGACAAAATAGGCCCAAATGGCGATGATTTATATAAAAATGATCCCATAAAGGGTGAAGTTTTTAGAAAGTATATTCTTAAGGGGCAGATATAGCCATCGATCCTTATATGGTAAAAACAAAACTCGAATAGTGATGATCATGCGAATGTCTTGTTGACTAACTGATATATCACGATAATAGCATATGGATGGCGTGAATCATCTGTTTTGATTTAAGACAGAGAGATAGAAACCGATTAGAGGCGGTGGGGGGGGGAGAGAGAGAGCCTTGAATACGACGATGGGGGGGGTCAAAGCGTCAGTGTCCTTAGCCTTTGCGAGCGCCATCTTGATATTTGCTGCCCAATGTTCTCAATTCTTGTCTCATTCGATTCCATCCATCACATTTAATCGCCCAAATTTGTTTTTTTATTTTAAATTTTATTTTTTTAATTTTTTGGGAGTGTCCTTTGCGAGAACCCAATCAATAAATAATATTATTGTTCTAGCCTATGAATAAAAACATTTAATGCAAAATCGAGTGTGTTCAAACTTTGGTCTTGAGACCCACCAACTCGATTCATTCCCGAACCTGAAGGAGCCTCCATAAAATTTCTAGATTAGTTTTCCCTACATAACTGTTTGCATATTGGTACATATGTGATCACATATTTTTCGATTTTCACTCATCTATATAACCCACAGATTCCTGATGTTTTTCATGGGTCGACCCGGTTTGTCCAGCATAGAGAATTTATATAAGGACATGGATGTTTTTTATGTGACTAATGTTGTCCCAATGCGGGCTAATATCAACACGTAACCAAATTACGATTTTATGACATTATTATCACTTTTGCTCTTTATAAATTTAATTAGAAATAAATGCAATATATATAAAAGTTATGTACATTACAAATGAAGTATCGGGTTGTCCTGCATAGATTATTTATATAACGACAGGGGTGTCTTTTATGTGGCTAATGTTGTCCCGATGCAGACTAACATCAACACGGAACCAAAATACGATTTTATGACTTTATTACCACTTTCTCTTTTTATAAAATTTTTTGATTCATCAGAAAGCAGGAAAGAACACTCGACCTCACACCGCAGGAGGGAGGGTGCATGTGTCGTGAAAACACATGGACTTCCCAGGAGGTCACCCATCCGGGTACTGTTCTCGCCCTCAAATGCTTAACTTCGGAGTTCCCATTGAACCGAAAGAAGCCGGTGAATCTTATGCGACCTTTATTAATTTAATTAGAAATAAATGCAATATATATATAAGTTATACACATTACAAATGTAGTAGCATTACAAAATAAAATTAAAAATAATATCTAGGAAATGATAAAGAATTATAGCCACCAATAGTAAATTTGTTGATCAAGCGAAGCTCATGATTACTACCGGATTGAACCCTCCCTTGCAAGACCAAACGTAATATTCCAGAAGCAGTATGCAACAATGATGGGCCTTTTTTATAGGATGAACATGAGATGGCACAAGGTTTCACGGTAACACTAATAATTATATCACAAATATAATAATAACATTAATAATAATACCGCAGATCCTGCATATATAATCTAAAATCAAAGAAAAGAGGCTTGACTAGCCAATTCAATAGCTCATATATATAAGAGTTGATCATGGAACATTGCAAATACTAATATAATGTCTTGAGCGATGTCACGCCCTAGTCACCCTAATACTCAGGGGAAGAGAATCTAATTTCAACTCTCCGAGACAAGAGGAGATGAGTCACGTGACGGGCCGCGGTCTTAGACCAAGCGTAAAAGAAGAGTAAGGCAGGCCACTGCTCACACTGGAACAACACAGAGATAACAAAAAGTGAATGGAAATAAAAACGCTCCAACAATCACAGAGACATGATTTACTGTTGGATATGGACGACATGTATACACCCATGAGGGGATGTATGAGGGTATACGGACCTCAGATGTCGCGTGCATGAAAGCATGTGCGAAGAGAACCTTTTCATGTGTGAAAAGGACCACTCGATAAGTGGAAAAAGTCACTTTATAAGTGCATAAAGGCACTTGATAAGTGCATAAGGAAGAGGATAAGGAAATGTGCTAATATAGGCTAATAAGCTTATATATGGTTATTTCCTACAATAACTACCCCTAAAGCATATAAATAGGACCCAATGGTATGGCTTTTAAGGCTAATCCTTCATGCCATAAGTTTGCATAAGGCAAAACTTTTCCTCTTCTCCCTTCCATTTTGTTCTTCTTCTAAATGAGATTTAGACGGTGGAAACTCTGCTTCGATCCTCTGTGACGAAGTACTGACCGTTGTGGCGACTCCGAGGGCAAAGTTCAGAGACTACAGCGATGCGTACGCTAACGTAAGTTCTCTTTCGATCCTCCATCCTCATGCGACGAGATCCTACATTGGTATCAAAGCCATACGGGTTCGCTCCGGTCTCACCGATGAACGAGGCGTTGTCTTTTTCACGAATGAGTTTCCTACCATTATGGATATGGTAGGAGCGCATCGTGACGGAGAGAATCGCAGCAGTTGTTCTTTTCACGTTAGGGTCTTCTGTCATTACGGATATGGTAGGAACTCTCCGTGACGGGAAGAACTGACCGTTCATCTCGCCAAACTCGCACTCTTCATGGATGCTGAGTCTCCATTCAATAGAGAATGTGAACTCTCTTCATGTGGAGCCTGAAGTTTGCGGTCGTGAAGGTATGTTAGTTTTTTGGCACACGGCCATTGAAGCATAACTACTTTCTCGATGAACGGATGTCTCATCGGAGAAGATGGAGATGGCGGTTACAAAACTTCTCATCGGAGAAGATGACCTCTTTGGTGCATGATCGCCATGGCCATATGGGCCATGGAGGCTATGCACCCCCCTCCCCATGCGGAGGGGGTTGGCTACGGCCAATGACCACCAAAAGCCACCACCCCTTCGGGGGGTGTGCAACCGGACCCCTCAAGGGTGGAGGCCGGCCATGGCCAAGAGGCCAAGGCCGGCCGACAAGGGCCAAGGGGCCCTTGCCACGGCCAGGGCCAACCCTAGCCGTGGCCAGGCCAGGGCCAGGCCGGCCCTGGCCTCAGGCCAGGGCCTGGCTGGCCCTGGCAGAGGCCATGGCCGGCGCCCTGGCCCCAGGCCAGGGCCTGGCCGGGGCCAGTGCCAGGCCAGGCCGGCCCTGGCCTCGGCCATAGTCTGGCCGGCCCTGGCAGAGGCCAGGGCCGGCGCCCTGGCCTCAGGCCAGGGCCCCCTGGCATCAGGCAAGGGCCAGGTCGGCCCTGGCCGGGGCCAGGGCCTAGCCACTGTCGGCACTGGCCGAGGCCACGGCCAAGCCCCGGTCAGCCCAGTAAATGGGGGGGACTTGCATGGGCGGTGGCTTGCATGGCCGGTCTCTATGGAGCCGACGGTAGTTGTCTGCGGCAAATTCCCCTGTGGGAGGGGAGCGCCTGGATCCATACGGGAGTCGGCGGCGGTGGCTTGCAGAAAACTCCCCTCAAGGGGTGTTCGGTCTTGGCCAAGTTGCGATGGCAACTCTCTCTTCAGAAGGGAGAAGAATCCGGCCTTGGCACGGCCACGACACGACCCCGGCAATGGCCAGGGAATTATAAAATATTTCGGCTATGTCACCCCGTAAGGGGGTGTAGGCCTTGCTGAATATTTTGCAAATACAACAAGGTTTTTTTTAGTATCATAAGGGTACCAAGTTGAAATTCCCTAATTTTTTTTTGAAAAATACGTTTTCAAAATCGCTTTTCCGCTGCAAAGTACTATAAGAGTACTGTTATTTGATAAAGTGATGAGGAAATATCGAAAGTTGTTCTAGATGGTGATTGGGATCGTATGACTTTTCTGATTCTAGAACAACATCTTCAATATTTTTCGAAAGTAACTTATCAAATATAATAATATCATTCCAAGTGGGATTTTTCCAAGTGGGAGTGATATTAAACTAGTCTGAAATTTCCACATTCGATTGATTCAGCGTCTCAATTGATCATGATTCGGCCAGTGGTCTTTTGGACTAGTTTGTGGGACACCTCGGCTCTGTCTGGGGGTAGTGAACCATGGACTAGTCATTCCCCTGGTCGGTCCGCTGGCCGAGACTGCTGAATTATGAAAATGTCTAAAATGATGACTATAAATATGAAATGTATGCAATGTTTTTTGATCGAACCTTCGTTTTATGTCTTTTGCAGCATTTTAAAGCTAAAATGTCTTCTGCCGCTAAGAACATCGTCGCTGAGTTGAACAAAGGTGAAAAACTCAACGGCGATAATTACAAACTATGGTCCATAAAGATACAATATGTTCTAGAGGAGCAAGATGTGCTCGAAACTCTAAAGAACATAATGATTGAACCTGAGTTGGGCACTACGGCCCAACACAGAAGAGACAAGGAAGCTTTTGATGCTTGGTCTCGGAAGAACAAGATTGCTCGCATTACGTTGCTATCAAGTATGGCAGACGACATAATGCAGATCTTCCGAGAGTAAGACCTAGCCATGGACATATGGTCCAAGCTAGAGGAGAAGTTTGGTGGCACCTCGGTGTCCAAACTTCGTTCTTTAACTATAAGATTCGATTCGTACAAGAAACGTCCAGATCATTCCATGGGGAAGCATCTGCGACATATGGCGAATCTCATCTCAGAGTTAAAGGATGCAGGTCATGTGCTCACTGATGAGCAACAAATCCAAGCATTCATACGTTCCCTACCAAATGGGTGGGACCAAATGAAGATGCATCTCACTCATAATGAGAGCATCAAGAACTTCAGCGATGTTTCTAAGCACCTCGAGTTAGAGGAAGAGCGGATTGCGGCCGCTAAGCCAAGTGCAGAAGTGCACATGGTTGCTAGTTCCTCACACGGGGGAAACATACGGAAAAATCGTTCGAAGTTTACTAATGAATGTAATAAGCAACCAGAGTCTACCAAGAAACCCAAACATAAGGGTGGGCACAAGAAATGGCACAAGAAGAAGGACTTGAAGAAGATCAAGTGTTTCAAGTGCAACAAGTTAGGTCACTATGCTCGTTCATGTACAAGTGGAGGTGACGAGGTAACTTGTAATAATACTAGTTACATATGTGTTTCTAGTTCAACATTTCTTGTAGAATCTAATCCTTTTTGGATAATTGATTCAGGTGCCACCGACCACATTGCAAGGGACAGACAGTCCTTCGTGGAGTATCACCGGATACCCCAAGGAACGAAGTGGATCTATGTAGGAAACAACACACGTGTTGAAGTGAAAGGCGTTGGGACGTGCAAGCTCGTCTTGGACAACGACCGCACTATCCTACTTCATGATGTTCTCTTCGCTCCGGATATTCGAAGGAATATTATATCTTTGGTCGTTTTAATGGGTCTTGGTTATAGTTGATTCTTTCATAGTTGTAAAGTGTACTTGTCTTATAATAATTCTTTAATTGGTTCTGGGTTTGTTTTCAAAGGATTTGTTGTATTAAATACAATGTATGATTCCTCATTTTATTATGAAATTTTCCTTGTTGCAAATTCATCAAATTATGAGTCAGATGTAATTTGTTGGCATGCAAGGCTTGGTCACATTAGACCAACACGAATGGATAGACTTGCCAAACGTGGCCTTCTATCTAATGTTTCAAAGGTCGAAATGTCGACTTGCGAACATTGCCTTGTAGGGAAAATCTTGTCGCAAGCCGTTTGGAACCGGCACAAGGGCCGAGGTTCCATTACAGCTCATCCATTCGGACATATGTGGTCCGATGAATGTCAAGACAAGACGCGGGAAGTCCTATTTCATCACTTTTATTGATGACTTCACCCGATTCGGTCATATCTATTTGATATCCCACAAAAGTGAAGCATTAACCTGCTTTAAAAACTATATGATTTTGTTGGAAAATCAATTAGATCGCAAGATTAAGGTCTTGCGAACCAATAGAGGCGGTGTATACCAATCAACAAGTTTTAAGGAACTTTGTGATGAAAAAGGCATAGTTCATCAGGTAACTATGCCTTGTACTCCTCAACAAAATGGTGTTGCTGAAAGGAGGAATAGGACTTTGATGGAAATGGTCCATTCAATGATGGCGCAAGCTAACTTGCCAATCACCTTTTGGGGTGATGCATTATTGACGGCTACTTTCATCTTGAATCGCGTACCCTCGAAATCAGTTAGCTCCACTCCTTATGAGTTGTGGAACCAAAGGTCTCCTGACTTAAGCATATTAAAACCTTGGGGGTGTGCATCCTACGCACATATTTCCTCCCATAAGTATGGCAAACTTGGGCCAAGGGGGAGGAAATGTATCTTTATACGATACGTAGAAAACTCCAAAGGTTATGTTTTCATTGGTCAGGAAGACAATGGAGGACTAATTGAATTTAAGTCGAGGGATGTCACTTTCTTGGAAAACGAGTTTCCAAGACAGGGCGAGATAAGTCAGGACTTATCTCTATTTGAGGTTTATGATCAAGAAGGATTACCTCATTCGAGTGGGAGAATTCTTGGTGAAGACGAAAATACGTTTCAACCTTCACCAATGGATGATACGAATGATGCGAATCCTATTCCATACGGGAATAATGATCCAAGTGGGAGCATTTCTAACGACATTCCAAGTGGGAGTTATATTAGAATTGATCTAAATTCGAGTCAACAAGGACTTGAAGAATCTCAAATACGACGTAGTAGTCGTACAAGGTTAGCTCCTCTAAGATTTGAGGATGAATTCCCACAAACCTTTATGACTTTACTACAAGAAGATGACGAGCCTGCTACTTTCAAACAAACCGTATCATGCCCTGCAAAAGACAAATGGATAGAAGCGATGAAGGAGGAATTAGAATCCATGAAAGTTAACCAAGTCTGGGACTTGGTTGACTTACCCAGAGGACGTAGAGCTATTGGGAACAAATGGGTTCTCAAGATCAAGCATAAGGCTGATGGCTCTATAGACAGATATAAAGCTCGCCTTGTCGCGAAAGGTTTTACACAACAGGAAGGGATAGACTACGAAGAGACCTTCTCACCTGTTGTTCGTTTTACCTCGATTCGCTTGATTCTGTATTTGGTAGCTTGCTTAGACCTCGAATTACATCAAATGGATGTAAAGACTACCCTTCTCAATGGAGAATTGGACGAGGAGATCTATATGGAACAACCAACAGTGTTTGTAAAAGAAGGAAACGAACACAAGGTTTGTAAACTTCGTAAGTCCATATATGGTCTTAAAAAACCTCGAGGCAATGGTATATACGATTTCAAGAAGTTGTCTTATCAAATGGTTTTACCATGCTTGATGAAGATAACTGTGTATATATCAAGAGGATCAAAACAAGTATGTTATTATGTCTCTATATGTAGATGACATTTTAATAGCCGGAAATGACAAGGACTTTGTGATGGATATCAAGGCTTGGCTTTCATCAGTATTTGAGATGAAAGACATGGAAGAAGCCGCATATATCCTTGGAGTTAAGATTTCAAGGAATCGTTCGAAGAAACTTCTTTCTCTTTCACAAGAGACTTATATAAAGAAGGTTCTAGAACGTTTTAATATGCAGGACTGTAAGTCCATTGATACTCCAATAAGCAAATGCGATAATTTATGTCTGAAGATGTGTCCTAAGAACCAAAAGGAAAAGGAACTTATGGAAAAAGTTCCATATTCCAGTGCAGTTGGTAGTCTTATGTATGCTATGATGTGTACAAGACCGGACATTTGTTTTGCTGTTGGAATGGTAAGTCGTTACCAATCCAATCCAGGGCAAACATACTGGAAAGCGGTTAAGAGGATAATGCGGTATCTTAAAGGGACTGCGGACTATGCTTTATGCTATCAAGGAAATGCCTTGAGGCTCGAAGGCTACACTGATGCTGATTGGGCGGGTGATCTCGATGAGCGACGATCAACCTCAGGACATGTTTTTCTACTCGGATCTGGTGCAATATCCTGGAGTAGCAAGAAACAATCATGCATCGCACTTTCAACTATGGAAGCCGAGTTTGTAGCATTTAGCATGGCAGTCCAAGAAGCTGTTTGGCTTAGGAAGTTCTTAGACAAGCTAATTGATGCAAGTGACTCAGATGATGTACCAATATATAGTGACAGTCAAGCATCTATAGCCTATGTCATAGATCCAAAGTTCCATTGTAAGACCAAACACATTGATATCCGCTACAAATTTGCAAAAGACTATGATAAGAACAAGAAGGTCGACATTAGATACATATCTACGCATGAGATGATAGCGGATCCGCTTACGAAGGCGATCCTCAGAGATGTGTTTTACAAACACTTATCTTCTCAAGGATTGCATAAGAGCTGAGTTGTATCAATGTATATTCCCATGTCTATGAAAGATCAAATTTAATAAAAGAATAAGTTCTTTTTGACATTGCATATGAGTTTCTTGAAAATGTTTGTGTACATTTTCTTTTAAATCTCAGCTATGTTTTTCTAGTATGTCGGACAGATTGAGGTTGGCTCTCTCACATGAGCAACCGCCTTTATTCTATCAGACGGATAAGATAAAGATGAGACCTGTTTAAAGTCAAAATCGTCAGACGGATGATTTAGAGTCATGACTTAAACAAAATGGTCGTATGAAAGATCTGCATCATATGGATGCTTACAAAAGATCTAAGAAGATTTTTTTCTTCTTATCTGTCTAATGCGGGATGTGGGTCCAGGAGATTACTGTGTAGTAAAAGGGACTCAAAGTCAGACATTGTGGTGTCTGATCATCATCCTTACAACATCATTAAGACATACGCTCCCTGGGAAAGGAGTGATGTTGTAATATGTATTCATACTACGTATGCATTTGACCATTGGGTTAGAATAGTAATTGTGTTTACTATTATGTGAGACCCAAAGACCACATGGGTCTTAACTTCTTACCCTTATGGACTCTAATTGGTTCCTTTAGATTTGACTGGGTGATCGCTATCTTAGCATGTTGCTTATGGACTATGGTAAATTCGGTCCGGCGGGGCATGTTAGAAAAGCGAGTCAAGTCAAGATCGAAAGGATCGCAAGAAGAGGAAGAGTAATTTCATATTCATATTTGGACTTTGGAGATTCAAAGCTGGCCAGCCAATTGTAATCCAGATGGGATTCAATTGTTGAATATAAAGTATAAGAAATGTGAAGAAATAATCTAGGGTAAAACATGCGTTAATCTACTCAACTTTGCACCCCCAAAGAGTGTTGTGTATCTCTAACAAGTGCACAACAACGGACTCTATGCGCATGACGGTCACACGGTCTATTTCTCGGTATGATAAATAGAAGAACTAAAGGAAAAAATGTTTCCTTACAATCCCCTCAAGTGTGAGTGGGAGATGTTGGATATGGACGACATGTATACACCCATGAGGGGATGTATGAGGGTATACGGTCCTCAGATGTCGCGTGCATGCAAGCATGTGCGAAGGGAACCTTTTCATATGTGAAAAGGACCACTCGATAAGTGGAAAAAGTCACTTTATAAGTGCATAAAGGCACTTGATAAGTGCATAAGGAAGAGGATAAGGAAATATGCTAATATAGGCTAATAAGCTTATATATGGTTATTTCCTACAATAACTACCCCTAAAGCCTATAAATAGGACCCAAGGGTAAGGCTTTTAAGGCTAATCCTTCATGCCATAAGTTTGCATAAGGCAAAACTTTTCCTCTTCTCCCTTCCATTTTGTTCTTCTTCTAAATAGAAATTTAGACGGTGGAAACTTTGCTTCGATCCTCTGTGATGAAGTACTGACCGTTGTGGCGAATCCGAGGGCAAAGTTCAGAGACTACAGCGCTGCGTACGCTAACGTAAGTTCTCTTTCGATCCTCCATCCTCACGCGATGAGATCCTACATTTACATCTACAGAGTGGTACTAAAGTAGAGCAGGAAAAGTAACTACAACAACAACATCACAAATCCACAACAGAGTACAACAGTATACTACAGTCCACAGTTATATAATATGTACAGAGTCAACTACAAAAATATGTACACCATCCTGCTGGGACTCAAAAAGTACAAAACATCATCTGACTATGACTCATCGCCACCATTAAACCACTACTACAGTGATACAGCATCTATAGAGTACAACTGTAACTAACAAGAAGTACAACAAAACAAAAGAACTACACTCGTCACTGGAGTGACTACAATGACTACAATCTCCTCCACCATCGTGCCTACGTACACCCACAACATCGCTCTCAAGCAAAGGGAGACACTAGACTATGCTGGACGTATGGCCGGGTCATGCTCTGAAGTCGGAACCTGTGCTGTACCTAAACCACGAAAATAGGTCACGTCAACGCGTGACCAGAAGAAGAAACTCAATACGCTAAAGGAACTAAACACACATCACATTTCAGCATTAACAATTTATTAATTCAAGTTTGATTTCGTTATGATTTGGAAAGGCCGAGACCAATGATCGCGCCCGGATATATACCCGGAAAACGACTTGTACTCTTACCGCAAGCGCACGGTGTAGTGGCGAGCGGGTATCGAACACAGGGAGGACAAATGACTGTATCCTACTTTGATTACCTAGCTATCAAGAGAATGAGAATAGTTTTGATGTTGTTGTCATAATCGTTTAAATAACAAGAAGATATCACTATAATAAAAGCGTCTAGGGATAGAAAATCCCCACTACGGACCGTCTCTTATCCTTGGGAATCATAAATTTCATTGTTTCTAGGCTTGAATATAGGTGAACTAGTCGCAACTTAATGTAGAACCAAGCTCACGCTCTCTTGCTATTGTCGGTCTATAGCGAACCTAAAATAGAGCCCACTCTCGTGCAAACTCTACCCTAAGCGGCTAGCGTGAAGATCGACATCATTGTCCAATCACATCTCGAGCCCACTCTCGTGAAAATACGAGCTACGATCTAGGTTATGATAGTTCGTATTTTTCCAATCTCTTGCAAACGAATATTAGTATAGATTTATAATTAAAAATCCTATCTTTGGTCCAATCTCTTGCAAACCAAATCTAGAGAATTTCAACTCTCAATCTAAATCGAATATCTAGGCCTTCCTATCAATTGGGATCCAATCTATTGCAAATCCCAATCGACATGAATTCCTAGCTACTCATAATAAATCAATCACGACCTAACCATTATCAATTCTAGCAACAAATCTATAAATTCATCACAATTCAAAGATCAGGTCCATAGGGTTCATCCCCATGCCCTAGAATGACGGAACTACTCACTAATCATCATGAAAATCTTAGAAATAATAGATGGAATCATAGCACAATTCATTGCAAGGAAGAAACAATTCATAAGAATGAGTTTTTAACAAGAAAGAACAAACCAATGTCGTCGCCAATGATCTCCAGCTCAGATTTCACAAAGAATAGCCGTCAAAAACCTAATAGAAGTCTCTAAAAAATAATTCAAGGCTATCCTAAAACTAGGGTAAAAACTAGGTTTAAATACAAGCCAAAATTGTCCAAAAAATCGTGACAAAACTGCCCCTGCACAGCCCAGAATTCGCAGTCCTAGCAGCAGTCGGAGAGGATCACTCGGCCGAGTGACCCTTCTCACTCGGCCGAGTGACAAACCCTGTAAAATAACAATAACTTCAGGGTTCTCAAGGGTCTGTCTCTCTGACTGACTCGGCCGCGTGGGCTTCTTTACTCGGCCGAGTGAGCAATCATGCTCGGCCGAGTGGGCTTCCTCAGAAATTCCAGTAAGTTGGAAGCTTCTCTGGACGAATTCTCTGTACCACTCGGGCGAGTGAGCTTTCTCACTCGGCCGAGTAGACTTCCTTACTCAGCCGAGTAAGCGCTGAAAATTTGCTGTGCGTATCCGTTTTACTTGGCCGAGTACAGCTTATGACTCGGCCGAGTGAGTAGTCTACTCGGCCGAGTGAGCTGTATCTTGGCTCCTTTCTTCTCATTTTCTCCTCCTCATCGCTCCTATGCAATACCTTCTTCTTCCGCTCATCCTCTATCGCTGATAACTCCTCAAATAAGTCGTGGCGACACTCCGAAGTGCGTGAAACTCCTTTGATCTCATTTTTCGCTCCAATCGCTTGATATTTCCTGAAATACGACAAAAACAAGAAATAGTGAAAAGCATCGTGATATCGTCGAATAATCGTGAAAACGCGATATGGGCGATCAAAACGTCATGAAAACATGCAGAAAAAAGGTGTAAAATAAGGAGTGATCAAAATCCCCCACGCTTACCTCTTACTCGTCCTCGAGGAAGATGAGTAAAAGGCGAACCCGATGGATAAAAAATAAGGAAAAAGGAAAAAGATGATAGAAAATAGATAATAAAACAAAGATGGAGCTGCTAGATCATTTTCTCAGGACATGGGTTTTGCTTACTCATATAGCACACGGCGAATATAAAACACATGCCAAAGATTTTTATCTTGATATCATGATCATATAGGGATGCATTCAAAATAGAAACCCAAGAATAGCAAACCAGTATAAAATATGGAATTATTCTAGAATTAACATCGTCTGAAGCATCTAAAGCGGTATACACAATCATAGACCACACACTTTTCAATTAATCGCTTTCTACTTGGAGTATAAGATGTATCACACAATATGAAGCAATAAGAATAGAAAGGAGTGGTTTTCATGGGATGCATGCTAAGCTTCAATTCCTGGATTTCGTAAAACTTTTAGTAATCTCGTCGAGTATAGAAAATTACTTAGCTTAGGTTGTCATGCACAAACAAGTAGTGACTCTCTCACACATCATTGGATCCTCTCCCCCAAGCTTATCTATAAGCGTGAGGCATAAGATAAATCAATAAGCTTATTCCCCATTTTTGAAGCTCCAATAAAAGAGGTGCAAAAGAGAGAAAGAGCATGAGATGGGATCATGTATGGACTTCTTTTCTCTTTTCTTTTCTTTTTTCTCTCTTTTATATATATATATATATATATATATATATATATATATATATATATATATATATATATATATATATATATATACACAACTGTGATCCCAAATCAAAAGATAGAGAGATAAACAAGAATTTTTTTCTTTTTTGATTTTGGGGTATAGGAGCATGGATCTTTATAGCGGGGGAATATGCCAATATAAGAATTCGCTAAAGGGAGTTTCACCAATGATTTTAAGTATAGAAATAATGCTCAAGATATGTGGAGAAAGAAATATATGTAACACTCAGTTCACTCTATAGAATGTGCACGACAACTTTTAGCAGAGTAATGTAGTCTACTCAGTTTAATCACAGAAAGTAAACTAATCCAGTTATATCAACATAGCATACATTCAATCAACCTGAAAGTGAAGCGTACAATTTTCATGCAATAAGAAGTGATATAAGACAAGAAAGCAGTACTCCAGATATAAGCAATCAATGCGTGAAGCTTGGTGTGTTTTTTTACGAAGAGTATACAGTAAAAATCATCAGATTCAGCTAATAAAAGAATTTCATCCATATTCATATAACAAAAGACGGGTTACTATCTCGAATGCATAGCAAGACATAGCATATGATATCTGAAATAAAAGCTATGACATGACAAGATAATATGCATATAGAGATAAGCTAATACCACGTCATCATCATCACAGAAAATTCATCTCTAGCAAAAAGGATAAAAGAAATAACGATAAAAGAAAATAAAAATTACTGTACATATGCAGCACACTCAAAAAGTAAGAAAACGTGATGCATGAAAAAAAAATGAAAAAGTGGGTGAAAATAAGTGTAAAACCAAAGAAAAGCGAGAAAATAAAAATAAAAGGCGACAAAAATAAAAAGTGTGTGAGAACTCACTCCCCCAAGCTAAAGTGCACCGTGTCCTCAATATGCAAAGTGTGGCACACTGAGAGACAAAATATGGGTGGGGTGGGTGAGGATGCATGCATGATGAAAATAATAAAATGAGATGGGTATGCAAATGATGCATGCAGAGATCAAACTAGTACCATGTGTGTCCCCAAAAATACCTCCTCTCTCCAAAATGATATAAACAGATATGCGCAAAAAGTGACCAAAACGTGTGTGGAGGAGGGGTGCAGAATCAGCAGGCAGAAAATATCCAGAATAACAGCATCAAAAATATGAAAGGCATCCAAAGTGTGCCTATGTGGGTGGGGGTGCACGAGCACCATCCTGTGGTGGAGGTGATGGTCGCGGAGGCTGCTGGGTGGGGGTAGGTGGCTGAGGCAGCCGCATAAGAATCTGATTCAGGCAAGCCTGAATACCAGGAAGTAAAGAGATGCGAGACTGGACAGCGCTGACAGTAGCGGAGAGAGCCTGGAAATCTCCTCTAATCCCACTCACCGCCCCCTCTAGAGCACGGAGGTGCTGAACTAGGGTGTCGGGGGGAGGTGGAGCAGAGGGTCGAATAGGTCGAACAGGTAAAGAACGGGGCTGTCTCACACGGCTACCGTAAAGGATAGGTGTGATAGTGGGGTGGTGCGATGGTGCTATGCTCACTAAGTGACGCTCAGCCTCTGTGGGAGGCTGAAACGCAGGAAAGGTCGAAGAGGATGGAGCAGCAGCAGAAGCAGAGTGGTGGCAAGCGACGAGGCGGTCAGAGAGGTCAGATACACAGACGTGGGGACAGACGTAATAACACTCTCAGAGAAGACAGCGGCAGTGGAGACAGTAAGGTCGACGACTGGGGAGGTCGTGAAGTGCGAAGGAAATGACTCTCCAGGGGGTCGAGAACAAGAAAGAGGAAAGGGTCTCCACTGCGGAGGCAAAAGAGGGTTCACCGCTCTCAACTATGGTGGGGGGATGCTCGCAGCTCACAACAGAAATAGGATCAATGGACATGGGCACATTGGTGGTGGCGGCGGCGGTGGAGTCAGCTAAAGTGCTCCCGGCACTAACAGACGTGTGGACAGAGGTGCCGGGAGGTGCAGAGAGGTCTGGTGCAGACTGGGGTATCACGGGGTCAAGGGGTAGAAAGAGGGCTCTTGCTGAGCATCCTCAGGCTCAAACACGTACATGGCAGGGATGAGCAGATCCATCGCTGGAATCCACTCCCCGCCCACTGGTCCAATATGTGTTCGAGCAGGGCTCAAAAGAATCATATAATCGACTCCATGGGGACCGTGCAGACACACCCAGTGGTGCTGACCATGAGGACGAAGAATCCTCATCCGGGCCATAACATCTATGGAAAGAGAAGTGGGGCCCGGGGGTCTCAGCAAGCCAGCAGGGAGGTCAACTCCGCACAAAAGGGCCAAGAGGGTAATTAGACCGCCGCAACAGATATGCGTCCGAGCGTCGACAGAAATAATGATGCGGTCGATGTACCAACTGGCAATTTCAATCTCGACGGCGGGGACCAAAACGTCTCCTCCTCGCTTGTAGGCCCACGATCATGTCATCGCGTAGACCAAATAGAGCTCTGGCATCGACAACGTGCCCGGCTCATACCTCGCTAAGAAAGTGGTCGCCATAAGACGCTGTGCAATGCGGAGGCATGGGTGGAGGATGGCAGAGGCCTTGGCCCGACTAGGGTCAATGGCGAGGGGAGAGCCTGAGATACGTGTCCAAAAAGCGTGCGTGTCGAATGACGGGGATGTGATGTGTGTGAGACTGTAGGCTCGGTCTGGGTCTGGGACAGGGGGCCACTGGAAGAATGCTTGAGCATGTCGAGAGTGACCTCGTACTCTCGGTCCATCAGGCAAAATGAGCATCCTCCAGGTATCCGAGCAATAGAACTAAGGACCTCTAGTGTCGGGTGGATATAAGTGTCCGTCGACACCGACAAGAAATCACGCCACCCCACGTTGTCATACAACTGGAGTAGCCCATCTAGTACCCTTAGGCGCTCTAAATCAGCAAGGTGTGCAAACCTAGATGGTACGATCGAGCGGTGGGAGATACGCTCAAATCTAGTGCGGTGTGCGTCATCTCTGAACGTGATCCCCATCGCATCGATAGCGGGGGCCGGCTGTGCCTGAGGTGGAATGGGTGCGGTAGAAGGCGGCTGTGTCGGTGGTGGCGGGCTAGGTGGTGAGGAGTCTGCCCTAGCAGAAGAGGATCCAGGATCGCCTAACCTCTTCCGCTTGGAAGCAGGCTCCCGAGTGCGTGGCCTAAGACGTGGGGGCATGTGGCCCGTGAGTTGTGCCCACCCAAATGAAAATGCGAAGGGCTAAAATAAGTAACGGGTGTACCCGAGCACGACATGAGAGCAAATAGTGGAAGCGTACGAAGAATTGCCTCCTCCGCAAAGCTCCAAGACGTCCTGAATCTTCCCCAAGCTCCCCAAGCTAGCCTGAAACACAAATAATCGAATCAGCAATGAATATCAATATATATTGGAGAAGATGGGGAATGATATATATGTGTGTGTGTGTGTGTGTGTGTGTGTGTGTGTGTGTGTGTGTGTGTGTGTGTGTGTGTGTGAATTAATTTGAATTTTTGGCGTAATGGGCTTACGGATTAGGGAGAATGGAGCAAAATAGGATTTTTGGGCAAAATAGGGGAAGTACGACGAAGGGGCGGCAGCGCCAGCGGGTGCAGGCAGCAAAGCGACGTCGACGACGGACGTGGGGCAGCGGTCGACCAGCATTCGGTGGCTCGGGCAAAGAAAGAGGGGATTCGGGTGAGGGGGAGTCGAAGGGGCAGTGGCGAAGCGGGAGAAATTGGGAATTTTCGCGTTTCGGGAAATGAGCCTCGCCCGCTGGGGTTTATAAAGTTGGGTCACTCGGTCGAGTGACGCATTCACTCGGACGAATCGCTCAGCGTTTAAATTTTTTTCGAAATCTCCCTATAGTTACGACTCGGCCAAATAGCTTTTCCTACTCGGCCGAATGGACAAGTTCCACTCGGCCGAGTGGAACGGCCACTCAGCGATTATGAAGCGTGGATGGTATCAGATTCACTCGGCCGAGTAACAAGTCACTCGACCGAGTGGCATATAAATTACAGTAAATGACAGAGAGTAGGTTTCTGGATCTTCCCTGATCAGTACTCTACTCGGCCGAGTAGAGTCTTCACTCGACCGAGTGAGTAGTACACTCGGCTGAGTGGCTTGCAATTTTCTGCCTCGACTCTCTGTTTTCGCTCCACTATCTATTTTTCTTCTTCCCATCGATCTCTTCCTTCTCCTGGGGTCTGAGCGCATTCTTAGAGCGCTCTCCCTTGCCATGGTCATCCTCTATGTAAATGATTTCTCGTTCTCCATCTCCTGTCATGAAAAATAGAGCCCGTTGTCACGATTTTCATTGACTCTAGACTCTAAACACTAAGAAAGATTTAAAATAAAAATAGAATTCAACTAAAAATAATATAAAACCGTCGAGTTACCTCCCGACAAGCGCTCGTTTAAGGTCTTGAGCTCGACCCCTTAAGATGTTCGTTTAGTGCACAATGTTTGGCGCATGTGAGATGCGCGCGTCAAACTTGCTGGGAAGGCCACTTGGATTTAATTGTTATTGTTCGTTGGCGTTCCTCGGCTTCCCCTCATCATGGGTAGTGTTGGGGGATAAGTCTCCCAAGCTTGAGATTGTACCATTCTTTTTCTTCACCGGTGATGCCGATATGTTATCCGGTGGAGATTTCTTCAAATTGTTGGCCGTGGAGAGCTTGTAGAGCTCCCTAATTCTTATGATATCAGCATCGTCTTTGTCATCAACCATAGAGCTATCCGACGGATCTTCCAACTTTTCTCCCTTGCTAGAAAATTAGCCTTCTTCGAAGCCATCATCGTGTAGGGCGCTAATAGAATACGGTTTAGCTTCATTGATCACTTCATCGAGGAGGTCCACGTAATCCACTTCCTCTTGGTAGGGCATATGCTTCATTGCTTTAGGGATATGGAGCTCTACCTCGATGTTTCCGACATTTAAAGACAAGGTGCCCTCTCTCACATCAACTATCACGCCGGTGGTGGCTAAGAAGGGGCGTCCAAGAATTAGTGATGTATCGCCCTCCTCCTTGATATCCATAATTACGAAGTCGCACAGCAAGCAAATTCCTCTCGGCACTTGGAGCGGTATGTTCTCTGCAATTCCCACCGGCCTAGTAATCCGACCGTCTGCTAGTTGTATTCTCATATCCATCGGCTTTAAGTCGGTCCCAGTATTCAATTTCTTAAACATACTTAGGGGCATTAGGCTCACACTTGCTCCCACGTCTACCAAAGCCTTTTGTAGCGGGACGCCTCCAAGTGTGCATGAGATGTGGAAGCTTCCGGGATCTTTGAATTTTGTCGGGTCCTTCTTCTTCCGGGTGAACCATGTACCTTGCTCGGCAAGCATTATCTTCTCCTTTCTTTTCTTTCCCGAAATCAAGTCTTTCAAGAACTTGGCGTACGACAGGATCTCTACAATAGCATCCAAGAAAGGGACATTGAGGCTCACTCCTCGCAAGCACTCAAGAAATTTGGCTAGCCGCTTCTCAATCTTTGCTCTTGCCAACCGTTATGGAAAGGGCATCGGTGGCATATAGGTGCGCTCCTCGCGTGGCTTTATAATCTCAGAATTTTCGCCTTCTTGCGGCTCTTTTTGGCACTCCTCCACAATAGCTGGCTCCTTGTCATCCAAAATTTGCTCACCGGGCTCTTTGGTTTGGACCATGGCGGGAGTAGTGTCCTTCCCGCCCCTAGTAGTTACCACCACTACCGCGTTGATATGGCCGGTATTGCTCCGTGGGTTTGGCTCCAGTTGAGCAGGCAATTGTTGAGTATTTTTATTGAACAACGCAAGTTGCTCCGCTAGTTGTGCCATGACAGTATTGAGAGAGTCTTGTTGAGTCGTCAATCTAGCATTTATCTTCTTTTGCTCCACCATGAATTCTTCCACCCTAGCTTCATAATCCGACCTCAGTGGCACTTGTGGTAGGTTTGGAGCTCTCCACCCTTGATTGTAGCCCGGTGGCCTATATGGTACAGCTTGTTGCCTAGGCCGGTAGCTTTGTTGTGGTGGCCCCCTTGGTTGATATTGAGGTTGTGGAGATGGAGGCCGAGCTTGAGGTTGTTGCAGTGGTGGTTTTAAAGCTCCATCATTATTAGCATATGAGAATCCCGGATGATTTCTCGTGGCCGGGTTGGCCCATTAACCGGTGTTCCCCGCAACATATTGGACTTGCTCAATAGCACCCTCACCTTGCTCTCCTCCGACGAACATAACTTGAGCTTGGTCTTGCCAATCGCTCATATTGCCTCCCGGTGTAGATGTGGCGGGAGTTCCATGTGGCTCGGTAATCAACTTCTCCAATCTCTCCACAATCTTGTGGAGAGAGTCAAACTTCGTAGAAAGCTTCGCTACGGCCTTGGCCTCATAAATGCTTGTTGGCTTCAAGGAGGATGAAGAATGTCCTCTCTCGTCGCCCCATTATTGGTTGTTAGAGGCCATCTCCTCTAATAGGGCCGTAGCTTCATCCGGTGTCTTAGATAATATGGCTCCATTAGTGGTTGCATCGATGATTTGCTTGGTGCCCGGTTGGAGTCCATTGTAAAAGCTATGTACTAGCTCCCATGCTTCAATGCTATGATGGGGGCATTGGTGTTGGAGATCTTTAAAGCGCTCCAATGCCTTAAATAGGGTCTCCTGAGGTCCTTGCATGAAGGACATGCGTGCGCTTTGTAACGGTCACTTTTCGACCTTACGAATTTTCTACGTGCACGTGCTTTATCGTGCACGTATTTCATTTGGCGATTCCTAAATTCCGAAATGTGCGTTGTGTTGTGCTGTTGTGATCGTTTGGGGGTGTAGGATTTTATAGTAATGGTTGGAAACGCCGTTTCACGGTTCGTTTTCTCGCAGAACGATTTTGAACGATAGGGGCGTTTTAGTTATTTGACTTAAAACACCGTTTCCATTTTACGTTATTTCTTGGTAGACGTTACGCATGACCAGGCTATGCCGATCTATGCGTCTCGTCTCCACGATCGCCTCGGTATTTTCGGATTATTTTTCTGACGCCCGGTTTGAGAGTTATCGCTCGGAGAAATCTCGACCGTCGATTTGCCCAGTCAGATTCAAATTTCGAAAATTGTTAGCCAAATCTGGCTAAATCTCTTTTAAAATCGTTTTAAAATCTTCCCTAAATTGTTCCGCTAAACTCCTCTAGACTTACCCCAACCCGTACACTCTCCATCCATATACCCCTCTCCCATTTAACCCATAACATAGGTCTATTTAGCAAACCCATATTATTATATAATATTATAACCCTAACCCTAAGTTAACCCTAACCCTAAGCTTCCCAGCCGCCGGCCCCCATCCCTCTCACGCATCCCTCTCTCTCTCTCTCTCTCTCTCTCAGCCACTTTCTCTCTCTCCCCTCCACGGCCTCAGCGCGCACCGCCGCTGTGCCCACACCGCCTCCACGGCCTCAGCGCGCGCCGCCGCTGTGCCCTCGCCACGATTCGCCGCTTCCGCTACGCTTTTGCCGCGATCCGCTGCTGCAGCAGCTCGTCGTGCGCGCTCTGCCGCCGTTCGAGCCCGCGTTGTCGCCGCTGTGCTGCGCCCCAGCCATCCGCCGCCGCACAGAGCACCCGAGCATGCACCGTCGCCTCCATAGCCGCAAACCCTCGCTGCCGATCCCTCTTCCCCCTCCTCGTTCCATTGAGGCGTCGTTTTCCTCGCCTACTGCCGCTGTACTCGCAGCTATCGCCGTTGACAGCCGCTGTATCGACATCGAGAGCCGTTGATTCGTGCTTCCGGTGTCACCCCGACACTCGGACGACGTTGCGAGGCCGTGTTCTGATCGTGCTTACTGTTTTTACCGTCAGGCTGATCGTGCTCGTTGGCCGCACTTCGTCCGCTACCCGGACGAGTCTCACTACGCTACCCGTAGTTGAGACACTGCAGACACCGCAGATTGCCTGCGGTTCAGACTCTACGTCCGCACTACTCCAGACACCGGAGAGGTTGGTTTCTGAAACTCGTAGCGCAACCCACCCGTAGCGAAAACTGAACCCTAAACTAAGACTGGACAACTATAATTAAATTTACGTTTTCGCACCAGTAAAACGCTGCTCACTGTAGAAAATCGACCATCGGATAATTTTCTGTGCATATAGGGTAGTGGTCGATCTAGGCTGACAAGAACACCAAAACGTGACTCTGACAATTTGGGTAGCCCTGATAACCTAGAAATGAACCTAAATAGGATTTATTAAAAACACGACCTGACACCGTCGCCGTGGCACTGTTTCAGACGGACTACCACGGACGCGACGACTGGACGAGACACCCCGGACGGACGACACACTCGCCACCGCAGGCAAGTGTATCCCACTTGCACTTTCCGCCGTGTTAGGCCTTAGTTGGTTAGAACTGATAACTGTGAACAAATAGAACCGGACGTGAAATGATAGCATCCGGGACAACCCTGACGGCTCAGACTTGACGACGAAGTCTGAGCCTGACAACAATAACTTTTGACATCGTAGGGCTATCATGTGTGTGCGTGTGTGTGGACACCCTAGAATAACCCTTCCTGTCTTGTCATGTCCCGTCTCGTCTTGCACAGCCTGCGTGCAATAGGGCACTCACCAGTGAGTGGGTGATCCCTTGTACTGATACACAACCTGCGTGCAATAGGGCACTCTCCAAGCTAGAGAGGGTGATCCCTTGAACTTATACACAGCCCAGAGAGCAATAGGGCACTCGCCAAGCTAGAGCGAGTGATCCCTTGTCATGTTTGTCTTGTCTTGTCATACTTGGGGTTTGGGGTTGGGTTGAGCTTGCGCACGGCAAGAGGGTCTGATCCCCCTCGAACCGTAAGGCGTGAACCCTTTCATGTCTCACTTGTCTTGTCTCATCTTGTCCCGTCCCATCCCGACTTGTCATGACACCTGTAGGTTAGTCCCGTAGTTGGTAGCACACGCTACGACTACTACTTGTTACGCTTTACTTTCCTGCTACGTTACTTCTTTTTGTTACTCAGTTTTAACCCAAGCATGCTAATTAACCAGTAAATCGTTGTTTAAAAGTTGATACACTTGCAGTAGAGTCTGACACTTTTTGTAGACTTTACCTGACGTACAGTTTCCTTCTTTGGTGTTGTACGTCAGGTGTTGAGCCAGAGTACGTCGACGAGGCGGACTTCCCAGCAGACGGAGAGCCGGAGGACGCTAATCCAGAGTACGATCCAGAGGAGGACCAGAGTTAGAGGTCTCTCGTTGCTGTACCAGAGTTTCTGTTCCAGTTTAGATTGGGTGTGTAGCACCTTTGTTTTCTTGACTAGGTTGGGTGCTTTCATCGGTAGTTCCCTTTTCTGCAGTTGCAGCCGTTTCTGGCGCTTTAGACTTTCCGTACTTTGGATGCTATATTTGGAATAAAATGAAATGATATCTCTTTTCAGTACTTTTGTTGTTCCGTACTAACATGCAGGGACCTGTTCCTTCGTTTTGGAATACTACAGACGCTTATTGGGTCTGGGCTCTCAGCCCCGGCCTAAGCGGGCCTCAGTCACGTTTCGCCTCCGTTCTTTTTGGGAAGCGGAGCGTGACAGGTTTTAGTGGTGGCCCATGCAGGTCCCATCCTTCTGCGAATACTGAACAATCGAAGTATTGAATTTCATTTTATTATCATCCAGTAATTGTACGAGTCTAATTTTTTTCTTTCTGTCAATAGGATGGCAGGACGACGTACTACCCGATCGGGGAGCTCAGGAGATGGAGTTCCGGAAGACCAGGGCGGAGAGTTCCGACAGTTTCTGGGTGTGATGAGGGAGATGTTGGATGTTCAGCATCAGTTGGTCCAGCAGTCCCAGCGTGCTGCCCAGGCTGTTCCAGTTGCACCCCCACCACCTCTGCCTGCCCCACGAGCTGCTCCAGGAGTGAAGCAGTTTAATGAGCTCCAGCCGAGGACCTTTTCGGAGAAGGAGGGACCCCTAGCTGCTGACGAGTGGATCCAGAGCACGGAGGAGAAGTTAGTTGCTGCGAAGATTTCTGACGATACCCGAGTGGAGATAGCGAAGATGCAACTGATGGAGAATGCAAGGAACTGGTGGCACATCGAGGAGAGGCATCTTGAGAAGCTAGTAGAGTGGAAGACCTTCAGGTCTATGTTCAAGGACAAGTATTTCACCAAGTCTGCTAGGAGGGAGTTGTTGAGCAAGTTTATCGATCTGAAGCAGGGGGATATGACTGTCGATGAGTATGAAGCAGAGTTTGAGATGCTAAGTCGCTTTGCTCCGTATATGGTGAGGAAGGAGGAGAAGCAAGCTGATCGCTTTCGTCAAGGACTGCGCCCGAAGATCCAGGATTCTATATCTTTGGCGAGTTTCACGACAATGAGGGAGGTGCTAGATGCTGCGAAGAATCATGAGATCATAGCTCTTCTGCCTGACCCTTCAGCTGATAAAGGGAAGCGTCCTATGGAGCAGTACCGGCCACCTGCTAGGCCGGCGATGAGGCCAGTTCAGACGGTGCCATTCAAGAGGCCTGGAGCACCAGTTCAGATTCAGGGCAAGGGCCTGTGCCACTTCTGCGAAAAGCCTGGACATGTTCAGGCCAACTGCAGGAAGAATATGGGGCTATGCTTAGTTTGTGGAGATGCCTCGCATGCTGCGAAGGAGTGTCTGAGAGCTCTTCATGCTGTAGTTGGAGCGCCAGCCCCACTGCAGATAAGAGCGCCTGCTCCAGTTCAGAGAGGACCTGCTGTTCGTGGACCACCCTTGGCGCCACAGAGGCAGATGTTTCAGAGAGCAGCACAGCCCAAGAGGCCGGCGTATACCATGACAGCTGTTGAGACTGAGGAGCTGGATGGAGTTATCACAGGTAACTCTTGATTCAAGTCTTTCTTTTCATAGTTAGATCTTATTTAGTGATGCTTGTTTAACTTGCTTGTTAGTGTAGCTCGGTTTGACCGTAGTTGTTTATATCTTAGGCACCATTCTAGTGTCCTCTCACCCGGCCTTGGCTTTGTTCGACTCCGGTCCATCTATGTGCATCATATCCCGGAGGTTTGTAACAAAGCACTCCATTCCCATCCATACACTCCCTAAGTGTTGGGACATCACCACAGGGAACGGAGTGGTGACAGTGAACTTGGGTTGTCGATCGATTTCTTTGGTGGTCAGTGGACACGAGCTCTTTGCAGATTTTATTGTCCACGATCTACCATATTTCGATGTCGTTCTTGGCATCGATTAGTTGGGAGATTTCCACGCCTCGATCGACTGTCACAGCAAGAGGGTGGTGTTCCGGATTCCAGGCCATCCGGAGTTCGAGTTCCGTAGCAGAGATGAGTGGCTTGGGCCCATTAGATTTTGAACCAAGCCAGAGGTGCCAATTGTTGAAGCCATGCAGATGGAGATGGAGATCGATCGACCAGCAGTCGTCAGAGACTTCGACGACGTCTTCCCGGAGGATATCTCGGGTCTGCCACCCGACAAGCTCTAGAATTTGGTATTGATCTTATGCTGGGAGCGCAGCCAATATTAAAGGCACCGTACCGTATGGCTCCCGCTGAGCTCGAGGAGCTGCGGAAGCAGTTAGATGAGTTGCTGCAGAAGGGTTTCATCCACCATAGTGTGTCACCGTGGGGTGCACCAGTTTTTCTTGTGAAGAAGAAGGATGGGTCCCGCAGGATGTGTGTGGACTATCGAGGGCTGAATGCTGTCACCGTGAAGAATAAGTATCCGCTGCCGTGCATCGACGATATCTTTGATCAGCTTGGAGGTTCAAGAGTCTTCTTGAAGTTGGACTTGAGGAGCGGATACTATCAGTTGAAGTTGAAGAGGGATGATGTTCCGAAGACAGCATTCCAGACGAAGTATGGGCATTATGAGTTCGTGGTCATGCCTTTCGGTGTGACCAATGCTCCAGCTGTGTTCATGAATTTGATGAACTTGATTTTCTACGACTTCCTGGATAAGTTTGTTGTTATCTTCATTGATGACATTCTTATTTATTCAAAGTCTGAGGAGGAGCACAGCTGTCATCTGATGACAGTGCTGGAGACGCTGAGGCGACACAAGCTTTATGCCAAGTATAGAAAGTGCGAGTTCTGGCTGGACAGAGTCGCATTCCTGGGACACGTGGTGTCCGGTGATGGCATATCTGTGGATCCGGAGAAGGTCAGAGCAGTCAGAGATTGGCCGACTCCGCAGTCAGCGTCAGACATCAGGAGATTTCTTGGCTTAGCAGGCTATTATCGGCGGTTCATCAAGGATTTCTCGAAGATTGCAGAGCCGATGACGAAGCTGACGAGGAAGGACGTGGAGTTTCTTTGGTCAGATGCTTGTGAGGAGGCTTTCAGTATCTTGAAGGCGAGGTTGACCACAGCACCGGTGTTGGTAGTACCGGATCGAAGCGGAGGCTTTGAAGTATATTATGATGCATCAGGGAAGGGCCTAGGATGCATCTTGCATCAGCATGGCCACGTGGTCGCGTATGCTTCTCGTCAGTTGAGGACTCATGAGAAGAATTACCCGACGCACGATCTGGAGTTGGCAGCGGTGATTTTTGCAATGAAGATTTGGAGGCACTTCTTGCTAGGTGAGAGTGTGAAGATTTTCACCGATCACAAGAGCTTGAAGTACATCTTTACGCAGAAGGAGCTCAACATGCGTCAGAGGCGATGGTTAGAGCTCATGGCTGACTACGAGATTGATTTGCAGTATCATCCGGGGAAGGTGAACGTAGTGTCGGATGCCTTGAGTAGACTTCCTACTACGATGATGCATATTACCGACTGGAGGATTCAGCAGGAGCTGAGAGAGATGGATTTGGAGGTTGTCCTACCTGGTGTAGTTCATTCATCTATGAATTTGCAGATTCAGTCCACGATCATGGATTGGATCAAGGCAGCACAGGCAGGAGATTCGAATCTGCAGAGGATCAGGAGGCAGGTTGAAGATGGGCTTCGGACGGAGTTCGTGATTCATGAGGATGGTTCGCTGCGGTACAACAGTAAGCTCTGTGTACCTGCAGGTGATGTTCATGAGGAGCTGTTGAGCGAGACTCATAGCTCGCCATATTCTATACATCCTGGAGGCACCAAGTTGTATAAGGACCTCCGTCTGAATTATTGGAGGATTGGCATGAAGAGGAGTGTGGCACGGAGCGTTGCCAAGTGTTTGATATGCCAACAGGTGAAGGCTGAGCACCATCGCACTACTGGGTTGCTGCAACCACTTCCTATCCCAGAGTGGAAGTGGCAACATATTACGATGGATTTCGTGACTGGTTTACCTCGGACCCCGAGGCAGAACGACGCAGTTTGGGTAATCGTAGATCGATTGACCAAGTCTGTGCACTTTATCCCATTCTGAGTGGGCTAGTCTATGGAAGTCTTGGCGAGGAAATATCTGGAGGTAAATTTCATACTTTTACTTCTATTTTAATTTCCTTTTTGAGTTAGTTGTGATGTAGACCTTGTACGTGCAGGAGATTGTACGCTTACATGGAGTCCCCGTGAGCATTGTGTCTGACAGAGACACGAGGTTCACATCTCAGTTCTGGAGAAGTTTACAGGAGAATTTGGGTACGAGTCTAAGTTTCAGCACGGCGTACCACCCGCAGACCGATGGCCAGTCAGAGAGGACTATTCAGATTCTGGAGGATATGCTGCGAGCTTGTACGCTCGATTTGAAGGGAGCTTAGGAGGACCATCTTCACTTGGTGGATTTTTCATATAACAACAGCTATCAGGCGAGCATTGGCATGGCGTCGTTTGCTGCCTTATATGGGAGAAAATGTCGATCGCCATTGAGTTGGGACGACATTGGAGATCGGGAGCTGTTGGGTCCAGAGATGATAGTGGAAGCGGTGGATGTCGTGAGAGACATCAGGGAGAAGCTTAGAGTTGCCCAGGATTGCTTCAAGCATTGGGCAGATGCCAAGAGGAGACCATTGGAGTTTCAGCCTGGAGATCACGTCTTCCTGACGATTTCTCTGAACCGTGGAGTTATTCATTTTGGGAAGAAGGAAAAGCTGAGTCCGAGGTATATTGGGCCATTTGATGTGCTAGAGCGTGTGGGAGCAGTGGCCTATCGCCTTGCTCTACCACCATCTTTGGAGAGTGTTCACGACGTATTCCACTTATCCCAGTTACGTCAGTACGTCAGTGATCCGTCACACACGGTTGATTTCTCGGAGATTACAGTTCGCCCGGACCTGACATATGACCAGCAGCATGTGCAGATTTTGGACCGTCGACAGAAGCAGTTGAGGAATAAGATAGTCGACCTGGTGAGAGTGATGTGGCGTCACGGATCACCGGGAGAGTCCACTTGAGAGTGTGAAGAGGAGATGAGAGAGCGTTATCCTTTTCTGTTTACTGATTAGAGTTGTTGATTCCGAGGACGGAATCTTTATTTTAGTGGGGTAGAATGTAACGGTCACTTTCCGACCTTACGAATTTTCTACGTGCAGGTGCTTTATCGTGCACGTATTTCATTTGGCGATTCCTAGATTCCGAAATGTGCGTTGTGTTGTGCTGTTGTGATCGTTTGGGGGTGTAGGATTTTATAGTAATGGTTGGAAATGCCGTTTCGCGGTTCGTTTTCTCGCAAAATGATTTTGAACGATAGGGGCGTTTTAGTCATTTGACTTAAAACGTCGTTTCTATTTTACGTTATTTCTTGGTAGGCGTTACGCACAATCAGGCTCCACGATCACCTCGGTATTTTCGGATTATTTTTCTGACGCCCGGTTTGAGAGTTATCGCTCGGAGAAATCTCGACCGTCGATTTGCCCAGTCAGATTCAAATTTCGAAAATTGTTAACCAAATCTGGCTAAATCTCTTTTAAAATCGTTTTAAAATCTTCCCTAAACTGTTCCGCTAAACTCCTCTAGACTTACCCCAACCAGTACACTCTCCATCCCTATACCCCTCTCCCATTTAACCCTTAACATAGGTCTATTTAGCAAACCCATATTATTATATAATATTATAACCCTAACCCTACGTTAACCCTAACCCTAAGCTTCCCAGCCGCCGGCCCCCATCCCTCTCACGCATCCCTCTCTCTCTCTCTCTCTCTCTCTCTCTCTCTCACAGCCACTTTCTCTCTCTCCCCTCCACGGCCTCAGCGCGCGCCGCCGCTGTGCCCACGCCGCCTCCACGGCCTCAGCGCGTGCCGCCGCTGCACCCTCGCCACGATTCGCCACCTACAGCAGCTCGCCGTGTGCGCTCCGCCGCCGTTCGAGCCCCTGCTGCCGCCGCTGTGCTGCGCCCCAGCCATCCGCCAGCGCACAGAGCACCTGAGCGCGCGCCGCCGCCTCCATAGCCACAGACCCTCACCGCCGATCCCCCTTCCCCCTCCTCGTTCCATTGAGGCACCGTTTTCCTCGCCTACTGCCACTGTACTCACAGCTATCGCCATTGACAGCCGCGGCATCGACATCGAGAGCCGTTGATTCGTGCTTCCGGTGTCACCCCGACACTCGGACGACGTTGCGAGGCCGTGTGTTGATCGTGCTCACTGTTTTTACCGTCAGGCTGATCGTGCTCGCTGGACGCACTTCTTCCGCTGCCCGGACGAGTCTCACTATGCTAGCCATAGTTGAGACACTGTAGACACCGCAGATCGCCTGCGGTTCAGACGCCACGTCTGCACTACTCCAGACACCGGAGAGGTTGGTTTCCGAAACTCGTAGCGCAACCCACCCGTAGCGAAAACTGAACCCTAAACTAAAACTAGACAACTACAATTAAATTTATGTTTTCACACCAGTAAAACGCTGCTCACTGTAGAAAATCGACCATCGGACAATTTTCTGTGCATATAGGGTAGTGGTCGATCTAGGCTGACAAGAACACCAAAACGTGACTCTGACAATTTGGGTAGCCCCGATAACCTAGAAATGAACCAAAATAGGATTTATTAAAAACACGACATGACACCATCGACGTGGCACTGTTTCAGACGGACTACCGCGGACGTGACGACTGGACGAGACCCCCCGGACGGACGACACACTCACCACCGCAGGCAAGTGTATCCCACTTGCACTTTCAGCCGTGTTAGGCCTTAGTTCGTTAGAATTGATAACTGTGAACAAATAGAACCGGACGTGAAATGATAGCGTCCGGGACGACCCTGACGACTCAGACTTGACGACGAAGTCTGAGCCTGACAACAACAACTTTTGACATCGTAGGGCTATCATGTGTGTGCGTGTGTGTGGACACCCTAGAATAACCCTTCCTGTCTTGTCACGTCCCGTCCCGTCTTGCACAGCCTGCGGGCAATAGGGCACTCACCAGTGAGTGGGTGATCCCTTGTACTGATACACAGCCTGCGGGCAATAGGGCACTCTCCAAGCTAGAGAGGGTGATCCCTTGTACTGATACACAGCCCAGAGGGCAATAGGGCACTCGCCAAGCTAGAGCGAGTGATCCCTTGTCGTGTTTGTCTTGTCTTGTCATACTTGGGGTTTGGGGTTGGGTTGAGCGTGCGCACGGCAAGAGGGTCTGATCCCCCTCGAACCGTAAGGCGTGAACCCTTTCGTGTCTCACTTGTCTTGTCTCATCTTGTCCCGTCCCGTCCCGACTTGTCATGACACCTGTAGGTTAGTCCCGTAGTTGGTAGCACACACTACGACTACTACTTATTACGCTTTACTTTCCTGCTACGTTACTTCTTTTTGTTACTCAGTTTTAACCCCAGCATGCTAATCAACCAGTAAATCGTTGTTTAAAAGTTGATACACTTGCAGTAGAGTCTGACACTTTTTGTAGACTTTACCTGATGTACATTTTCCTTCTTTGGTGTTGTACGTCAGGTGTTGAGCTAGAGTACGTCGACGAGGTGGACTTGCCAGCAGACGGAGAGCCGGAGGACGCTGATCCAGAGTACGATCCAGAGGACCAGAGTTAGAGGTCTCTCGTTGCTGTACCAGAGTTTCTGTTCCAGTTTAGATTGGGTGTGTAGCACCTTTGTTTTCTTGACTAGGTTGGGTGCTTGCACCGGTAGTTCCCTTTTCTGCAGTTGTAGCCGTTTCCGGCGCTTTAGACTTTCCGTACTTTGGATGCTATATTTGGAATAAAATGAAATGATATCTCTTTTCAGTACTTTTGTTGTTCCGTACTAACATGCAGGGACATGTTCCTTCGTTTTGGAATACTACAGACGCTTATTGGGTCTGGGCTCTCAACCCCGGCCTAAGCGGGCCTCAGTCACGCTTCGCCTCCGTTCTTTTTGGGAAGCGGGCATGACACGCTCCTTATCTTGACGGTCTTGGATGGTGGGTAGAATTTGTTCACAAAAGCACTCACCAACTCATCCCATGTAGTAAAAATCCCCTCCGCTTACGTCCTCAACGAATACAAAGCTTTGTCTCTGAGAGTGAATGGGAAGAGGCGCAGTTGGATAGCATCGACCGGTACACCGGGCATCTGAAAGGTGGCACACTTGGACAAGAATAACTGAAGATGGTAGTGTGGATTCTCATGGGAGTTCCCATGGAATGGGTCTTGTTGCATTAAGACCACAAGTCCCGTTTTGAGCTCGAAATTCTTGTCCACCGCCAACTCCGGCATCGCAATAGATGAGGTAGTAGAAGTAGTCTTAGGCCGAAGCCTATCTCTGGAAGATATTAGCCTAGCCATGCGTGCCGCTAATTCCTTCGGTGTCTCCCGTCGGTTCATACAATCGTCCTCTATAGCAAGTCTTCCCTCGGCTCTAAGCCTCCTTTCGATACGCTCGATCTCTAGATCAAATAATAGATCTTCTTGATGCTCCGTCGATCTCGTGTACATGCACAGGAAAATAAAGTTTCGATGGAATTGTTAGCACGATAGAGGAATAAAAAGATAAAAATAATAAAACAAAAAAGAAATAACTAAGTAAAGAAAACAAAATACTATCGCCTCCCTGGCAACGGCGCCAAAAACTTGATCGTGCCCGGATATATACCCGGAAAACGACTTGTAGTCTTACCGTAAGCACACGGTGTAGTGGCGAGCGGGTATCGAACACAGGGAGGACAAGTGACAGTATCCTACTTTTATTACCTAGCTATCAAAAGAACAAGAATAGTTTTGAAGTTGTTGTCACAATCGTTTAAATAGCAAGAAGATATCAATATAATAAAAGCGTCTAGGGATAGGAAATCCACACTACGGACCATCTCTTATCCTTGTGAATCATAAATTTCATTGTTGCTAGGCTTGAATTTAGGTGAACTAGTCGCAACTTAATGTAGAACCAAGATCACGCACTCTCGCTATTGCCGGTCTATAGCGAACCTAGAATAGAGCCCACTCTCGTGCAAACTCTACCCTAAGCCGCTAGTGTGAAGATCGACATCATCGTCCAATCGCATCTCGAGCCCACTCTCGTGCAAACTCGAGCTACGATCTAGGTTGTGATAATTCGTATTCGTCCAATCTCTTGCAAACGAATATTAGTATAGATTTATAATTAAAAATCATAGCTTTGGTTCAATCTCTTGCAAACCAAATCTAGAGAATTTCAACTATCAATCTAAATCGAATATCTAGGCCTTCCTATCAATTGGGATCCAATCTCTTACAAATCCCAATCGACATAAATTCCTAACTACTCGTAATAAATCAATCACAACCTAACCATTATCAATTCTAGCAACAAATCTATAAATTCATCACAATTGAAAGATCGGGTCCATAGGGTTCATCCCCATGCCCTAGAACATCGGAACTACTCACTAATCATCATGAAAATCTCAGAAAAAATAGATGGAATCATAGCACAATTCATTGCAAGGAAGAAACAATTCATAAAAATGAGTTTTTTAACAAGAAAGAATAAACCAATGTCGTCGCCAATGATCTCCAGCTGAGATTTCACAAAGAATAGCCGTCAAAAACCTAATAGAAGTTTCTAAAAAATAATTCAAGTCTATCCTAAAACTAGGGTAAAACTAGGTTTAAATACAAGCCAAAATCGTCCAAAAATCGAGACAAAATTGCCCGTGCGCAGCCCAAAATTCGCAGTCCTAGCAGCAGTCGGAGAGGATCACTCAGCCGAGTCACCCTTGTCACTCGGCCGAGTGACAACCCCTGCAAAATAACAGTAATTTCAGGTTTCTCAGGGGTCTGTCTCTCTGACTGACTCGACCGAGTGGGCTTCTTTACTCGGCCGAGTGAGAAATCATGCTCGGCCGAGTGGGCTTCCTCAGAAATTCCAGTAAGTTGGCAGCTTCTCTGGATGAATTCTCTGTACCACTCAGGCGAGTGAGCTTTCTCACTCGACCGAGTAGACTTCCTTGCTCGGCCGAGTAAATGCTGAAAATTTGTTGTGCGTATCCGTTTTACTCAGCCGAGCACAGCTCATGACTCGGCCGAGTGAGTAGTCTACTCGGCCGAGTGAGCTGTATCTTGGCTCCTTTCTTCTCCTTTTCGCCTCCTCGTCGCTCATATGGAATTCCTTCTTCTTCCGCTCATCCTCTGTCGCTGATAACTCCTCAAATAAGTCGTAGGTGACACTCCAAAGTGCGTGAAACTCCTTTGATCTCATTTTCACTCCAAATCGCTCCATATTTCCTGAAATACGACAAAAACAAGAAATAGTGAAAACCATCGCGATATCGTCGGATAATCGTGAGATATGGGCGATCAAAACGTCATGAAAACATGCAGAAAGAAGGTGTAAAATAAGGAGTGATCAACCAAGACTCAAGTACGAGGACTAAGACACGTTCCAAGGTGGGAACGGCTACGGCATCCGCCAGTGGCACTAAGCACTGTGTGAAGCTTAACGGGACCTCCCACCCAAAGACAGGACAATTGGTCGACATACCCCAATCGTCATGATAGTATGCCACAGAAAGAACAACTCCAACTCCAACAACAACAACAACATAGTCCGTCCCCGTACTATCACTTTTCTCTGGCTTTCCCCCATATCCAACCCCTGCCTAGAGGGCATACCTGCTTTGAGCGGCATGGACATCTATGGCCTTGTTATCACCTACCCTAGGGTTTAGTTGCTCCATATTCCTTTTCCAATCAAGTATTGCAACACCATCACCACTTACACAATTCACAAACCAAACTTCATTCTCAAAGCAAGATGGAGCCACTCACCCAAAGGGGTGGAGATTAACATTATCAACACTATCAGAGGTTAATTATCGTCACTAATCACCATTAACAACATTGCAACTTCAATAATCATAATTAAATAACGACTACAACACAATCCAGGTTCTGGCTTCAACAGAATAGGCACTTAATAACAGCTGTATCTCAAAATATTTATACGGAACATGAAACAATATTGCATTATAAGTTATACCCCTACTTGTCTACTTCCAGGCATTTCAAACCTCACCTTAACAAGAAATGAATTTTATATGAATTAAATATTGAACGTTGTTTCAGCAGATTTCAGGCAGGAAAACAGAAGCTGAAAAATCCATGTATTTAAAATAGTTGGGGGCTGACTTGGAGTATGGCCAAGAAGGAAAAGTTTTAAATCTAGGTCTTAGGTTTAAAAATAGCTCAAGAATACGAAAAGCCATCCATTGGTTCAAAGGATTTGGTCTGTTTTGTAAAAAGTGTCTGGGCTGGTAAAATCTGGACAGTTTGTAAAGCTCGAATTTTTAAAAATACTTAGAGTCAAAATTAGACTTCAGCCAATCGAAAAAAAGTTAGAGGACTTATCAAAGTACAACATACTAAAATTTCATAAGTTTTTGTTTAGAAATTCGTTGGGAAAAACCTCTGAAATAATTTGGGCATAGTCTCCCGTGTTTGGGTGGATCTGCCCTGTTTTTATAAAATGACTTAAAATAGAAATTGAAACTTATAAAAGGGGAAAAATTTCCAGAAGCATAAAATAACATCTTGGGATATGCAACAAGAACCAAAGCCTAAATCAAAGTATAATAGAGACTAACAAAGAAAGTTGGCAACTTGAAGCAAAATTAGCAACATAGGCATAGATATGCATTTATAAGTATCTTCACAAGGCAAAAATATATGAAGCTTCAAACTTAAGTATTTCTGAACTCTAATACCTCATAGCATCCAATTGAAAGCATGCATCCATGGAAAATGGAAAAAGACATCATCTTGCATAACAATTCCAACATGCTTAGCAATTTTAGCAAGAAATTAAGCGAAGAAACAACATGCAACGTAAATGTCACAAAGAGGTTAAAAGAAAACCGTAGCATACATCTATCCTAACCCTTAGAGTGCTGAGAGACTCTACATTGGGTGCTTGATGAAGATGAATCCTCCTAGCTTGTTCTTGAGCAAAAAGTCCAAGTGGAAGTGGTCCTTGGCTTCCTCCTTGGCTCAAAACCCTAGCATGCAAGCTCTTCTTCCCTCCAAGCTCCTTCTTCAACCTCAAGACCCTCCTCTCACACTCTCTAGCAGGTGATAGCCATGAAATTTGGTGGTTAAGGGTGTAAATGAGGTGACTTAGAGTGTTTAGGGTGTATTTGTAGTGAATTAAGGTGTATAAAAGCCTCCAAGGGCATTCTAGTCAATTCACCCACCCCACTAACCAATCCTCCAATGCATGTTAAGCTAAGTGCCCCCACTAACACCCATTATCATAGTCAAAAGACTAATTTGCCCTCTCTTGACATTTTACATAAAACCCCTCCCTTTTTGCCTTATTGCGATTTTACCTGAAATTGGACCAAATTGCAAATGTCAGGGGTTTTAATGCAAAACTCTCCAATCCCCAATGGTCTCTTGCATAGTTGCTACTAAGGTCTCATTTATGACGTCTCAAGATGATCATGATAGCCACTGGACACTTTTTCATGCACGCATCCTAATGCATGGGGATCAATCTCAATATCCACGTGCATGATTTGAAGGACGAGCGTGCCCAAGGCTAACTCCATCTTCTAAATACTCATGATGAGTCCACTTATTAACCCTATCCTATAGACTGGACTACAAAGCGTTACATCCTACCCTCTAGAATCAATTCCGTCCTCGAAATTACAAAGATATCAACAAGGAGAGTAGAAACAATCTCTTATATAAATATATACACGTCCACACTGATACATTGATATAAGAGTATTACATAAACAAATATGGATATTTCCCTCGCATCTCGTCCTCACGTTCCCAAGTGGCTTCTCCAGGTGACTCATGGTGCCACATAACTCTTACAAGATCCACTGTCTTGTTCCGCAGTGTCTTCTGCCTCTGATCCAGAATCGCCACGGGCTATTGCTCATATGTCATATCTGGACATACCTCTATATTAGCGTGGACCACAATCAGACTGGGATCTCCCACAAATCCTCGAAGTTAGGAAACGTGAAATACATCATGAATTCCTTCAAGATATGGTGGAAGCACCAATCTATAAGCCACCTCACCCACACGAGTTGAAATCTCGAACGGACCTACATATCTTGGGCTCAACTTCCCTTGACGCCCAAATCGAATCGTGCCTCGTGTAGGAGAAACTTTCAGAAACACATAATCACCAGGTTGGAATTCTAGTGGTCGTCTTTTAGTATCCGTCCAATGCTTATAGCGATCCTGAGCAATCCTGAGATTCTCACGAATCGTCTGTATCACATTAACAGTCTCAACCACCATGTCTGGTCCTAATAACTCACGGTCTCCCACATCATCCCAACTAAGTGTTGATCGGCATTTTTTCCATAGAGAGCTGCAAACAGTGCTATGTCAATACTTGCCTGGTAACTGTTATTATAAGCAAACTCGAAAAGGTGCGAATAATCGCCCCAAGATCCCTGGAATTCCAACACACAAATCCTCAACATATCCTCCAGAATCTGAATCACGCACTGACCATTTGTCTGAGGGTGGTAAGCAATACTGAAGCTGAGATTGGTTCCCAAGTTGGCTTGTAGACTTTTTCAAAAATGAGACGTAAATCTCGAGTCTCGATCTGATACTATGCATACAGGAACCCCATGAAGTCTCACAATTTCTTCCATATACCTCTTAGGCAAAATTTTCGTGGACTGACCAACTCATAACGGACTAAATGCGTCGATTCGTCAATCGTCCACGATGACCCAAATCGCATTATGACCCTTTGGTGTGCGAGGCAAACCGGTCACAAAGTCCATCGTCACTTGCTCCTACTTCCACTCAGGAATGAGAAGAGGCTGGAGTAAACCTACGGCTCTCTGATGTTCAGTCTTCACTTGCTGACATACAATACATGCTGCCACACCCTTAGCTACTTCACGCTTCATGCCATGCCACCAAAAATATTGCCTCAAATCACGATACATCTTCGTACCTCCAGGATGAATAGAATACGGGGAACTGTGTGCCCCTTTCAAAAGTTCTTCCCGAATAACTCCAGTGAGTACACAAACTCGACTGCCAAACCTCAAAGAACCGTCCTCGTGGATGCAGAAGTCTGTCCGAAGACCAGCTTCTACTTGTTCGTGAAGCTTCTTCAGTTTCTCATCCTCAGATTGCGGTGCTTTAATTCGATCCACCAAATCTGACTGAATTTGCAAGTCCATATCAACTGCTTGACTTCCTGGAAGCACAATCTCGATCTCCATCTGTCTCAAAGCCCAGCGAAGCTGCGACTGAGAAGTCAATCTCAATACTGCTGACAACCAGCTACGAGTATCTGAAACCACGTTGACTTTGCCTGGGTGATACAGAAGATCAATATCATATTCTGCCATCAACTCTAACCACCTTCTCTGCCTCATATTAAGCTCTTGTTGCATGGAGACATATTTCAGACTTTTATAATCCGTGTATATGTTCACACGTTCGACCAATAAAAAGTGTCTCCACAACTTTAGTGCAAAAATCACTACAGCCAACTCCAAGTCATGAGTGGGATTGTTTTGCTCATGGACTTTCAACAATCTTGCTGCATAAGCAACCACACGTCCATGCTGATGGAGTACATATCCCAATCCTTTCCCTGATGCATCACAAAAAATTTCGAATTCTCCTGATCGATCAGGAATCATCAACACTGAAGCAATCGTCAAACGACGCTTCAACTCATCCATCGCCTGTTGACCCTTGTTTGACCACACATAAGTCACATCTTTCTTTGTCTGGTTTGTCAGAGGCGCTGCGATCTTTGAGAAGTCCTTGATGAATTTTCGGTAATATCCGAAAAATCCCAGGAAACTTCGAATCTCGGTGACTGACCTCGGAACAGGCCATTCTTCCACAAAAACGATCTTCTCAGGGTCAACTGATATCCTCTCACCTGATATGATATGTCCAAGGAATGCAACCTTGGTCAACCAGAACTGATATTTACTATATTTAGCATAAAGCTGGTGCTGCCTCAACGTCTCCAACACAATCCTCAAATGTTCTGCATGCTCTGCCTCATCTTGGAATATACCAAAATGTCATCAATGAACACCACCACAAACTTGTCCATATAATCAAAGAACACCTGAATCATCAATCTCATAAACGTGGCTGGTGCATTCGTAACTCCAAATGGCATCATCAAAAACTCATATTGCCTGTACCGAGTTCTAAATGCAGTCTTAGGGATATCTGATTCTCGAACCTTCACCTGGTGATATCCACTTCGTAAATCTAACTTAGAGTCCTCCATGATCCAGCCAACTAATCAAAAATATCATCGCTTCGGGGGAAGTGGGTACTTATCTTTCACAGTTGCTTTATTCAATTCCCTGTAATTGATGCATAACCTTCTAGAGCCATCTTTCTTGCTTACCAACAAGACTAGTGCTCCCCATGGAGACACACTGGGTCGAATCAGTCCACGACCTGATAAATCAGTCAACTGATTCCGAAGCTCATCTAATTTAGGCGGAGCCATACGATACGGAGCCTTCGATATCAGTTGGGTCCCCGGAATCAATTCAATGGTGAATTCTAACGATCAATCCGGAGGAAGTCCATAATCATCATCGGGAAACACATCAGAAAAATCTCTTACAATTTCAGGGAGTTCTAACTCTGTCTCCATGGCCATCACATGTGCATCCGTTGGCATTGCCCTGAACTTCACAGGTTCACATGTACTAGGTCCATTGTGATACACAAACTTTGCATGGCCCAAATTTCGAAAAACTATCCTCCTACATTCACAATCTATCTTAGCATAGAACTTCTCCAACCAATCCATCCCAAACACAACCCATAATTAGGTAAATCTATCACTAAGAAGTCTGCATTCAGCTCTAATCCAGTAATTTCTACCGGAAAATTCCTCATACCTGAAGAACTACAGACTACCCCATTTCCAGTGTGCACATTCGAGTTTTAGGTAAAGGAATCTATCGCTATCTTGTTCTTGATCACAAATTCCTTAGATATGTGTTTCAGAGTGTTTTCTCACTACAAAGCGTTGACCGTGGAGAACCCGGTCAACGTGGTCAAGGGGCCCGCTTTGGGTCCCTCGGGGGCTTCGAATCGGTGCAGAAGGGGCGAGGGGAAGCCTCGGCCCTGGTTGAGACGCTCGGCCTCGGACAGGTGCGCTCGGCCTCGGCTGGAAGGGGGACGAGGGGTAGCCTCAGTCGCCCGGGTAGATGCACGGTCGACGGGTGGCGAGGGAGAGTCTCGGACTCGATTAGGACGCTCGGCCTCGGTAGGACGTGCTCGGCCACGGCAGGCTGACGGTGAGGGGAAGCCTCACTATCCGGTTGATCGAGTGGTCGGAGAGGGGCGAGGGGTAGCCTCGGCCCGTTGGTCTATTGTCCACCTGCGCAGACGAGAACGCTCGTCAGGGGGCCGGACCTTGGTTCCGGCCAAATCCCCTCCGATGCCTAAGTCAGATAGAGATCTGAGAAAGGAGGCCGGGCGGAGACGGTCCGACTCGTGAGGAGATCGTAACGGCGTCTCTCGGCGCGAGCGGGGGAGGAAGGAGATGAATTGGGGGAACGAGGTCGTTGATGGAGTACCTTAGGTTTTGTTACCTGAGATGCGGTCCTTTTCTTCGTCGTCTTCCTGACCCTTTTGTAGAGCTCCCAGCGTGATTGGCTCTGGCCCACGTCCCACGCCCGCCATCGATCGTGCCCCATCCATCCCCCCTCGCCGCCGCCCTCTCCGCCATGCCAGCACCTCCCCATTATCGCCATTTAGTAGTCGCGTGTCCGGGGGAGCGGTTTTCGCAGGAGTGGGGGGACGACCAACGGGTTATGGGGGCCCGGTCGGATCGACGTTTCGAGGAGGTCCCTTGTAGGGCCTTTGTCGAATGGGCTTTCAGGATGCAGGTGGGCTTTTGGCCAGCAGTTGGGCTCTTGGGCTCGTGCTTTATGGGTCTCGGTCAAATAGGCGTAACAATTGCCCCCATCGGTCGGGTCGATCGGCCTCGGCCGGTTCGGCTCGGCCGATGTGACCTCTGCCGATTTTGACAGGCTCTCCAGTCGATGCCGACTCATTTATTAGTCGTCATCATGAGTTAGCCCGTTCGATGTTTTTAAGGCGCGGGTTCCGAAGCGCCGTCGGCCTTCAGATGTTGCCACGTGTAGCGGCAAGCTTATCCCTGCCGCTCGCGGAGTCGTCTTAAGTGGAGAAGCCGAGGGATTCGTGAGCCGCCATCCCCTCGTCTTTCTTCTTTGCGCTGATCCCCTTTCTGTCTGAGCTTCCCCCCATGTCGTCTTCCTCTGATACGGGCTCGGTTCGGTCGGAGCGCGATGCGGCTCCGGGTCTGGCGGGTGGCACTCCTTCGGCGATCAGTCAGCACGGGGATGATCTTTCAGGGGTTCCTTCTGAGGTCTTGGCGTGGCCTTCGTCGATCTGTGCCACCGCCATCGGGAGCATGCGCTCTTCCTACCTGCTCCCGCCCTACTCGGCTCGTGCCCCTGGGGCTGACGAGCGGATCTGCTCTCCTGGTCCTAATGAGGTCGGAATATATGAGAAGTGCTTCCACTTCGGGCTCTGTTTCCCGCTTCATCCTTTTATCGTTGAGTTCCTTCAGGCCCACAATGTGTGCTTGTGTCAATTCTGTCCCAACGCCGTCGGGATCCTTGTCAGGTTCGTTGTCGTCTGCATGCTGAAGGGTGTGGTGCCCTCTCTCCGCCTCTTTACCGCCGTCGGGTTCGTTGTCGTCTGCATGCCTCGTTGTCGTCCAGGTCCCGCTCTGTCTCTCATTTATCCTTTGAGTGCAGGTGGGTTCCCTCTCGGTCCTTCTCCCGCCAGCGCTCTTGTGCAGGCTTCAAACCCGGATCCGCGCAGAAGGGACCATGTGTTGGCGGTCCGGAAGAAGCAGCGGGTTGTGACCGTATCCGGAGGCTCGAAGCGAAAGAAGATGTCGTCTCCCTCTCTCCCCTTGCAGGGATCTCCTGAGAGGCTCCGTGGGGGGGTCGAGGGGGCCGACGTTCAGCCGACTGCTGACCGACCTCATCCCGCTCCCGTTGAGGTAGCCTGGCCGTGGGCCGGCCCTTCACCTCTTCCGGACGGCTTTCTCCCTGATGCTTACAGTCGGTATCTGGGGGCGTTTCGCTCCGCTCCTGGCGAGTTCCCTTTGTCAGGGGAGGGTCTTCTTCGTCCACGCTTTCCAGTGGGTGAGAAGGAGTCGGTGTTCTCGAGCCGTGGAGCCGCCGCTCGAGTGGCCGAGAACTGTTGTCTCCCTCCCGACCAGGCGGTGTTGGACGGAGTCAGAGGTGATTGCTTGGCTACCTTCGTGATCCAGGCTGGTCAACAGGTAGTGCGTCTCTGCTTGTCCCCCCGTTCTCCAGCCGCTTTTGCCCTCTTACCTTCGTTGCTTTGGCACAGTTGTCCTCGGTGGGCCTCTCGATGAGGCGCCAATTCGCGGCTCTTCCCAAAGCCAAATCCGTGGCTGGGCTAGGCCCTGAGGTCCCTGGCGAGGAAGAGGAGGAAGCTGGTCAGTTGGAGGAAGCGCGGGTCCAATCCCTGAACTCCCGCATAACTGAGCTGTCCTCTGCCCTGGAGGCGGCGGATCGCGAGAGAGCCGTGGCTCTGGCCGCGAAGTCCGAGGCCGAGACACGGCTCGCCTCTCTTTTAAAAGACGTCGACACGTCTGGAGGAGTCAAGCAGATCCCCGGCCCGGCTGCTGCCCCCGACGCCTCGGAGCTCTCCGATCGTCTGGATATGGCGGAGGAGCAGGTGAGGGCCCTTGCTGCCCAATTAGGAGAGAAATCCCGGGAGATCGAGAAGGAGAGGGCGGAGCACCAACGCCAGGTAGAGACCCTAGAGGCCCAGCTGCGTGGGCTCGAGGAGGTGGATCCGGCCCGGATCGCTCGGGATGCCGTGGCGGAGTGTGCCACCTCCTTTGTGGAGACCGCCTTGGCAACGTCATACGAGAAGGGCTTCGCCCGGTGCCAGTACGAGATCCAAAAGAAGTTCCCGCTCTCGGGGATTGACTTCGAGAAACTTCGGATGCACCCTGACGCCGAATAGAGCAAGGGGGGTGACCCTAGTGAGCTGCCAGCTTGTGGCCCCACCGGTGCCCCCGGAGAAGAATGAGGGAGGGGAATGCCCCTCGACCTCTTCGCGTATCCCTCTGTATGCCTTTTCGCTTTATCTGGAAAGGGGTGAATTTAAAACAAATTTATTTCATAGGAAGTGATACATCTAATGAAAGTATTTGCGTAAATATTCCGCATTCCAAGTGTGAGTGAGAACTCTCCCTTCCATGTCGGCTAGTCGGTAGGCTGCGGGTCCGAGGACCTTGACGACTTTGTAGGGTCCCTCCCATCTAGCTGCGAGCTTCCCTTTGCGAGCAGTATCGGTGGTGAAGCCCGCTTTCCGGAGGACCAGGTCTCCGAGGTGGAAGCTTCTCCCTCGCACCCGAGCGTTGTAGTATCGGGCCACCTTCTGCTTTTGGCGGACGATGGTGGCCAGTGACTGCTCCCGTCGCTCGTCGAGGAGCTCCAGGCTGAGCCCTAGGCCCTGCGAGTTCCGGTCTTCGTCGAAGTATTTGAGGCGAAGAGATTCTTCCCCCAATTCGACCGGTACCACCGCCTCGGCCCCGTAGGTAAGCATGAAGGGGGTCTCGCCCGTAGCCTCCTTGTGGGTCGTCTAGTATGACCAGAGTATCCCGGGGAGCTCTTCCGGCCAGTTCCCTTCGGCGTCCTTTACTTTCTTTCGGAGGGGCTCTATGATACACTTGTTGGCCGCCTCTGCCATCCCGTTGGTTTGGGGGTGTGCCACCGAGGCAAAGAGGAGCTTGATTCCCCATTCCTCGCAAAAATCTTTAAACCCTGCTGAATCGAACTGCTTCCCGTTGTCTGTGACGATGGCCCGTGGTACTCCGAATCGGGAGATGATGGAATTCCACACGAAGCTTTTCGCTTTCTTCCACGTGATGGTCGCCAACGGCTCGGCCTCGATCCACTTGGTGAAGTAGTCCACTGCCACGATCAGGTGCTTCCGCTGCCCTCGTCCTGGCTTGAACGGTCCGAGGATGTCGATCCACCATTTCGCAAAGGGGAGGGGGCTCACGATGGGGATGAGTTCTGACGGGGGAGTCGAGATGTGGTGGGCGTACCTCTGGCATTCTTGGCATTTCTGCACGTAGCTTGCAGCATCTTTGGCCAAGGTCGGCCAGTAGTACCCCTGCCTTAAGATCTTCTGCGCGACTATCTTGCCCCCGTGGTGATTCCCACAGATCCCGTCGTGAACCTCCTGTAGGACGTAGTCAGCTTCTTGCGGTCCGATGCATTTCAGGTATGGGAGGACGTCCGTCTTGGTCCAGCGTCTCCGGTAGAGCGTCCCCTCATGGATCATGTACCGGAGTGCTTTTATCTCCAGGGTTCGGCGCTCATCCCCATCGGCCAGCACCTCTCCGTGGGTGAGGTACCGGATGATCGGGTCCATCCAGGTGGGCTCTTGGTCGATCGCCATCACCTCGTGCTCCATCGTGCTGGGGGACGGCAGGTTCTCTACGTAGATGGTGCGGCCCAGTTCCTTTGGCGAGGACGAGGCCAGTTTTGATAACGCATCGGCCCGTGCATTCTCTGATCGTGGGAGGTGTAAGACCTCCACGTCCTTGAATTTGGACATCGCCGCTCGGGCGACTGGGAGATATCTCTGCATCGCCTCCTCCCGTGCCTCGTAACTCCCTAAGAGTTGGTTGACAATGAGCTTCGAGTCGCTGAGGAGGCGGACGGACTCGGCCCCGAGCTCCAGGGCCAGCCTCAGGCCGTTGATCACAGCTTCGTATTCCGCCACGTTGTTCGTGGCCGGGAACTCGAACCGCAACGCGTATTCCGAGATGTTCCCCTCCGGAGATCGGATCGCAATCCCGGCCCCTCCTCCTGATTGCGTGGCCGACCCGTCCACATGAACTATCCACGCTCCTGGATCCTCTGGCTGGAAGTGGTCAGTCGAAAGAAAGGACAAGGGTTGAGCAGTTACCGTCCCCGGGCATTCGGCGATGAAGTCGGCTAGGGCCTGTCCCTTGATGGCCGTGCGCGGTTTGAATCGGAGGTCGAACTCGCTCAGCTCCACTCCCCAGTTTAGCATCCTTCCCATTCGATCGAATCTCTTGAGGTTCTGTTCTAGCTGTGAGTCGGTCAGGATTAGTATGGTGTGGGCCTGGAAATAGGGTCGGAGCCTTCGCGCTGAGAGGACGAGGGCGTACGCCAGTTTCTCCATGGGCGAGTATCGCACCTCCGCCCCCTTCAAGATCCGGCTCGTGTAATATACCGACCATTGCACCCCGCTGTCCTCCCGGATCAGCACCGAACTCACAGCTTCCTCTGCGCACGCCAGGTAAAGGCTCAGCGACTCCCCTTCCCGGGGTTTGGACAGGAGAGGGGGGCTGCGGAGATACTCTTTGAGGTCCCCGAACGCCCGGGAGCAGTCTTCGTCCCAGTGTATCGTCTTCCTATTGTTCGGAGGTTCCGCGATTGCTTTCCTCAGGACCTTGAAGAAGGGAAGCGATCTTTCCGCTGATTTGGAAAGGAATCGCCCCAGGGCTGCGATGCGCCCGTTCACCCTCTGTAGCTCCTTGATCATCGTCGGCTCGCGCATGTTAACCAGCGCCTCGATCTTGTCGGGATTAGCTTCAATACCACGATTAGTTATCATAAATCCCAAGAATTTGCAAGATCTTACCCCGAACGTGCATTTCGCGGGGTTGAGCCGAATGTGGTGTCGCCGCAACTGCTCGAAGGTCTTCCGCAAGTCGGCGATGTGGTCTTCCAGTCGCCTTGACTTGACAAGCATGTCGTCGACGTAGACTTCTAGGTTCCTCCCGATCTGGGAGCTGAACACCTTGTTGACCATTCTCTGGTAGGTGGCCCCCGCGTTCTTCAAGCCAAAGGGCATCTTCTTGTAGCAGTAGGTTCCCCGGTCCGTCGTGAAGGCTGTCATCTCTTCGTCCCGGGGGTCCATCTGGACTTGATTGTACCCGGAGTAAGCGTCCATGAAGCTTAGCATCTCGTATCCCGAGGCGTTGTCCACCAGGTGGTCGATGCGCAGCAGGGGGTAGCTATCCTTGGGGCAGGCCTTGTTGAGGTCACTGAAGTCCACGCACATTCGCCACTTCCCGCTGGGTTTTTTGACCATCACCACATTCGACAGCCACTCCGGGTACCAGACTTCTCGTATGAAGCCGGCATCGAGGAGACGCTCCACTTCCTCGGAGGCTGCCTTCATCTTCTCGCCGCCCAGGTTACGCTTCTTCTGCCTAACCGGTTTGAAGTTGGGGTCGGCGTTGATCTGGTGGACGATCACCTGGGGGTCCACGCCGGGCATGTCTTCAGGCGACCAGGCGAAGATGTCCAGGTTCGCCTCCAGGCACTCGATCAGCTGGTCCCTTAGGTCCGGGCTAAGCCCTCTCCCGATCGAGACGAACCGGCCTTCGATGTCCGTGACCGGGATTTGCTCCTGCTCCTCCGCAGGGGTGGGCCTAGGCCCACTCCTTAAGTCGAGCGCGGCCATCCGGTCAGCTAGACGATCCTCGGGACCTTCCTCCGCCAGCTGATAGCAGGTATTCGGTCTCCCCGCGTCGCCTTCGACTTGCCCCATCCCCCCCGGCGTTCGGAACTTAATGGTCCGATGGAGGGTCGAGACCATCGCGCCGACGGCGTTGAGTTGGGTCGGCCGATGATCCCATTGTACTCCGACCCGATCCCCAACACGATGAATTCCACCGCTAGGGTCACAGAGTCTGGTGTGTTTCCGAGTGTTACCGGGAGATGGATAGTGCCGATGATGGGGGTGGAGTGACCCGTGAATCCGACCATGGGACCCGAACGAGGTCGCAAGTCTCCTTTCTGCCGGCCCATCTTCTCCAGGGTCGACATAAATAGGACGTCACAGGAGCTGCCGGTGTCGACAAGCAGTCGTCGCACTAAGGTAGTGTCTATGACCACTGATACCACCAAAGCCACGTCCGAGCTGCGTGCCGTTATGGGCGCACTCGGTCTCCCAACCGGTGGGGAAGGGGAAGGCACCCCGGCCCTTTCCTCACGACTCTCATCGCGTCGGTCCCGTGCCCATTCTTGGCAACGATGGCGGGGCCTGTCGCCCCGCGTCGGGGCCTCGCCCTTCTTTCGCCGAGAGGAGGGGGGCCGCGTCATCGCAGATGTGGTTTGTTTCTTCGTGGGACAGTTTTCGATCCCACAGACGGCGCCAGATGTTTCAGAGTGTTTTCTCACTACAAAGCGTTGACCGTGGAGAACCCGGTCAACGTGGTCAAGGGGCCCGCTTTGGGTCCCTCGGGGGCTTCGAATCGGTGCAGAAGGGGCGAGGGGAAGCCTCGGCCCTGGTTGAGACGCTCGGCCTTGGACAGGTGCGCTCGGCCTCGGCTGGAAGGGGGACGAGGGGTAGCCTCAGTCGCCCGGGTAGATGCACGGTCGACGGGTGGCGAGGGAGAGTCTCAGACTCGATTAGGACGCTCGGCCTCGGTAGGACGTGCTCGGCCACGGCAGGCTGACGGTGAGGGGAAGCCTCACTGTCCGGTTGATCGAGTGGTCGGAGAGGGGCGAGGGGTAGCCTTGGCCCGTTGGTCTATTGTCCACCTGCGCAGACGAGAACGCTCGTCAGGGGGCCGGACCTTGGTTCCGGCCAAATCCCCTCCGATGCCTAAGTCAGATAGAGATCTGAGAAAGGAGGCCCGGCGGAGACGGTCCGACTCGTGAGGAGATCGTAACGGCGTCTCTCGGCGCGAGCGGGGGAGGAAGGAGATGAATTGGGGGAACGAGGTCGTTGATGGAGTACCTTAGGTTTTGTTACCTGAGATGCGGTCCTTTTCTTCGTCGTCTTCCTGACCCTTTTGTAGAGCTCCCAGCGTGATTGGCTCTGGCCCACGTCCCACGCCCGCCATCGATCGTGCCCCATCCGTCCCCCCTCGCCGCCGCCCTCTCCGCCATGCCAGCACCTCCCCATTATCGCCATTTAGTGGTCGCGTGTCCGGGGGAGCGGTTTTCGCAGGAGTGGGGGGACGACCAACGGGTTATGGGGGCCCGGTCGGATCGACGTTTCGAGGAGGTCCCTTGTAGGGCCTTTGTCGAATGGGCTTTCAGGATGCAGGTGGGCTTTTGGCCAGCAGTTGGGCTCTTGGGCTCGTGCTTTATGGGTCTCGGTCAAATAGGCGTAACAATATGAAACAATGGGAAGCTCCAGAATCAAAGAGTGCCAAGGCAGGAAAAGATGCGATTATAACAACACCTAACAGAAAAACAAGCTACTAAACATTCTACTCATGTCAGCTATAAAGAAACAACTCACAAAATAACTGAGTGGATCACTTACCAGTGATGACTCCCCTGGAGCTCTCCTCTGCTACTGCCGTCATCTGAAAAGTCTGACGCTGCTGAGGCACGGGGCCTCTCTCCCAACCATCGGACGCTGCAGTGCCCTCGGTGGTCTCCCCTGCCCTGCCTGTCCTGGTCTCTGCAGTGGTGCTGGCAGTGGAAGTCTCTGAGGGGCCGCTGAACACTGCTGCTGTTGCTGCGGCTGCTACTGCTGCTTGTAGGAAGATATATGCCCATAAGGCAATTTATCTTGATTATACGTCTTGTTCATACCGTATATGGTACGTATTATTCTAAGTATAAAATCATTTGTATTAATATACTTAGATAATATCCATAGACTTATAGTTAGGTCCTTACATATCTAGATGAGATCTCGATTATGAGTAAGTAAGCGACCGAATACTAAACGTAAGTCTTAAACGGTTCGTGATCATAGATGTGTCGAGAACTGGATATCGACACATCGGATAGATCACTGTGTCTTCGTCTTACCTTCGGGTAATGATGATCTCATAGTCATTCGACTTGGTGAAGTCGGAGACGAGACACAGGTGCTCATTGGAGAATGAGTTCACTGAACGACCAAGTTAGAGTTATTAAATGGTTAACTTTAATGATCTGTCTTTAATAACTCTAGGGTGATGATATGTTAGTTGATCCTTAAGACCTGAAGTCATCTGTACCAACCTGTGAGCGGACGGTGTAGCTTACACCCATGATCTAGCTTCGAGGACCAGTCCTGATGAAAGATCTTAGGTTGGGTTGCACCTGAAGCTCTCAAGGTGAGTAAATGACTAAGATGGGATTTGTCACTTCCATTAAAGGGAAGTTAGTGTTATAGGCTCAGTACGGTCTTTGTGTTAATCCTCGACCGGGGTACGTTGCAAGAAGTACAACGTGTATACAATAAAGACCGCTGTATACTGACCAATGTTGTCTAACAGGGTTGACAGTAAACCATACCCTAGGCCAACAATAACACAGTCTTGACGAAGGGATTTTAGCTAACGGAATTCATCACTGACACAGCCAATGCAAACCCTATGATACTTTTGTCAAAGGGTCGATCACGTTATGATGACTCTGAAACAGGGACGACAGCTACTGCTCGTAGTGACCGCCGTCTAGGGGTTTCGAGCCCCAACCTGTAGTAAGGTCAGGCTGTAGGGTCTCACACCGAGGAGTGTTCGTGTCTTAGTAATAGGAATATAGAATAGAGAGAAATATCATTTGATGATATTCACAAGTTAAGTTGTGAAAGTTAGTCGCATTAGCAATAGGGACACAACGTTGCATTAGATGCTAACTTTGACTAAACGTGTTGTAAATTAGTTACGACGAATTTAGTAGGAACAAATTTGTTGGAAAGGGTTACCTGGATGACGGGATCGTCCCGGTCTAAACACAGGTTCAAACCGCGTCCAAATCGGAGCTCAAACGAGCCCAGAAACGCAGAAAGAGTTCAAGGGGAAGTGGGTAAGACCCACTAGGCCAAAAGGCCCATGTGCAAAGGCAAATGGGCGACGCCCGCTGGCTGCAACGGGCGCACGCCCGTTGCACAGCGGGCGCGGCCCGCCGCAGCAGCGGGCGCGGCCCGCTGTGTGCAGCGGGCGGGCGCCCGCTGCATCAGCAGGCGTGGCCCGCTGCACAGCGGGCCAGCGCCCGCTGATGCAGTGGGCACGGCCCGCTGCACGCAGCGGGCCCGCGCCCGCTGCTGCAGCGGGCGCCCGCCCGCCCTTGCTCCCTTGGGCGGGCGCGCCCGCTAAGCCTAGCGGGCGCGCCCGCAACTTAAGTCAAATTAGGGTTTTTTTGAAACCCCTAATGACGGCTACGAATTTTAAGAAATTGCTAAACTTTGAGCAATTGTTTGAGGGGTCAAACGAAGTCGAAATTCGTCGCCGTCAGTTCCTACGCGTTCACCATTCCAAGCTCTTCTGATTGATAGCTTGTTTGGTGTCTGAAGTTTAGTATGCGAGGAGAATTAATTCGTTAAAGTTTGACTTTGTGAAAGGCTAACTCTAAAGTTGAAATTAAGCCAAATGGCTTAATTGAATTTTTCTCTTCATGGGAATTGTCCCACATTGCCCGCAACGAGAAGTTGAGTGCTCACTCCCTATATAAATAGGGGTGCACTCTCCTCGTTGAAAAACACACCAGTCAACGATCGAGTAGCTCCAGATTTTTAGAGCAAGCTCGATCGTCGACTAAATCTCTCTCTCTATTTTCCTATTCTCCGGAGTAGTCCTAGCACGACTACGAAGGGGTTTTGGATCTGATCCGGACGTCTAAGACGCGGGTTTCTTCTCAAGTGAAACTTTCTACCGCGTGTGATCGGCTCGGAGGCGAAAGCAGCTCGGGCGGATCGGTGCGAGGGTGCGAGGCGGCTCAGGGAGATCGGGTCAACGCGGCTCGACTACGAGGAGCTTCTCAAGACGGTGCGGAACATCTTGCCTGCTCCAGGGCCAAGATTTCGGGTATGTGGTTAAGCGTTTTCTAGTGTAGTTTTTAATTAGTCGCTTTAGTGTAGATCCTTCTTGGGGTGGTCAGACCCACTCCAAGTCGGCATAGATCGGGCTAGGTTCTGGCTCCACAGAGCCTAGCTAAATAGTTTAGCTAGTGTAGAAATTTGATTTCTGGTTTTTCCGCTGCGCTTTTGTGCCTCCGTGGTCCGTCCGACTTAGGGCGGATACGGATCCGAGCTCTGGGGGTCCGCCAAAACCCCAACAGTGGTATCAGAGCCACGGTTATGCTATAGATCTACTATAGCGACTTTTTAAAAATGCTTAGCTTTCATATGCAAAACTATTTAGCTTTATGTTAAATTAGTTTTGAAAATATTTTTGTGTTTCAAAAATAAATTTTGCAACACTGAAATTTATTTTAATTTTGGGACAAATTATTTTTATGCGATAAATCTAAAAGTAGTCTCCTTTGTTTTAAATACTTTATAAAATTTTTATGAGACATTAAAATTTTTTAAAGGAGTGTTTAAAGTTTATGTAAACTTTATAGAAAAATTTTATTTTCGAAATTTAAGAATTTTTCTTTAGTTACATAAAAGTTAGAGATCTTTAAAACTTTATTTGAAAGCTTCTAAAAGGTTTCTAAAAGTTTTAAAAGAGTTTTAAAAATTATTTTTAAAATATGTAAGTAATAGAAATGATTTTTTTTCATGAGATGAAACATAAATTAATTTCTTTTTGTTACATATATGTTTCTAAAATTATTATGTGACATTTTAATTTTAGAAATAAGGTTAAAATTTTTTTTAAAGGCCTAGGTTTAAAATTATTAGATAATTTTGTACGACCTAGTTTTATGCGATAAAATTTTTATGAAGGCTTTAAAATTTTTTTTTAATCTTTAATTTTAACTGTTAAAATTTAGATTTGCATGTTTATATTATATAGATAATTTTTAAACTTGCAAATACATTTTATATGTCACTAAAAATGAAACTTTCTTTTATGCGATAAACTTTCTTTCATGTTGAATAATGTATTCACAAACCTTGTTAGGTTAGCCATTAAAACATGATAGTGACATGATATGTTTGATAAAACAAAATAGCATCGAACCTGATACTAGATTAGGGTAGTCCTTTTGTTTTGTAAATCATTTCATTAAAACGTTAAATTAAATGATTTTCGTAAAAAGACAATGTTGTATTGTTTTATTAAAATCCTAATTAGATTGGGGTAGTAAGTTGAACGAAGAACCTTATAGTTGATAAGGACTTAATAAAAGATGTTCAACCAATCTGAAAAAATTTTGAATTTTAGGATCAACTAGTTGATAAGGATTAACTAGTTCTCTTAATTAAAAGCCATTTAGTTGTTTGGAAAACATAAGATTGATGACAACTCCTTCAATGGATCATGATGTCGGTCAATGTGCTTGGCTAAAGTTTTTGGACCAACCTAGCTAGACTGGGTAACAAGTGGTCCTGGCTTAGTCAATTCCCTGGCAGCGTCCGCTGGACCGCAAAGAGTCGATTCATGACTATGTAAGTCCATCGACTATACCTAAGTCAATACGATAATAATCTTGTTCAAGATAAATCGTAGCCCTCCTTGTTTTAGGAGTTGGCAACTGTAAGAAACATGTTCCGGTTACTGAGCTACACTCAAGCCGTGACATGTCAATCTTATAGAAACCGATTTCTTGATTGACATCTTAACCTGACTGAAACCGTTGTCTCATCCCTCGAGCTTCGGCGTAAGTCTGACCAAGAATGTAGTCTAAGACCTGACCCAAACCGGCGCGTCGTGCATACACCGAGCAAAGGGGCAAGTCAGGCTAGACACGAAGACAAGGGTCCGACTAGGCTAGCCATTGTGATCCGGTTGAGCACACTCATGATCACAAATGACTAGGGGTAAAATCGATAGGGAATCATAGTAAATATGATTGACGACGAGTTCGTCTACCGACTGCAGAGTCGGACAACTTGTTGAGATACACTCAAGGTTGTCAGACTCAGGGTAGTCGGATCCCTCTCTTACAAATATTATTTTATCAGTCGGACAACTTGTTGAGATACACTCAAGGTTGTCAGACTCAGGGTAGTCGGATCCCTCTCTCACAAATATTATTTTATAATAAATTGTTTATTATTCTGGCATTAAATAAATTTAGTGGGAGAATATAGTTTTATTAAAACCATTAAAACTATACTACGAACATATACTAACTAAAGTATCTATAAAATGCAGAATGGACTCAGGTCTAAAATACATGGTAGAAAAGAACGTGCTGGATGGAACCAACTACAAAGACTGGCTTAGAAACATTAAGTTGGTCCTTTCCCTAGCTGGGATTGGATACATATTGTTCGAGGACACTCCGGATAAGCCCGATGAGGATTCGACCCATGAAGAGAAAGAAGCCTTCAAGTTGTACCAGAGGGATGCAGAGAAGGTAAGATGCCTTACTCTAGCTTCGATGACCAACGAACTGCAAAGGAAGCATGAACATATGGATGTTCAGAGCATACTCCTTAATGCACAAGAATTGTATGGCAAGCGATCCAGAGCTGCCAAGTTCGAAGATACTAGCAACCTCTGGGGCACGAAGATGACGACATGACCCGTACAAGATCATGTTATCAAGATGATCGGGTACGTAGAGGACGTCGCCCAGTTAGGATTTGTCCTGGACAATGAGATGTCCACGGACATTATCCTAAAGTCTTTAACTCCCGAGTTCAAGCCCTTTATAACTGGCTTTATAATGAACAGCCTTGAGACGGATCTTCCTGGTCTCCTCAATATGCTCCGGCAATTTGAGGAGATTGAGAAGAAGCCGACTGCACTGGTTGTTGGCTCTGCTACTTCCGACCAGCCGAAAGGCAAAGGAAAGAAGAGGCAGGTCCCACAACCTGCGAAGGCTAAGAATGGGAAGAAGAAGAACAAAGGGGCCCCGTCGAAATCTGAGTGCTTCCATTGCCACAAGATTGGCCACTGGAAGAGGAACTGCAAGGTCTATCTTACAGAGAAGAAGAAGGGGCATACTGATGCCTCTACCTCAGGTACAAACTAAAATTCAAATAAATGCAATTATTTCCATTCATATAGTGTGAGACACTTATAGACATCTGTGTACTGTATACAGGTGGCTGATAAGAACTGGAGATTGGTGGAGTACGGAGATCGGTCGGAAATCAAAGCAACAGTTGCTGCTGGGACCGCTCAAAGACTTCTGGAGACGATGATCGTGATGAAGATGATATTTTTCTTATTTGAATAAAATGTATCATCTTTAAGGATCGAAAACAATGAATGAGTGCTTTGCACTCAAGGTTTATTTTTGATAAACAAATTAAGGTTCTTTTAATGAACCCGTTGTTTTGAAATGGATGTCTCGTTTGTTGCAATTGAAATTGAATTGGCTTAAATTCTGTGGATGTGGCTTTTCTGTGATGGTTGCGTATATTTTCGAATAATGGATTATAGCTTCGATAATATTGATTTTGGAGCTGACTAAATGTCAGAAGTCAATCAGTAGTTAAGTGTAGGTTCCAGGGGGCGTATAAATTGTGTGCGATCACAATAATACGCATATCAAGATTAATTCTTGATTATCTGCATTTAGTTATTAAAAGAGTAAATACTAAATGTGGTTAAAGGAATAAGTACAGTGTAGGACATTTTGATTGAACGAGTCAATGTCAAGATTCCTTAAAACGATCTTGACTTGACTCATTCGTCAAACCGAATCTGACACTTGTACATTCCATCTGAGGCACTTACGAAAAGGTTATTTTTGCACATAAATCTAAATATGATTTAGTTATTATGTTGAAGTAATTTAACCAGGTAATTCTTAAAGTCAGTGGGAGCGAGCTCATATACTTAGTTCCGTTTTTCGGACTAAGTAAAAAGGGTATTTCACTTTAATGAATCTTCTATATAAATCATTAAGTCAAAACTGTTTTGATTTAATCATATATATATAGAGAATTAGGGTGTAAATTATTTACTTCGCATATTGACACAATAAAGTGGAGTGAGCTAGAACTGACTTACGGAAATGTTAGACCCCACATCTAAATCGTATAAGCTAACTGTTAGCTATACAAAGTTAGGAAAATTGATCCAGATCATTTTTCCAAAGATCAACCCTGTGTGATCAAGAGATGAAATTTCAATCCATTAAAATTCGTTGTAGATACTTATTAGTAAAACCATTCTTAGGTTTGCCATATCAAATGTCAAAGTGACTGATATGCTATAGCGGTATGAGATACCGAGATAAATAGCCTAAGTGCAAGTGGGAGATGTAGGAAGATATATGCCCATAAGGCAATTTATCTTGATTATACGTCTTGTTCATACCGTATATGGTACGTATTATTCTAAGTATAAAATCATTTGTATTAATATACTTAGATAATATCCATAGACTTATAGTTAGGTCCTTACATATCTAGATGAGATCTCGATTATGAGTAAGTAAGCGACCGAATACTAAACGTAAGTCTTAAACGGTTCGTGATCATAGATGTGTCGAGAACTGGATATCGACACATCGGATAGATCACTGTGTCTTCGTCTTACCTTCGGGTAATGATGATCTCATAGTCATTCGACTTGGTGAAGTCGGAGACGAGACACAGGTGCTCATTGGAGAATGAGTTCACTGAACGACCAAGTTAGAGTTATTAAATGGTTAACTTTAATGATCTGTCTTTAATAACTCTAGGGTGATGATAGGTTAGTTGATCCTTAAGACCTGAAGTCATCTGTACCAACCTGTGAGCGGACAGTGTAGCTTAGACCCATGATCTAGCTTCGAGGACCAGTCCTGATGAAAGATCTTAGGTTGGGTTGCACCTGAAGCTCTCAAGGTGAGTAAATGACTAAGATGGGATTCGTCACTTCCATTAAAGGGAAGTTAGTGTTATAGGCTCAGTACGGTCTTTGTGTTAATCCTCGGCCGGGGTACGTTGCAAGAAGTACAACGTGTATACAATAAAGACCGCCGTATACTGACCAATGTTGTCTAACAGGGTTGACAGTAAACCATACCCTAGGCCAACAATAACACAGTCTTGACGAAGGGATTTTAGCTAACAGAATTCATCACTGACACAGCCAATGCAAACCCTATGATACTTTTGTCAAAGGGTCGATCACGTTATGATGACTCTGAAACAGGGACGACAGCTACTGCTCGTAGTGACCGTCGTCTAGGGGTTTCGAGCCCCAACCTGTAGTAAGGTCAGGCTGTAGGGTCTCACACCGAGGAGTGTACGTGTCTTAGTAATAGGAATATAGAATAGAGAGAAATATCATTTGATGATATTCACAAGTTAAGTTGTGAAAGTTAGTCGCATTAGCAATAGGGACACAACGTTGCATTAGATGCTAACTTTGACTAAACGTGTTGTAAATTAGTTACGACGAATTTAGTAGGAACAAACTTGTTGGAAAGGGTTACCTGGATGACGGGATCGTCCCGGTCTAAACACAGGTTCAAACCGCGTCCAAATCGGAGCTCAAACGAGCCCAGAAACGCAGAAAGAGTTCAAAGGGAAGTGGGTTAGACCCACTGGGCCAAAAGGCCCATGTGCAAAGGCAAACGGGCGACGCCCGCTGGCTGCAACGGGCGCATGCCCGTTGCACAGCGGGCGCGACCCGCCGCAGCAGCGGGCGTGGCCCGCTGTGTGTAGCGGGCGGGCGCCCGCTGCATCAGCGGGCGTGGCCCGTTGCATCAGCGGGCGTGGCCCGCTGCACAGCGGGCGGGCGCCCGCTGATGCAGCGGGCCCGGCCCGCTGCACAGCGGGCCCGGGCCCGCCCACTGTTGCAGCGGGCCAGCGCCCGCTGCTTGCAGCGGGCGCCCGCCCGCTGCGGCAGCATGCGGGCGGCCCGCCCTTGCTCCCTTGGGCGGGCGCGCCCGCTAAGCCTAGCGGGCGCGCCCGCAACTTAAGTCAAATTAGGGTTTTTTGAAACCCCTAATGACGGCTACGAATTTTAAGAAATTGCTAAACTTTGAGCAATTGTTTGAGGGGTCAAACGAAGTCGAAATTCGTCGCCGTCAGTTCCTACGCGTTCACCATTCCAAGCTCTTCTGATTGATAGCTTGTTTGGTGTCTGAAGTTTAGTATGCGAGGAGAATTAATTCGTTAAAGTTTGACTTTGTGAAAGGCTAACTTTAAAGTTGAAATTAAGCCAAATGGCTTAATTGAATTTTTCTCTTCATGGGAATTGTCCCACATTGCCCGCAACGAGAAGTTGAGTGCTCACTCCCTATATAAATAGGGGTGCACTCTCCTCGTTGAAAAACACACCAGTCAACGATCGAGTAGCTCCAGATTTTTAGAGCAAGCTCGATCGGCGACTAAATCTCTCTCTCTATTTTCCTATTCTCCGGAGTAGTCCTAGCACGACTACGAAGGGGGTTTGGATCTGATCCGGACGTCTAAGACGCGGGTTTCTTCTCAAGTGAAACTTTCTACCGCGTGTGATCGGCTCGGAGGCGAAAGCAGCTCGGGCGGATCGGTGCGAGGGTGCGAGGCGGCTCAGGGAGATCGGGTCAACGCGGCTCGACTACGAGGAGCTTCTCAAGACGGTGCGGAACATCTTACCTGCTCCAGGGCCAAGATTTCAGGTATGTGGTTAAGCGTTTTCTAGTGTAGTTTTTAATTAGTCGCTTTAGTGTAGATCCTTCTTGGGGTGGTCAGACCCACTCCAAGTCGGCATAGATCGGGCTAGGTTCTGGCTCCCCAGAGCCTAGCTAAATAGTTTAGCTAGTGTAGAAATTTGATTTCTGGTTTTTCCGCTGCGCTTTTGTGCCTCCGTGGTCCGTCCGACTTAGGGCGGATACGGATCCGAGCTCTGGGGGTCCGCCAAAACCCCAACACTGATGTGGCTGACCCGACCTTGCCACACCATAACTCCCAGGAAACCCCTGACATCCTCTTGGGCACTCTCTCTGAACATGTCCCTCGCCACCGTAACTGAAGCACATTCTCTGTAGCCAGGCTCGACATTCTCTAGCTATGTGTCCAACATGCCGCAATGGAAACATGCTGGTTGTCTCGGAGCTGAAGGTGCTGGGGGTTGAGCTCATGGCCTCTTGAACTGGGTCGTCTGAACCGGCCTCGAAACTGCAGTCCTCTGAGCCGTTTGTGATCGACCACCGGCTGCTAGTAGCCTTCCCAAGCTACGGAGGTGAGACTCATGCATCCTAGCAGCCGCCAACACTGCCTCCTGGCTAGACAAAACTGCTATTGACATAGCTCCTCTATATTCTGGATTCAGGCCCTTCCTGAATCTTCGTGCTCTGTCGGTCTCTTTCTCTACTAACTCATGGCATACTTACTGAGTTGCGAAAATTCAGCATCATACTGGTCAACAGTCTTCTGACCCTACTTTAGCTGCTCAAACCTCTGATGCAGCTCATCCTTGGCAGTATCTGGGAGGTATGTCGCCTCAAACAGGTTCCTGAACTCTTCACATGTCAACACCGCCCCCTTAAGGCGTCGCTGCTGGGCCCTTCACCAATCCCTTACCGCAAAGGTGAAACATCTGCATGCTGCATCTACCCACTCATCTCGAGGGGCGCCTACCAAAGTCATGCAGTCCTCTATATGGCTGAGCCACTCATCAACCTCGAGGCCCTCCTCGTCTCCACAGAAGGTTTTAGGTGTGAAGTCCTTGAACAATCTGTAGGTGGAAGAGGAACTCGGTGTCGGAGTATGACCCTGATGGCGCTCCGCTACACACTCAAAAACTCTGGTCAAGATCTATATCATGGTAGCTACGTCAAAAGATGCCGCCCCTGACTGTGGACTCTGTCCCGTCAGAACACCTCCTGTGCCTCCGTTGGAGTTACCATTTCCATCATCCATCCTACTTCATGATAATATGATACAAATTAGTACCACATATTGATATGTCAGAGCATAAACGGTGTAGTTCTTACGTGTATCACAGGTTCGAGACCTACATAGGCCACCACAAAACCTGTCACTCCCCAGTCACTCTAATACTCAGGGGAAGAGAATCTAATTTCAACTCCTCGAGACAAGAGGAGATGAGTCACGTGACGGGCCGCGGTCTTAAACCAAGCGTAAAAAAGAGTAAGGCAGGCCACTGCTCACACTGGAACAACACAGAGATAACACAAAGTGCATGGAAATAAAAGAGCTCCGACAATCACAGAGACATGATTTACATCTACACAGTGGTACTAAAGTAGAGCATGAAAAGTAAATACAACAACAACATCACAGAGCTACAACAGAGTACAACAGCACACTACAATCCACAGTTATATAATATATACAGAGTCTACTATAAAAATATGTACACCGTCCTGCTAGGACTCAAAAAGTACACAACATCATCTGACTATGACCACATCGCCACCATCAAACCACTACTACATGGGTACAGTGTCTACAGAGTACAACTGTAACTGACCAGAAGTACAACAGAACAAAACAACTACACTCGTCACTGGAGTGACTACAACGACTACAAGCTCATCCCACACCGTGCCCATATACACCCACAACATCGCTCTTAAGCAAAGGAAGACACTAGACTGTGCTGGATGCCTGGCTGGGTCCTGCTCTGAAGTCGGAACCTGTGCTGTATCTAAACCACGAAAATAGGTCACGTCAACGCGTGACCAGTAGAAAAAACTCAACAGGCTAAAACACACATCACATTTCAGCATTAACAATTTATTGATTTAAAATTTATTTCGTTATGATTTAGAAAGGCCGAGACCAAGACTCAAGTACGAGGACTAAGACGCGTTCCACAGTTGGAACGGCTACAACACCCGCCAGTGGCACTAAGCACAGTGTGAAGCTTAACGGGACCTCCCACCCCAAAGACAAGACAGTGGGTCGGCATACCCCAATCGTCAGGACAGTATGCCATAGAAACAACAACAACTTCAACTCCAACAACAACAATAACAACAACAACATAGCTGTCCTCGTACTATCAATTTTCTCGGGCTTTCCCCCATACCCAACCCTTGCCTAGAGGGCCTACCTGATTTCAGTGGCATGGACACCTCTAGCCATGTTATCACCTACCTTGGGGTCTAGTTTCTCCATATTCCTTTTCCAATCAAGTATTGCAACACCATCACCAGTTACATAATTCATAAACCAAACTTCATTCTCAAAGCAAGGTGGAGCCACTCACCCCAAGGGGTGGTGATTAACATTATCAACACTATCAGAGGTTAATCATCTTCATCAATCACCATTTACAACATTGCAACTTCAAAAATCATAATTAAATAACAACTACAACACAATCCAGGTTTTGGCTTCAGCAGAATAGGCACTTAACAACAGATGTATCTCAAAATATTTGTACTGAACATGAAATTTTTTTGCATTATGAGTTATAACCCTACTCATCCACTTCCCGAGATTTTAAACCTCACCTTAAAATTCCAATAAATGAATTTTATATGAATTTAATACTGAAAGTTGTTTCAGCAGATTTCAAGCAGGAAACCATAAGCTGAAAAATCCATGTATTTAAAATAGTTGGGGGCTGATTTGGAGTATGGCCAAGAAGGTAAAGTTTTAAATCTAGGTCTTAGCTTTGAAAAGAGCTACAGAATACGAAAATCCATCAAGTGGTTCAAAGGATTTGGACTGGTTTGTAAAAAGTGTCTGGGCTGGTAAAATTTGGACAGTTTGTAAAGCTTGAATTTTTAAAAATACTTAAAGTCAAAATTAGACTTCGGCCAAGTTGAAGAAAAGTTAGAGGACTTATCAAAGTACAACATATTAAAATTTCATAAGTTTTTGTTTAGAAATTAGTAGGGAAAAACCTAAGAAAGAATTTGGGTAGAGTCTCTCCTATTAAGGTGGATCTGTCCTGTTTTTATAAAATAACTTAAAAATTGAAATTGAAACTTATAAAAGGGGAAAATTTTCCAGAAGTATAAAAATAACATCTTGGGCGTATGCAACAAGAACCAAAGACTAAATCAAAGTATAATAGAGACTAACAAAGAAAGTTGGCACCTTGAAGCAAAATTAGCAACATAGGCATAGATATGCATTTATAAGTATCCTCACAAGGCAAAAATTGATGAAGCTTCAAACTTGAGCATTTCTGAACCCTACTACCTAATAGCATCCACATTGAAAGCATGCATCCATGGAAAATGGGAAAAGACATCATCTTGCATAACAATTCCAATATGCTTAGCAATTTTAGCAAGAAATTAAGTGAAGAAACAACATGCAACGTAAATGTCACATAGAGGTTAAAAGAAAACCCTAGCATACATTTGTCCTAACCCTTAGAGTGCTAAGAGACTCTACCTTGGGTGCTTGATGAAGATGAAGCCTCCTAGCTTGTGCTTGAGCAAAAACTCCAAGTGGAAGTGGTCCTTGGCTTCCTCCTTGGCTTAAAACCCTAGCATGCAAGCTCTTCTTCCCTCCAAGCTCCTTCTTCAACCTCAAGACCCACCTCTCACACTATTTAGCAGGTGATAGCCACAAAATTGGGTGGTTAGGGGTGTAAATGGGGTGACTTAGAGTGTTTAGGGTGTATTTGTAGTGAATTAATGTGTATAAAAGCCTTCATGGGCATTCTAGTCAATTCACCCACCCCACTAACCAATCCTCCAATGCATGTTGAGCTAAGTGCCCCACTAACACAAATTATCATAGCCAAAAGACTAATTTGCCCTCTCTTGACATTTTACGTAAAACCCCTCCCTTTTTGCCTTATTGCGATTTTACCCGAAATTGGACAAAATTGCAAATGTGAGGGGTTTTAATGCAAAACTCTCCAATCCCTAATGGTCTCCTTGCATAATTGCCATTAAGGTCTCATTTACGACGTCTCAAGATGATCATTATAGCCAAGGGACACTTTTCCTTGCATGCATCCCAATGCGTGAGGATCAATTTCAATATCCGCGTGCCTGATTTGAAGGAAGAGCGTGCCCAAGGCTAACTCCATCTTCTAAATACTCATGGTGAGTCCACTTATTAACCCTATCCCGTAGACTGGACTACGGAGGGTTACAAGCGCTGAGTGGGATTTTTTTATGTTTA